>CM052700.1:148808592-148907988 GCA_028551405.1 Uromys caudimaculatus
TTTTTTTTTTTTTTTTTTTTTTTTTTTTTTTGAGGGGGTGGGGGAATTGAGTCCATTGACGTTAAGAGATATTAAGGAATGGTGATTGCTGCTTCCTATTATTTTCAATGTTATTTTTATGTTTATGTGGCTATCTTCTTTGGGGTTTGTTGAAAGATTACTTTCTTGCTTTTTCTAGGGTGTAGTTTCCCTCCTTGTGTTGGTGTTTCCCATGTATTATCCTTTGTTGGGCTGGGTTTGTGGAAAGATATTGTGTAAATTTGTTTTTTTCGTGGAATATCTTGGTTTCACCATCTATGGAAATTGAGAGTTTTCCTGGGTATAGCAGCCTGGGCTGGCAGTTGGGTTCTCTTAGGGTCTGTATAAGATCTGCCCACAATCTTCAAGCTTTCATAGTCTCTGGTGAGAAGTCTGGTGTACTTCTGATAGATCTGCCTTTATATGTTACTTGACCTTTTTCCCTTACTGCTTTTAATATTCTTTCCTTGTTTTGTGCATTTGTTGTTTTGACTATTATGTGACGGAAGGAATTTCTTTTCTGCTCCAATCATTTGGAGTTCTGTAGGCTTCTTGAATGTTTATGTTCATCTCTTTCTTTAGGTTAGGGAAGTTTTCTTCTATAATTTTGTTGAAGAGATTTACTGGTCCTTTAAGTTGGGAATCTTCACTCTCTTTTATACCTATTATCCATAGGTTTGGTCTTCTTGTTGTGTCCTGGATTTCCTGGATGCTTTGGGTTAGGAGCTTTTTGTATTTTGCATTTTTTTTTGACTGTTGTGTCAATGTTTTCTATGGTATCTTCTGCACCTGAGATTCTCTTTTCTATCTCTTGTATTCTGTTGGTGATGCTTGCATCTATGACTCCTGATCTCTTTCTTAGGGTTTCTATCTCCAGGGTTACCTCCCTTTGTGATTTCTTTATTGTTTTTATTTCCATTTTTAGATCTTGGATGGTTTTGTTCATTTCCTTTGCCTGGTTGATTGTTTTTTCCTATATTTCCTCTTTAAGGGCTTCTAGTTGTTTACCTGTGTTCTCTTGTATTTCTCTAAGGGAGTTATTTATTTCCTTCTTAAAGTCTTCTATCATCATCATGAGAAGTGATTTTAAATCTGATTCTTGCTTTTCTGGTGTGTTGGGGTATCCAGGGCTTGCTGTGGTGGGAGAGCTGGGTTCTGATGATGCCAAGTTGCCTTGCTTTCTGTTCCTTATGTTCTTGTTCTTGCCTTTCACCATCTGGTTATCTCTGGCGTTAGCTTGTTTTGCTCTCTCTGACTGTGGCTTGTCTCTCCTGCAAGTCTTTGTGTCAGTACTCCTTGGAGACCAGCTATCTCTGAGAGGAATTTGAGTTGGAGAACTGTGGTACAGGGTCAGCTCTGGGATGCAGACAGAAACCAGAAGCATCCTGTCCCCAGCTTTTCCTTGGTTCCTGTCCCTGATGGCTCTGTGAGGGTTCCTCTTGATGGAGGAATTTGAACAGAAGTGGTGGTCTTCCTGTGCTTGAACGTGTGTCAGCACTCCTGGGAGACCAGCTCTCTCCTGACACTATTTGAGTATGGAGCCCTGTATCACAGGATCAGCTCCCTGGCTGCAGAAGGAAACCGGAAGACTACTCCTCAGTCCCTGTGTCCTGAGGGGTCTGGGCGGCTCCCTCTGAGCAGAGGTGCTGGTTTTACCCCTAATCACAGGCTTGTCCACACTCCTAGGAGGGTAGTTCTTTCCCTGTGCTATTTGGGTTTTTAGCCACATAACACAGACCAGAGGCATAAACCAGAAGGCTCCTGTCCCAGGCTGTTTCTCTGTCCCTGTGTCCTGAGGATTCTGGGCAGGTCCCGCTGAGCATTTGTGCTTGTCTTACCTCAACTCACCGGCTTGTCCACACTCCTGGGATGCTAGCTTTCTCCCGGTGCTATTTGGCTATGGAGCAGCAGAGGGAAATAGGAAGCAGTTAACCATTTTAAAGATAAGCTAGTTGGTAACTTTGAAAGAACAGCAGCTGTTGTGTTCTTCTTACATACAACCTGAATGGTCTGCAACTGTTCTTGATAATATGTTTTAATATGTTTCTTTTTCAAAGATTTATTTATTTATTTTACATATATGAGTACACCATTGCTCTCTTCAGATACACCAGAAGAGGACACCAGATCCCATTACAGATGGTTGTGAGCCACCATGTGGTTGCTGGGAATTGAACTCAGGACCTCTGGAAGAGCAGTCAGTGCTCTTAACCACTGAGCCATCTCTCCAGCCCCCTTAATATGTTTCTGAGAATTTTTATTTTACAGTTTGTTTCTGAGATTTATGTCCCCATGAACTCATGGCTATATTAGCCACATATGGCTTTATTTTTCCTATTTGTCCCTCTGGCCCCATACACTAGACCCATCTTGTATGTTGTTTTACATGAGATATAGTTCTGATATCTGGGAGCTCAATATTTACATCCTGAAAAGGCCAATGTCAATAACAAGGTTTTGGTGAAATTATTGTTACATAGGCTCCTGGTTTTACTAAACTTTCTAGTTCAATGCCATTTATTTGAATTTTTACTTTGATCTCTCATCGTTTATAAAAGTTTGCCAAAATATTTGTTTTCTAGTCTCTTCTGAATCTCTTCTCTACTGAAGCTGTTCTGTCCTTGTTCTGCATTCGTTGTCAGTGTCAACCTTTGCCACACTTTTGACATACTCCAGAAGGTAAAGGCCTTCTTTTTGAATTCTCTAGGAAAAAAAACATTGTTTCTATGAATGCCTTGCCTATAATCCCTTTCCTTTCTATTATTTATTATTATTATTATTATTATTATTATTATTATTATCATTATTATTATCATTATTTCACTTTACATCCTGATTAGGGCCTCCATCCTTCCTCTCTTCCCAATCCTACCCGTACAATTTCCTCTGTCCATTACCCCTCCCCTTCTCCTCAGAGAAGGAGAAGCCCCACCTTAGCTACCATCCCACCCTGGGACATCCAGTTACATTAGGCTTAAGTGCATCCTCTCCCACTTAGACCAAACTAGGTAGTCCAGTTAGGAAAGGAGATCCAATGACAGGCAACCAACTGAGTCAAAGATACCACCATTGTCTGGCCTCCACTGTCCTCCACCAGGTCCACCAAACAAGGAATATCCAGATTATATCTCATTCCCCTGCCTGTCCCTTGTGGTATGCTCAGCTGCCCTGAGCTAGCTCCTTGCTGTCCCCAGAGCCCCATTGTCTGGCCACCACTCATCTGTCCAGGCTCTTCCAGGCTTTTAGAGTCTATGTTGAAAAGCCAAGTGTAGTTCTGTTAGGTCTGCCTTTGTATGTTACTTGGTCTTTTTCCCTTGATGCTTTAATGTTCTTTCTTCATTCTAGAGATTTGGTGTTTTGATTATGATGTAGTGGGAGGATTTTCTTTTCATGTTCTATACCAAGAACATCCAGTCCAAGGCTACCCACAAGAGACCTGCTGCACCAGAAAGATCCAGAGATGACTGGATGGCTAAAGGCCAGCATAAAAGGCAAACAAGAGCCAGGGCAATATGATACCTTCAGAGCAAAGCTGCAGCAAGTTCTGGATATCCTGTCACAACTGAAACACAAAAAGTGACCTTAAATCCAACTTTATAAAGATGATATATGCCTTTAAAGAGGAAATGAATAAATCTCTCAAAGATATAAAGAAAATAAAATCAAACAGAAATCTTTAAAGAGGAATCTAATAAATCTCTTAAAGAAATACAGAAAAATACAACTAAACAGGTGAAGGAAATTACTAAAATTGTTCAAGACCTGAAAGTGGAAATAGAAGCAAGAGAAAAATCACACTCTGAGGGAATCCTAGGGATGAAAAACCTAGGAAAGATAACAGGGAGAGATGCAATCATCACCAACAGAATACAAGAGATGGAAGACAGAATCTCTAATATGGACGATATGATAGAAGAAATTGATGCACCAGTCAAAGAAAATGTTAAATATAAAAAAATTCTGGCACAAAGTATCCAGGAAATCTGGGATACTATGAAAAGTCCTAACATAAGAATAATAGGAGTATAAGAAGGTGAAGAGTTCCAGCCCCAAACACCAGAAAAGATTTTCAACAAAATCATAGAAGAAAATTTTCCAAACCTAAAGAAAGAGATGCATATTAATATACAAGAAGCTTACAGAACTCCAATTCAATTGGACAAAAACAGAAAATCTTCCCACCACATAATAATCAAAACACTAAATCTACAGAATGAAGAAAGAATACTAAAACCTGCAAGGGGAAAAGGCCAAGTAACATACAAAGGCAGACCTATCAGAACTACACCAACTTCTCAACATAGACACTAAAAGCTAGAAGGATCTTACAGGCTCTAAGAAACCACAGATGCCAACCTAGACTACTCTACCCAGCAAAACTTTCAAATATCATAGATATAGAAAACCAGATATTCCAAGACAAAAACAAATTTAAACAATATTTATCCAAAAATCTAGCTATATAGGAAATACTTGAAGGCAAGGTGTGACCCATGAAGGTTAACTACACAAAAGAAAACACAGGAAATAAATAATTCTACACCAGCAAAAAGAAAATAAGTAGAGCACACACAAATAAACACATATACACAAACACAAACACCCACCAACCTCAAAATAACAGAAATTAATACTCGCTGGTCATTAGTATCTCTCAACATCAATGGACTCAATTCCTCCAATAAAAAGACACAGACTAACAGAATGGATGTGAAAGGATCCATTAGTTTGCTGCATATTAAAACACACTTCAGCAACAAAAGTCGTCATTATCTCAGAGTAAAGTTCTGGAAAAAATTTTCCAAGCAAATAGACCCAAGAAGCAAGCTGGAGTAGCCATTCTAATATGCAAGAAAATAGACTTTCAACCAAAATTAATCCAAAGAGATGGGGAAGGACACTTTCTACTGATCAAAGGGGAAAAAAATCTACCAAGAGGACATCTCAGTTCTGAACAAATATGTTCCAGGCATAAAAGAAAGTAGGGAATAGCCTTGAACTCATTGGTATAGGAGATAGCTTCCTGGAAAAAAAAAAAAAGCCACCAATGGCTCAGGTACTAAGATCAACAATTTAAAAATGAGACCTCTTGAAACTGAAAAGCTTCAGTAAGGCGAAGGACACTGTCAATAGGACAAAAGGACAGCCTATAGATTGGGAAAAGATCTTCACCAACCCTACATCTGACAAAGTGCATCATGACACCCTACATTTGGCAAAGTCGAAAATATATAATGAACTCAAGAGATTAGACACGAACAACCCAAATATCCCAATTAAAAAATGGGGGTGCAGGTCTGAAGAGAAAATTTTTAACAGAGAAATCTCTAATGGCTAAGAAACATTTAAAGAAGTGTTCAATGTCCTTAGTCATCAGGGAAAGGCAACTCAAAATGACTCTGAGATTCCACCTTATACCCATCAGAATGGCTAAGATCAAAAACTCAAGGAACAGCACAGGCTGGTGAGGATGTGGAGCAAGGGGAACGCTCCTGCATTGCTGGTGGGAGTGCAAACTTGGACAACCACTATGAAAATCAATTTGGCAGTTTCTCAGAAAACTGGGAACTGTTCTACCTCAAGACCCAGCTATATCACTCCTGGGCATACACCCCCAAAAATGTACCACCATCCCACAAGGACACTTGCCCAGAAAATACCTAAATGACTCTTGTGTTCCAAGCGTGAGGATGGCTGCATGTAGAAGCAGAACAAAACTGAATCTGAGCTTTCCTCTGCAGACTGTTGCATGGAGATAGCCAGTCACAAAGAAGTGCAGCAGGACTGCTAGCAGAGTACCTGCCTCAAGCAGGAGCACGGGTTGGGGCACCACCTGGGGAAGCTGGAAGACTACGACTGGGCAAGCAGAGGATGGTGGCACCCTGCCTAACACACTGGGGCTTCAAGGCTTAGAGGAATTCATTTTTCATTCCAATACTACTTGACACTTAATTTTGTAGATTAGAGACAGAGCTGCTAAAGATCTGAAACAGGGGAGTGGCCAAGGGAGAGAGGTGCTCTGGTCTTATGGTCCTCCAGCCCAGTGCCAGCCTCCCTCCACTCCAATAAAGTGATCCTCACTGTTCCCTGATGCAATCCAACCTACATCTGTACCAACACATTGTGCATGAAAATCCTTTCAACACCTCAGGGTGTCAGGAAAACCTCTTTGAAAACTGTTCTACGTCTGACTTCTTCAGAAGAATGCTCTAGCCTCCTCCATTAGAATCTACAACCTCTTCCAAATTAACCTTCCTTCCATTCTCCTCCTCTTCCTCCTCCTCCTCCTCCTCCGCCCCGTCGTCGTCATCATCATCATCATCATCATCATCATCATCATCATCATCATCCTTCTCCAAGAAGCCAATGAGGCACCACATAGCTAGCTTGACCACATAAGGTAAGAACAATGTTTAAAGTGACTCCTCATGATGTAAAGACAATGACAAAATTCTAAGTCATACCACATTGGGTGAACCAGAGCATCCATTATTTTACTCCTGATCACAGGAAAATCTTCCACCTAACTTCTCCACACAGAGCCAGTATCTTCTTCCTCTTCCTCTGGACAAGCCCTCTATATAATGTTTTTTCAGACAGGGCCCCCATGCCCTTTGTGTTAGTTAAGGTTTTTATTGTTATGATAAAAATACCATGACCAAAAGCAAGCTGGGGTGGAAAGAGTTTATTGGCATACACTTCCATAGTGTCATAGTCAACTGAAGAAAGTCAGGACAGGAACTCAAGCAGAGCTTGAGGCAGGAGCTGATGCAGAGGCCATGGATGGGAGCTGCATACTGGCTTGTCTATCATGGCTTGCTTAGCCTGCTTTCTTGGGGGGGAAGGGGGGTAAGACTCAGGAATTCTTTGTGTGTGTGTGTGTGTGTGTGTGTGTGTGTGTGTGTGTGTGTTATGTTTTTTTATTTTATTTTTGCTTCCCTTTTTATTGGATATTTTCTTTATTTACATTTCAAATGTTTTCCCCTTTCCAGGTCTCCCCTCAGAAACTCCCTATCCCATCCCGCCTCCCCCTGTGTCTATGAGGGTGCTCCCTCACCCACCCACCCACTCCCGTCTTCCCTCCCTAGCATTCCCCTACACTGATGCATTGAACTCCCTCAGGCCCAAGGGCTGCTTCTCCCACTGATGTCCAACAAGGCCACATATGCGGCTGGAGCCCTGGGTCCCTCCATGTGTATTCTTTGGTTGGTGGTCCAGTCCCCAGGAGCGTGGGGGAGGGGGGATCAGGCCAGTTGACACTGTTGCTCCCTCCATGGGGCTGCAAACCTCCTCAGCTCCTTCAGTCCCTTCTCCAACTCCTCCATCTGGGACCCTGCACTCAGTCAAATGGTTGGCTGTGAGCATCCACCTCTGTATTTGCCATTAGCCTACTTTCTTATAAAACCAGCCCAGAGATAATAGCACCCACAATGGACTGTGTTGGACCTCCCGATCGCAGTCTCCCGCAGTCTCCCCGTGGTTAGGGAGGTGCTGCTGCTCCCTTTCGTGATCTTGCCTTGCTTGGGGGAGGTGCCACTGCTAGTGATCGTGGTCTCGCTAGAGCCTTGTCTTGCCCAGCCTGGGCCTGGGGCCATGACCATCTCTATGGTGATGGCCCTAGGCACCGTATCTGGGGGATGGCAGGGCCGAGACAGCCTGTCTGCGGGCCCTGGGTTGCAAGCACTGCATTGGCACATGAAGGAGAGAGCTCTGGCTTCCTCTTTAGAGCGGTCCCTGCTCCGCAGGGGACGCTGACAGTCTTGGGGCGCGCCTCCCTGACACACGGAGGGGAGCACTGCGCAGTCTGGGGCAGCCCCGGCTGTAGGGGCAGGATGCAGGGGCCCCCGGGTTCGCAGCAGCGACTGTGACAGCAAAAACAACGTCCTGATTCCTCGCTGACTTGCCCATCTGCCCTCCTGCACTGGGTGCCATGTTACTGAGCCAAGCTAGGGCTGGGGCAGCTCTGGGTCAGGGCTCGGCGGAACTGGACACCGATGGCATGGCACTGGGGATGTTCTCCCCCTCCCGATGTCCCGAGGGCAAGAGCCCCATTTTGACCCTGGTTTGGCCCTAGAGGACAAACCCAAGCCTGACTGGAGTTCTGAGACCTGTCTCAGTCACTTCTGTATAGGAGTGACTCAGCAAGACCTGTTTGGCCCTCCCTCTGCCGTTGCTGCTGTGGAGCTTTGCTATTGGCCCTGTCAGTTATCCCTTCCCCATCTCCTACGTCATCTCTCCCCATATCTAAGTCCCCACCCCCTTTGCCCTCTATATAAGTGAGGGGTTGATAAAATAAAGTTGAGTTTCTGTTTGGACAAGACTCCCAGCCTGGTGTGTTTCTTTTGACCGCCGACACTCGTTGACTGGACTGGGTTCTCTCCTCTCGCCTGGACCTGCCAGCTAAGAGCTGACAGGACTGGACCTTCCCCCATCAAACACTAATAAAGAAAATGCCCTACAGCTGGATCTTATGGAGACATTTTCTCAATTGAGGTTCCCTCCTTTCAGTTGACTCTAGCTTGTGTCAAGTTGACACAAAACTAGCCAAGACATCCCTTCTTCAGACAGACCCTCTATCTGTCTCTCAACGGGCTGTATTTGTATTCATTGCTTTTGTGTCTCTATGGCAGAATGCCTGACAGAAGCAAGTTATAGAAGAACACACTTGGAACTGGAGAGATGGCTCAGAGATTAAGAGCACTGACTGCTCTTCCAGATGTCCTGAGTTCAATTCCCAGCAACCATATGGTAGCTCACAACATCTGTAATGGGATCAGATGCTCTCTTATGGTGTGTCTGAAGACAGCTACAGTGTACTCATGTACATTAAATAAATAAATATTAGAAGAGGAGGAAGAGAAAGACAATGATGACACTTATTTTGGATCATCTAGATGGCCTCTGTCCATCACAGCAAGAAAGTCCTGGAAGAGTTTTTCAGATGACATCAACAGGAACGTGTGTTATAGAATGTTCACGTGGCAACTGCAACGCTCAGGTGGCAAAGACAAAGGCGCTCTCAGTGCCCTTAGCTGTCTCCTTCCCCCATGTCACCTGAACCTTGCCCATGAGATAATTAATGTAAGCACATCTGGGATGGGTATTTTCCTGTCTGTAATAAGGAGCCTCAGTGTCTCAGGTGATTGTAAATGACTGACAACGAAAAGTAACCATAATAGTTTGCTTTCTGTAACTGTGAAAACCACTATGATCAAAAAGCATCTGAGGAGAAAAGGTTTACTCAGCTTACACTCTCACATCAAGTCCACCTTTGTGGGAAATCAGAGCAAGAACTCAAAGCAGAAACCTGGAGGTAGGGACTGGAGCAGAAACAGTGTGGAACACTGTTTGCCGGATTTCTCTCAGGCTCTGTTCAGCTACCATTTCTATGTGATGGCTAAAGAAACTTTATTTTTATGCCAGGCATCCATCTTGGTACCCACTGGCCATTTGTCTGTGACTCCAGTCCCTGGATAAGTTCCTGGTAGTCCTGACTCTGTGACACACCCCAACTCCTACCCCCAGAAATGTACAGCCATGACTATCTGTTATGATATGACTGCTTTTTTTTTTTTTTGCTTCTGTAACTTGCTTACACAAATACCCAAAGATGGTTTTGAGTTCCCTTTACCATTTAACTAGGCAGAACAGTCCAGTTTTTGCTTGCTTTCATAGATATTGAAGAATACTTGATCCATGCTGAATAAATGTCCAGAGAGTTCTGACCCGACAAGGTGGTCTTTTTATTGGTTTTGCCTTACAAAAAAAAAAACTTTCTCATACCCATTCTTCAAAGCAATCTCAAATATGGCTCAAAGATTGTTCATCCTGCTAGCAAATAATCAATAATTCTAATTTGATTGAGTCCATGGCCTTTTCCAGGAGTCACAAACTCCATAACACCTGTAGTTCCTATACCTCTACCTGATCACCTGGCAGGAGTGGTACCACCCACTGTGTGGCAGACCTTCCTAAACCAGTAATTAACAACAACAACAACAACAACAAATGCCTCAAAACTTTGCCTACAGGCCAGTTTGATGAAGGTGTTTTCTCAATAGAAGTTACCTCTACCCAGATGACCCTGGCTTATGTCAAGTTTACAAAGGACCATCCAGTGTAGCAGCCACCACACGCCATCCTCTTCCAAATAGGAGCTACTCCCACTTTAGCCAGCACCCTTTTCCCGTTCCCTTCAAGCCATTCCCTTAGGTTCACATGGGATTCTCTTCCTTTGATATCGTGTTCACAAACTGTGCAACTCAAGCATGAGCTGCACTATTGCTAATAGTGATTACAGAAACCTCGTCGGGTCAGAACTCTCTGGACATTTATTCAGCATGGATCAAGCATTCTTCTAAGCTCTCTACACCCATTACCTCACCTAATCTTCATTCATACCCTCTAAGGTCTGCAAGTATCATCACATTCATTTTACAAAAAGACAGATTCTTTACTTCAGAAATCACCCCTCTTAAAATGTGGCCTTCAGGTTCTGCTCCTTAAAACATAAAATTCAATATATTCAAAGATATTTCTTACAGCATCATTTCTAATATTGTTGGAAATAACTAGTCAGGTGAAATGCTGTGGGCCTGGAGTTCTAGCTACTTAGGACACTCAGCTGAGGAGTGCTTGAGACCAAGAGTTCAAGGTCAGCCTGGGCTACAAACTGAGAAACTATCTCAAAGAAGAAGAAAAAAAAAATGAACACAGAGAAACAGAATTGACTGCCTTCCCTTGGGTACACACGCATGCACGAAAATGCAAGGATGTGTGAAAATCTATGCTACAGCCATACCTAGGGCACCCCAAAACAAAGTACAAGGGCTTTAGATTTTAAAGTATTCTATTGCCGGGCAGTGGTGGCGCACGCCTTTAATCCCAGCACTTGGGAGGCAGAGGCAGGCGGATTTCTGGGTTCGAGGCCAGCCTGTTCTACAGAGTGAGTTCCAGGACAGCCAGGGCTACACAGAGAAACCCTGTCTCGAAAAACAAACAAACAAAAAAAGTACTCTATTAATGTCTGTGACTGCAGACCTCCGACCAGCAGAGGGGGCACCCCACCAATCTCAACTTTTTGGTCCACAGAAGCTCGCCACCGGAAGTCCCGCCTCTGCCGGAAGTGATGCCGCGGCACATCCCGGAAGTTAACGGCGTCTGTAAGCAAGGGGCCTGTGGGCTGTTGTGTAGAACACAGGGGCATGGCTCGCACAAAGCGTAGCGGCGTCCGTCGCAATCCGGGCGGCGGGGAGGGACCCCTGAAACGTCTGCGGCTGGCCGTGGAAGACTTCGTGCGGGCTACCTCCGAGAGCGAAGCCTGCGAGAGCCGCAGCGCTGTGGCGTGCTCCGGGCCCGGCGGCCGAAAGAGCCGCAAGGAGCTCCGTAAGGAGAAGCGACACTTGAGGAAAGCGCGGCGCCTGCAGAGGACAGTAGGCTCCGGGTCAGGGGACCAAGAGGGGAGTGTCGGTCTTAACAGTGGCCGGGAGACTCGACCGCCCTCTGAGAGAAGGCCGACCCCCGCGAAGGCCACAGCAACCCCTGCCAAGGCCAGTGCTCCCTCCGCTAACACCAAGGCCTCGGCGACCCAGCCGAAGGCCAAGAATTCCTACTCCAAGGCTACCGTGACTTTAGCTCAGGCCAAGGCTAAAGGTGCTCCCGGAAAGCATGGTCCCGCCACCGCCACTGCCCGGAAGCGGGCACTTCTAGCGGCCAACGAGGAGGAGGACCGAGAGATCCGAAAGCTGGAACGATGCCTCGGCCTCCACAATCGTAAGAAGAAGGGCGATGGTAGCTCGGTGCCTCTCAGCTTCGCACGCGACGGTCTGGACTACATCCTGGGTGCCCTGGAATGTGGGAGAAGCGGCGGCCTGTATGAAAGCAGCGAGGAAGAGGAGGGAGAAAAGGTGGAGACTGGACAGACAGTCTCGGAGAGTGACCTAGAGAGCAACTCTGAAGAAAGTGAGGAGGACCCAGACTGGCAAGTGCAGCAGGAGGATCCAGAAGATGTAAACTTGAATAGAGAAGGAGAAGCAGAAAGTGGGACTCGAGAAAATAAAGGGAATAAGAAAGTGCGTTTTGCAGAAGTTGTAGAAAAGAGCGAAAGTTCTTCGGAAGATGACATAGCACATCAGGTATGGCACAAACAACTTGTAGGCCCTCTGGGTTGTCATTCCAAACGGAGTGAGGGGGTAGAGTACAGAACAGTATTAGCTCTGACACAGTAGCAGCCACGGCCTGCTGAGGGACAGGCTGACTCAGGCCATTCTAGGCATTCATAGAGCTTCACTTCATTAAATAGCAGTACCCTGTAATTATAGTTGCTCCAAGTTCTCGTGGGGTTAGTATTTGAAGTAAGTAACAACAGCAACAACAACAACAAAAATACTGGATTTCCACTAATTTTTTGTTTGCAATTTTATTCCTGATTTCAAGGAGAGTCACTGTGTTGAAAGTGGTGAAAAGTACATCCCTCCTCGGTTGAGGAGTGAGGAGACAGTAGATGTCCACAAGAAAGAAGAGCTAGACAGGCTCAAGAAACATGTTAAAGGCCTGATTAACAGGTAACCTTATAGAAATTTGACATACTATCACTTAACTGTAAAAACTATCTGAAAAGCAAATGATGGGGCTAGGACTATACAATGTTTTGGATCCTTGTTCTTGGTGTGACATAGCTGTACTTAAACTTGAAGAGGTAGGATGCTCAGCTGTTTGATATTGCCCTTTCCGTGTTTGAAGACAGCCCATAGGGTCATTCTGAGAAGCAGGAAGGAACAGGGCATGACTCTGTGTCCTCCTAGGAGCAACCTAGCTGAAGTCTGCAGGCCTGCCTGCAGAAGTGAATTCATCTAGTGGTAAACAGGGTTCTCAGCCCTTGAGTCGCCATCTGTGTTTTTGTTTAATTATCCATTTTAAAAATAAAGCATCAGAAGGCTCATTGGAAGCCACATGAGTGGGAATTTGTCACTTAACCTTTCCTCGTTGGCTCTCTAGTCTTAACAAATGAATTGGAATCACTTGTCTAAAGCCTTCTCCACTTCTTTCATGTCCCTCACTCAGCCTTGTTTGGGTCTCTCTTCCAAGCCCCAAAGATGACCACTGTCCTGGCCTCTAGCACCTCATCCAATTTGTCAGATTTCAAATATGTATTGTTCTTTTGTTTAACTTGTTATTGTAGATCATTGGGAATTACAAAGACAGTGTAGGGAGGTCCTTAGAGGGAACACTCCCAGGCTAGACTACAGGTAAAAACAGAGAGAGCTGGTGGTGTCGCTAAGTTGGTAGAGTACTCATCTAACATGCACAAAGCCTGAAGCCTTCCCTTGCCAGACCACATAAACTAGAGGTGGTGGTGCTTGCCTATAATCCTAGGACTCAAGAGAGAGACTGAGACTGATTCTATGCAGTTTTGTTGCCTGAAGATTTAGGTGACTGCTACGGATATCAAGATGCATGACTGTTCTGTCACGTCTCCTCTGTGCTTTCTATTTCTTTTTCATTAAAGCCCATGATATTCTGTAACTTCGCCATTACCTGTTGTTTTGACAGCAGGTTCAGTTTTAAGCACAGGTACACAATGGATTTAGGAACTGAGTGTTTGTATCATCTAAGAGATGAAACAAGTTCGCGTTTTTTTCTTAACTCACCACCTAGGAGTGATTACTGCCTCTAGGGGATATTAGATCAGACTAATACATGTGAGCGTGTATACAGACTGAGAAAGGATCCCAGGGTATGCTTCAGTGGCTGTGCTCTGCTAAAAGACAACCATCATTATTTCAATTATTATATAAAAGATAACTGACATTATTTCAGGATTCTAGAGTGTGTTATGCACCAGGCTTTTGTGGCAAAGTCAGGGTAGTTTCTGGTTCAGAAATACACATAAAATAGAATGCATTGGTAACACTTTGCTCACATTTCACTGCAGGTTGAGTGAGCCAAACATGGCTTCTATAAGTGGGCAGCTAGAGGAGCTGTACATGGCCCACAGCAGGAAGCACATGAACGATACCCTGACCGCTGCCCTCATGGATGCCTGTGTCACTGCCTCAGTCATGCCCAGCAGACTGATGATGGAGCATGTCTTCTTAGTCAGCATCCTCCACCACACGGTCGGAATAGAGGTACATCTGTGCCTTTCCTCTATACCCTAACTATGTCATCTGGAATGATATTCCAGCCTGGAGTCAGTGAGGTTGAGAAGTGAAAGCCTTGGGAAGTTAAGGACAGAGGACAGAGTGGCCCAACTACCTCGAAAGCCCTGCTGTGCAAGATCTGCCCTGGCTACCTCAGGAATTGTGCTTCTGTGGTCCTCTTTCCCCCTCTGCCCTGCCAAGGGCTATGCTTATTTTTACATGGGAATGTCTGAGTCCATTTTCTTGCCATTACAAAGTGTAATGGATGCCCTGGACAGCTTTCCTTGTGCCCCATAATCACAGTAATTGACACTGTTCTCTGGCTGCTGTGGTGCTTCCCCCATCCTATACCACACTGGGACAGTTGAGCAGACTTAATCAAAGTGATTTTAGTGCAAACGGCATTTCAGTGAGTTATTTTAAAAGTCATAGATGTGGCCACCACAGCACATCAAGAATTTACTTGATTTGAAAACCTGAAATTATTGGTCCTACTTCCCATTTAAACCTTTGCTAATAGCATGAAGGACAATGAGATGACTTGTTCAAGGGGAAGTCATTATAGTGCTTTAGCTAATGGCATTCACTAAAGCTTGTGCCAGATATGCTATGCTCTCAGGATGCTGGTTTCCATTAAACCGTCTGAGAAAAAGCTCCCAGGAACTCACGGAAGGAAAAAAAATGTTAAAGGTATACTCAGCTATTACGTGCCTTCCCTCAAGCACTTAACATTCAAGCCTTTGCAGATTTGTGCCGAAATTCATATATCAGAGTCAGTATTAACAACATATTTGTTCATATTTCTAAGTTATACAAATATGTTTAATTTTAAAGAAATAATAGAATTTAAAGTTTCGCCTCTTACATATTTGGACCTATTTGTGTGCTGAAAACATACCTGAATTAGTGTCTCAATGTTTCTTGCTCTCTGAAGAATCCTGTCTTTGTTAACAGTCAGTTTTTCTAAAATGAGAAAATCTGAACTGGGAATCAAGCTTTAGTTTTGGCTTCTAGAAATCAGTATTGCTAGTCTATTGTGTCTTTCTGGATTCTTCAGCTTCATTGTTTTGCAGTCTAGCAATGCAGTCTAACAATCCTGTGTGGACTTGCCCATTATACTCTGAGCTGACATCAGACCTCCTTTGTCTATGTGTCATACCTAATCTGAATTTACATTAACTCTGCACATGTCCACCGACACTGAACCAGGTTTTGATCAGCTGCCCACAACCTACTTACCCTTGTCTAGTTCCTGGAGTCCCAGACCAAATGCTGGGAATCACACCCAGTGATACTTCCCCTCCACTCTGTCCCAGATCACTGTGAGCAGCCCTTTCTACCCCGTCTATCACAATTGCCTCACTCGTCTCTCAGCTGGACATCCTGCAAAAGAAAATAGTCACAAGATAATGTTACCAGCAGGAGGGTCAGTCACTACAATTTCTGCTTTCAGGATTCACTGCCTTTGTTCAGAACCACCACAGAATCAAGCCCTGGCCTCCTTCTTCAAAACACACATAGGAGTTATAAATTGAATATTCAGAACAACAAGAGGACTGCCATAGTGGCCTTGTTTAACTTCATCAGGCCTGCTAGTTCTTGGCCTGGTATTTTCCCCTGGTTATCATCTTTACACAGACTCTTAGATCACACCTAGGTTGTCAAGTGGGAAGCAAGCTCCTCTATGCCAAGCCATCTTACTAGCACATTTTTTAAAGAATTTTTTCCAGGGAGTCACAGTAACATCTGGCTAAAAAAATCACTTTGTTGTTGATTCTAAAGAAATGAAAGTATCAAGCCGGGCAGTGGTGGCGCATGCCTTTAATCCCAGCACTTTGGAGGCAGAGGCAGGTGGATTTCTGAGTCCTGGTCTACAGAGTGAGTTCCAGGACATCCAGGGCTACACAGAGAAACCCTGTCTCAGAAGAAAGAAAGAAAGAAAGAGAGAGAGAGAGAGAGAGAGAGAGAGAGAGAGAGAAAGAAAGAATCTGTACAGAAAAGATTTGTATGCCAAGGCACTCAGTACTGTCTTTGTTATCTAGAATCTTCTCGTCCGTATATGAAGCCTGCATTCTTGGTTACCAGCACCCTGTTGGAATTCTTATCCCACCTGTATTCATGTTAGAGTTTTTAAGGCAGGGTCCCAGAGTAACATGATGATGTTTCTTCCATCTCCTTCAGGTTGGTGCTTGCTTCCTTGAAGCTGTGGTGAAGAAGTTTGATGATGTCTATAGAGATGGAGGTGAGGGGAAAGAACTGGACAACCTCTTTACCATGATTGCCCATTTGTACAACTTCCGCGTGGTACAGTCTCTCCTCATCTTTGACATTTTAAAGAAGCTTATTGGAACTTTTACGGAAAAAGACATTGAGCTGATCCTGTTGATGCTGAAAAATGTGGGCTTTGCATTGAGAAAAGATGACGCCTTGTCACTTAAGGAACTGATCACAGAAGCCCAGGCCCAGGCCAGTGGTGCAGGCAGCAAGTTTCAGGACCAGAACAGGGTAGGAGTTCTGCTTGACCTGCTGAGTATCCATGAAGCACAGATGACAGAATATAAATGAGTGTCTGGCTGAATACTAGTGTTTGTGCCCTTATGCTCTCTGTTTTCATCTGCCTTATCTGCTACTGTGGCTTTGTCCTTAGTCTGCAAACTGACCTTGGTTTGGGGGGTTTTGTTTTTGTTTCCTTGAATTTTTGAGATGGAGTCTCACAATATAGCCCAGGCTAGCCTCAAACTCATGATCCTCTTCTGAGTGCTGGGGTTATATGTGTGTACCACAATACCCTGCTTGAACCTTGTTTCTTCATTAAGAACTCATGATTATATAACTTCATTAAGAACTTTATGATTATAATGGATCTGTTTGCCCTCTCGGAAGTTGTTTCCCAGGAGGCTTAGGTGTCAGCCTCGGTCGAATGTGTGGCACTGCTTCTGAGCAGCAGAGACTTGGGTGTTACCAGCCAGTTTCCCTCCTGTAAAATAGGTCCCTCCTGACGTGAGGGGTTAGAACGGCACCTGAGAGGCCCTCAGAAAGAAAGGAGAAAGTGACCTATTGAAGAGCACCAGTGTGGGAGCCTGGGCCTTTGCCAGAGAGAAGATAGGCTAGATCCAAAGCCTCACACATGGGCCTAGGGAGCCAGGTTTTTTTCTTGGGTAGAGGAAGATCTGTGAAGATAGTTGATTGGCAGATCCTGTACTTTGCTGGCCACTTTGACCCCAGTGTAGAATGATAGGAGGTGGCCAGAGCAGGGAAAGGCTTCAGAAATCTTGAAACAAAAGTAGCATGTGTGAGTATGGTGGCCGTGGAGTAGCCTTAGGAATCAGAAGTAACTTTCATGCGATGGGAGCTTGAGAGAGGTGAGGTTGGAAGGGAAGACGGCCCTACTTTTGAATAGTCAAGTTGGCATCTAGATTAAGTCTTGAGGGACGGTTTGCCATGAAGGATACTGAATCACCCTCATACCGGAGCTGGGGTTGTGGGAGTGGAGGAGGGAAGGCCTGTGGATAGTGCTGAGGTTTGAGACTCTACTATTTTTAAAACTGTATCCCTGAATGCAGTGTTGAAGGTAACAGAGACTGCCTCCAGCTGTCAGTGTTCTCATCAGTGGTGCCCTTCTGCTTACCAAACTCAAGTCATCAGTGACTGTTAGTGATGAGTTTGGATGGATTTCTTTTCCCTTAAGGTACGTTTTATGTTGGAAACAATGCTGGCTCTGAAGAACAATGACATTCGTAAAATCCCTGGCTATAATCCTGAGCCTGTGGAGAAACTGAAGAAGTTACAGAGAGCTCTGGTGAGTGACACCCTATTCTGGTTTGTCCTGAACCTCCATGCCATTTTGAACCATTGTGACAATGGTTCAGGCTATGTTCAGCACAAGTCTTAGAAACTATACATCTGGCCAGACAGTAATGGCATACACCTTTTTTTTTTTTTTTCCATTTATTTATTCACTTTACATTCTGACTGCAGTCCCCTCTTCCTCCTGGCCCCCCCTCACACAGCCCATCCCCCATCCTCTTCTCCTCTGAGAAGTGGGAGGCCCTCCTGAGTATCACCCCACCCTAACATCAAGTCACTGCATGACTAGGTGCATCCTCTCCCAGTGAGGCCAGACAAGGTGTCTCTGGGGAACAGAATCCACAGGCAGTCAGCGGATAGGGACAGCCCCTGCTCCAGTTGGTGGTATGCCTACATGAAGACCAAGCTGCACATCTGCTACATATAAGTGGCATACACCTTTAAGCCCAGCCATTGGGAGGCAGAAGCAAGGCAGATCTCTCAAGTTCGAGGCCAGCCTGGTCTACAGAGTGAGTTCCAGGACAGTCAAGGCTACACAGAGAAACTCTGTTTTGAAAAAGAAGAAGAAAGAGAGCCAGAGATGGGAGGAGGGAACTGTATATCAGTAGTGATGATTCCATCAAATTAGTTGAGTGCCCAGTATGAATCTCCCGAAGTGCTAAACTCAGGCTGTACGATGGCTTCCTCTGTTGGTACTCAGAAGGCCAGACCCCACCTGGAACCATGAAGCTCTCCTCAGGTGTTCAACCTATAGTCCTGACAGAACGAGATGGTCATCATGGTCATTCTGAGTCTTAGTCACATAGTGCATAATTGGTGCAGATCCCAGGTCACACACATTTGAATGATAGACCCACAGACTTAACACACAGAACACTGAGAGGTGACTGCTCTTTCTGGCATTTTTCCAGTCAGTTGTCTGATCCATTGCCATAGTTGTACACGAAAACTGCCATTGTCAAACAAATCATGACAGAAGTTCAGGTGTGAATCAGCTGAAAAACTGCATGAAGCCTTTTCTTTTAATCAGGTTCGAAATAATGGCTCAGGTTCTGAGACTCAGCTTCGCATCTCCTGGGATGGCGTCTTGAATGCAGAGCAGACTGGTCGCTGGTGGATTGTGGGGTCTGCATGGAGTGGGACCCCAATGATTGACAACAGTCATCACACACACCTGCAGAAGCCACTTGCAGGCACGGTATGAAGACTCTGTTGGCTGCCTGGCTCTGGGTGCCCTGGTGCGTCAGAAATCTGTTCTTCTTAAAGTAGCTCCCTGTTAGTTAATCCTGAGTGTTCTTGAAATGTACCACACAGGGTTATCAGGAAGCTTCATAGAAATAGCTCGTGGCAGCCTATGATTAATTCAGTTTCTCTGCTTCTTAAGAATTTTTAAAAGTTTCAACCTCAATTTACACAAAATCTAGAAATTGAGAGAGGTGAAACCCATTTGATCGGCGGAACTTGGCAACATGCTGTTCCCAGGAGGTATAGGTTCTAGTCCCTACTGTGGATTCAAATTGTAACTCCAGTGTCCTTGTCTTTCCTTCCTGGGAGCCCTCATCTCACTTGGTAATTGTGGCTCCCAGGCTCTGGCAGCAGCTGGTATCTGAACTTGGATTTCATCTGATGCCTAGATCTGATCTATCTCTTGAGAAGGCTCCCATTGAACTTTTCTCCTTTTGCAGATTTGCCCAAGAATACAGACTTGGTATTTACATACATACATGTACACACAGTTTACAGTCACGTATGTTCAAATGTGAATGTTACTCTTCAGAAATTCAAGTTTAGACACATGCTGGAACAATGTCCCGTCTCTGAGGAGACTGCTTTCATTGAGATAATGGAATGGTCTGGGCACTGATCTTTCTTTTTCAGGTTAGCTCTAAGATGCTGGAGCTTGCGAGGAAGCAGAGAATGAACACTGATGTCAGAAGGAACATATTCTGCACTATAATGACAAGTGAGGACTTCTTGGATGCCTTTGAAAAGCTGCTGAAGTAAGCATTGGTGGGAACATTTTGGTTTTTAAGATATGACAGAAGTTGATCTCAGTTTTAGCTTTTGGATAATTTGAGCAACTGAGTCTTTCCTGTTACTGCCCTCTTACCTGGGCTTCAGGTCCCATGTGACCCTCATAACACATTGATCCCTGCTAGTATGTACTTGGTAAATGGCGCTGTGTAGTGCCAAAATTTGAGAGTTTGGCTGCCAGTGTTAGGTAACCAGCCACCTGATTAGTCTGTTAGGGCTGTTGGTTGTTGAGAATTATTACCTCTGTCTTTCAGACTCTTGATGTGAAACTTACAATATATTTTCTATAATTAGTTGTAAATTTTACAAAGTATTTCTAAAACAATTGAATATTAACTCCTTCATTTGTCTGGTTCAGACTTAGAAATAAGTGCAAGTCTGATGATTGAGTTTCTGAACTGGGCATTGTTGATATGAAAACTTCAAGCTTGCTTCTGTTTCTGAAGCCTGTATGCTGAATGTAGCTAGCACCACATCTCCTAGTCAGTGCTGGCATAGTGGTACAACCTGCTACCCTAGCACTTGTGAGGCTAAAGCTGGAGAACCATGCTTCCAGGCCAGCTAGGATACAAAAGAAAAGGCATACCAGACTTAGCAGCGACTCCCTGCCCACCCAACTTCTATTCATGAAAATCATTAGGCAAGCTGGGACTATAACTCAACAGTGTGAGGCCCTGGAGTCTAGCATTTCAGCATTGCAGTTTTGTTTTGTTTTCTTTTCTTTTATTTAATCACTATCTGTTCTTACGGATATTTAACCCTATGGATTCATTAGTACAGCTGAATGAAACTGGTTGTTTGGATGGCCCACATACACCTTGAGCAGCATGCTGCTTCTGTTGGGGTTTGTTTGTTGTTTGGGGAAGTTGTGGGGGTAATGTGGCAGCAGAGTTGCCGTCTTCTCCTAAGTCTAGAGCCTTTGTCTCCAGTCATTGGATTCAGAGGGCAGTCAGTTGGGGCTAGGGACATGGCTCAGTGGTGGAGGGTTTGCCTAGTGTGTACAGGGCTGTGTGGCATGCACAGGGCAATTGGTTCTGCTATTAATGCCTCCCCCCTGCTGACACAAGAAGAAAGACAAATCAGTTGCTTTTAATTGCCAAAAACTGAAAGGCTGTATGTAGTTCCACTGTTGGGTAGAACACTCTGGGTGCCTGGGATACTTGTCAGTCAGCCCCACAGAAGACTTGAGCACCAAGGCTCACGCCAGCACAGGTGGTACTAAAGGATTCTCTGCCTAGGACAAGGAGTCAGTCTTGACTTTGTGACTGTTGATATGTTTATATAGCAGACATAGAGGCTCAGAAAGTACATCCTTGGTGGCCTCTGTTTCAAGGAGAGGGCCTGCTGCAAAGAAGGGAAGGAGGTTTAGCGGCTGAGGAACTTCCTGTGTTCCTACTGTGGTGGTTGCTACCAGACACTGTGGGACTGTCCATACTCACAGGACTGTACAAAGAACAGAATGGATATTGCTGTGAGTTTTACCGGGAGAAGAAGGGGTATTTTGGGGGTTTGAGACAGGTCTCCCTATATATAGCTCAAGCTGGTCTTGAGCTCCACAGCTGTACAACAATATAAACCAGTCCTCAGCTTTGTAACCAGTATACAACTTGGGAGTTGTACCTTACACATTAGGCAGTGTTACTGAAAAAACTGAGGCCCAAAGAAGCTAGGAACAAAACTAAACTGTGGCCCAATTTGTGGCTGCCACCATCATCTTGACCAACTCATTTGCCACTGAACTCCTCAGACAGAGAGGAGCTGATTTTGCCATAAAAATTGAAAGCAGACACCACCACCCACCCCTCACCATCTGCACCAGGCAGGAGAGCTGTCCCTGCCCTTATGGACCTCGGCACTCTGAAGAGTAGGCCTTATACCTTGCCTGGGCAGCACAGTAGAGCTGATCCTAGTGACTAAGGCATATGTGAGCCAGCCCCAAGGACATAAGAACAGGACAGCTGACCCTGCTCCTTGCCAGCTGGTTCATTGGGTGAACTAGCCAGAGCAGTGCTGAAAAGCTCACCCTGGTAGTGTGGGTGCAGGACAGCTGGTGGGCTGACCAGCTCAGCTACCTCCCAGGCCCAGATCCAGGGCTTTGAGTTGGCCCATCCCAACATCCACCCCATCTATGAACTGCTAGAGTGTGTGAAGGGGCTGCTCCTGCAGATCCAAAGCTGCAGGATTTCCAGGACACAGGATATTTAAGAGGAGTCCCCGTGAGGATCCAGTATTGATAGTATAGCAGAAGCCAGAAGCCTCAAACCAGACCAATGGCTCACTGCAGTGAACATTTGCAAGTAAAGATGTTTGACAAAAGGTTATATAGTGTGTGACAGACCATGACACACTGCAGCCCCCACCACAAGATGATTTGTTTGTTTTAATTCTACCTTTTCTTTTGGAGGGGCCATTGCAAAGTACAAAGGGATGAGGAGATGAATGGGATTGAGGTACATGATATGAAATTCACAAAGAATCGATAAAATGGTTTTTAAAAAAAAAAAAAAAAAAATTGAGGGCTGGAGAGATGGCTCAGTGGTTAAGAGCATTGAGGCCAGCGTGGTCTACAGAGTGAGTTCCAGGGCAGCCAGGGCTACACAGAGAAACCCTGTCTTGGGGAAAAAAAAAAAATAAAGAGCACTGACTGCTCTTCCAGAGGTCCTGATTTCAATTCCCAGCAACCACATGGTGGCTCACAACCATCTGGAACGGGATCTGATGCCCTCTTCTGATGTGTGTCTGAAGATAGCTACAGTATACTCACATAAATAAAAATGAATAAATCTTTTTTAAAAATTTGAAAGAATATATTCTTAGTCTGGCTGTTTGTCTATAGGCTTGGGCTGAAGGACCAGCAGGAGAGAGAGATAGTTCATATCCTCATGGATTGCTGCCTGCAAGAGAAAACCTACAACCCTTTCTATGCTTTCCTGGCTAGCAAGTTCTGTGGCTATGAAAGGAGATTCCAGGTAACTTCTGAGACCACAGTACATCATTACCAGGAGTTCCGCATCCCCATTGTGGATCGTGTCCATGCTAGCAGCTAGGCCTATCTGCATTGGAGAGAAGATGGAACAGTGGGGCAAGGTAACAAGAATCCAGCCCAAGGCAGCTGGTCTGTCATAGCTGGAATGATTGTGGCCTTCTGGCTGGATGCCTCTAGTGTTTTAAGGCACTAACAACCTTTCTTCAAAGCTATGTGTTGACGGGTGGGACAAAACGTTAAAAAGGACTTCTATGATGGTGTCAGGAAGAGACAGTGAAGCTGTTCTTATTCCCAGGAACGGGGTTATTGACAAGCGTCTAAGAAATAAGAGTGCCTTTAAAGTATATTTCTGGTAAGTTGTTCCAAGGATTTGTTGCATTTTAACTTTTTTCTTCTTTATTGTTAACCAGATGACTTTCCAGTTCAGCTTATGGGACAAATTTCGGGACTTAGAAAATTTGCCAGGCACTAAGTTCTCAAATCTGGTTCATCTCCTGGCACACTTGTTGAAGACAAAATCACTTCCACTTTCTGTTCTAAAGGTTTGTATAATGCAAGAAATTAGCATAAGCAGCCAAGACAGTATAAATTATTTTATTTGGTATATTTTAAAATGCATTTTTTGAGATTCTGAAATTTGAGGGGTTTTTTGGGGGCTGGGGGGTGCGACACAGTTTCTCTGTGTAGTCTTGCCTGTCCCGGAATTGCTCTGTAGACCAGGCTGGCTTTGAACTCAGAGATCTGCCTGCCACTGCCTCCCAAGTGCTGAGATTAAAGGTGAGTACACATACACACACCGGCTATGAAGGATTTTCATTATCATAGCCATCACAGAAAATATCTGGTCAACATATTCTATAAATTTACTTAGAGAAATTGTGACCAATTTTAGGTTTGGATTGGTATTTTTTGTTGTTGTTGTTTGTGTGTGTGTGTGTGTGTTTATGTGTGTGGGCTTGCATGTGCTGAGGTCACAGCTCATCTGGGAGCATAGAGTGAAGTAGAACTTTGTTTTCAGGGTTACTATTGCTGTGATAAAACAAAATGACTAAAAGCAACTTGAGAAGGAAAGGGTTTATTTCACTTATACTTCTAGGTAACAGTCCATCACCAAGGGAAGTCGGGGCAAGAACTTGGAGGCAGGACATGATGCAGAGGCTCTGAAGATACTCTGCTCAGCCTGCTTTCTTATAGAACCCAGGACAACCAGCCTACGATTGCCTCACTTACAATGGGCTGAGCCCTCCTACATCAATCACTACAGCTCATCTTTCTTTTTTTTCTCCTTGAGATAGGCACTACAGCCCATCTTATGGGGATGTTTCTCAATTGAGCTTCACTCCTCTCAGATTATTCTAGCTTGTGTGAAGTTGATATAAAACTAGCCAGGACAGACTTTCCTTATAAAGATGCAATTGTGGATCTTCACTGCAAAATACCATAAGGCTATAGTTCACCACCTCTGCACTTAGGGTCTTCAAAGGCTTGAGACACCAGTACAGAAGACAGTGAAGCACAGGAGGTGGGGATTCCTTACCTTCTGACAAGACTAAAGGAGATAACAGTAGGGACAAGGCAAGATGCTAACTAAGGTCAGCGTCCTGTGCATTTGACCTTCCTGCCTTTCATTAACGCTTCTGCTCACACTATCCTGGTGACATGAGAACTAGGCAGGAGCCAGTTGTGTGAGGTAGGCTTACACGAGGGTTCTCCAGAATAATAAACTTGATAGAATGAATCGATATATAGAAAGGGGATTTATTAGAATGGCTTACAGGCTACAGTCCAGCTAATCCAACAGTGGCTATCTGTGAACAAAAGAATCTAGAAACCAGTAGTTGCTCAGTCCACGAGGCTGGCTGTCTCAGTTGGTCTTCAGTTTACACTGAAATCCCAAAGATGTAGGCTCTAATGCCAGTGAAGGAATGGACTTGCTAGCAAGGCAAGGCAAGAAGGCAAAGAATAAAAGATCCGCCTTTCTTGTCTTTACATAGGCTTTGAACAAAAGGTGTAGTCAAGATTCTAATTAGAAGTGGATCTTTCTACTTCAAATTAAGCAAAAAATCCCTCATAGATGAGCCCTCCATTTTGGAATTTTAGTTAATTCCAGATGTAGTCAAGTTGACTACACAGAGCACATCCCTGACCTTGTTCCTGTTCTCTTGTTTGTACCCCTCAGCTCTTCTCAAGGGAAGCTACTCTTTAATATAGTATTTATCCTTGTTCATAGGCTTTTTCCTATTTCTGTATCTTGGACAGAACCTTGCCACCACACCCTGTCTTCGTGCAGCTTTTCTTTCTTTCTTTTTTTTTTTTTTCAAATAAGATGAAGGGCAGTTTATTAGCATTTTTTAAAAGGAAAAACTTCAGGCAAGCTGTAAAGCCTCAGTAGCTGGAGAAGGAAAGATGGCCATGCCATTTCCGCTGGCAAGACAAAACACCCTTTGTGATGGGGTGTGTTGGAGGAGGAAAGGCCCGAAGTGTTAAGGAAAGCACACTGCGAAACTCTGGTCAAAGCCATCTTGAGTTTGTGTTTTCTCCATGTTGGTGTCTGTGGTTGTCTATGTGTAGTATGTTTATCCTACTACTAAAAATGAGATGCTTTGCTTAGTTTTTGATGCTTTTCTAAGAAACACATGTGTGTGTGTGCTAACCTAATTCTCTGTGTGGAGTTGTAATTAAAGAGTAACTACTTCAGAGGACAGAGGACTCCAACCCTAGGTTTAGAGTGTATATATATACCCTGTAGCTATGATCCCCACTGCATTGTAGCTCACAGCCTGGGAACCAGACCACCGTGACATTAGTACTCTGTGTCATTGCCAGCAGTTGGCTTCTGACAGCCAGTGTTGTAGAGAGCAGGAAGGGCAACAAACCATGATAGAACTGAATCAGCATGAGGATGCTTTCCTTCTTCTGACCCTTAGGTAGTTGAATTCAGTGAATTGGATAAACCCAGAGTTCACTTCCTACGGAGAGTGTTGACTGCACTCTTGATGGAAACAGAAGAGGATGACCTGGCTGTAATTTTTTCAAGGTATGTGCCTAGTGTTCCCTGATTGGACAAGGAAAAAGGCAGAGGGATTGCATTGTAAGCCAGCATGCAGGTCACTCCCATTTCACTGCTGTTAGTTTATAAAGCCAGACTTGTGTCAAGTAAATAATTTTAGTCCTAATTCTAAGGTTTAATGTTTATGCACTAATTGAAGAAATGCAAGACTTGCCTAACACAGAACAGTGACTTATGACAAGTAGCTATGCTAAGCTGTACCTTGGGTTCATTTCATCATCTTCTTATGAGGTACTGGGACTTGAGCCCAAGCTCAGCATATGCTTCTACCACTGAGTCTCATCCCTAGCCCTCAGGAAGATAAAGGTGGGCATTGTGGTTCACAACGTAATCCCAGAATTTAAGAAGCTGAGGTAGAGCCAGGCAGTGGTGGCACATGCCTTTAATCCCAGCACTTGGGAGGCAGAGGCAGGTGGATTTCTGAGTTCGAGGCCAGTCTAGTCTACAGAGTGAGTTCCAGGACAGCCAGGGCTACACAGAGAAACCCTGTCTCAAAAAAAAACAAACAAACAAACAAAAAAGAAGCTAAGGTAGGAGAATTGCTACAAGCTCAAGGCCAGTCTGGCATACCCAGTGAATTTCAGGCCAGAATAACACAGAGTGAGACCCTGTCTCCAAAAAAAAAAAAAAAAAGAAAGGAATTTTTATTTTGTTGGTTTTTGTATTTGTTTTTGAGACAGGGTCCCACTGTATATCCCTGGCTGGCATGGGCCTTGCTATGAAGACCAGGCTGGCCTCGAACTCACCGTCTGCCTGCCTTTGCCTCTGCGTCACCTGTGCTAGGGTTAAAGTCATGACCACCACACCTGACAAAAGTTCTTAACAAAGAATCCTACTTTGAAAGAAGCTGGAGCTGGGTGGTAGCACACACCTTTAATCCCAGCACTCAGGAGGCATTAAACAGGTGAATCTCAGCGTTCAAGGCCAGCCTGGGCTACAGAGCAAGTTCCAGGGCAGCCAGGGCACAGAGAAACTTTGTCTCAGAAAAAAAGCAGAACTACAAATTAGATAGATAGCTAGATATGTATGTAGGTAAGTGGATGGATGGATGGATTCTGGGTGCCACCAGTTATGGCAGCATATGCCAGTAATCCTAGCACCTCAGAGACTGAGGCAGTAGGGTCACAAATTTGATGCCACTCTGGGTTACCCTCTCCTTTAAAGAAAGAAGCCAGGTATAGTGACATTCTTGTGGTTACACCTCTTCTAGAGGCTGAGCCAAGGATGGTTCTTTTGAGTCCAGGAGTTTGTGGCCAGCTTAGACACTATAGCAAGGTTCTGCCTAAAAATACAGAGATTTTCTTCAATAAGCCACAGAGTTGGAATGTCTCAGTTGCAGATACTTGCCTATCTTAGACAAGACCCTGGGTTTTACACAATCATTCAAAAAAACAAATGCCTAAAAGGGTTTTGTCTTGCTTCTTGAAGCACCGGGCACTAAGATCTCAAAGGCAAGCTTCTCCCTGACCTGTGTCTCCAATTTCCTTTCAGAGTGTCTGACAATCCAAAGCTGGGAATGTTACGAGAAGGCCTGAAGCTCTTCATTAGCCACTTCTTACTGAAGCACACACAGGCTCACCAGAGTGCTGAGGAGGCCAGTCTGCTGAGAGAGAGGGCAGGCCTTGCATCTAAGTCTCTACAGGGCAAAGCCATTCTGAGAATGTAACCAAAGGACAGGGAGCATTTGACTACGGCCGTCCTGCCTCTGTAAAAGCAGGAGGAATTATGCCATGCTCTGTCATGGTTTAAATATTATATTTTCAGATTTTTAGAACCAGGGTTGTATTGTGTATGTGTATATGTATTTATACAGCAGGTCAGAGGAAAGGGAGAGAGAAGATGGGGGTTAAGTCATGAGGGGAGGGTTGGGATCATAAATTGACAGCTTTTTTATCTTCTGAAATATTGGTTAAAAGTTTAAAAGCCTGGCAGTGGTGGCACATGCCTTTAATCCCAGCACTTGGGAGGCAGGGGCAGGCAGATCTCTGAGTTCCAGGCCAGCCTGATCCACATAGTAAGGTCTAGGACAGCACAGCAAATTGTGCGACCCTATCTTTAAACAACAACAACAAAAAAAGTCAGTGCCTTAAGAACTGTGATGCTTAGGCTCTAATATCTCCCATTCAGCAGTTCCACTGACTTCAGGTAGGTATTGGGTACTTGATGGGAAGAAGAGAGAGAAGAACAGAGATAAAATGATTGTGTTAGGTAAGGGTAGCATGGACTCATAGTCTGAAGAAGGAATGGCCTTGGATGCATGGCTTCCATGAGTCCTCTTTATTTTACAGCCTTAAAGTTTGCTTTCTCTCTCAAATGTTGTGGACTTGGCTAACCCTGACCTTCAGTTGTAACTAAATAGAAGTAGAAGAGTCCTAAATCAGAGCTTTTACGCCCAGCAGTGTTCTGTGCAGAGTGCCCTTTCCAGGCAGGCAGGCAGGCAGGCAGGGATGGATGCTGCTCCTATGTGAGTTACCCCTTCTGGTAGAGTTTTGAATAGCACATCCCTATAGCAGTGTGTTGGAGATGACCATTTACAGTCAGGAGATCTCCATGCAGGTCCCTGAGAACCTAGCCATGGAGTGAGCCAGCAGTGTCTGCTGCTGTTATTGTTGCTATGACAAAACCTGACAAGAGCAGCATAAGGAAGGGTGGCCTAGGCTCATACTATGTAGGCACATCACAGTGGGGTATCATGCAGCAAGAGCTCAAGGCATCTGGTCACATTGCATCTGCAGTCAGGAAGCAGAGATAGACACAGGTACTTAGTTCCACAAATCCAAGCCCCCAGCCTAGGGGGTGCTGCCACCCATGTTCAGGGTGGGCCTCCACCTAAATTAGCCCAATCAAGAAACACTCTTACAGCCCCTCCCAGAGGTTTGTGTCCTAGTGATTTGGATGCTATCAAGTGGGGAGTGTATATAGATTTGGGGGTTAGGAGTAAAGCTCCATAGTAGAACTCTTGCTTAAACTCTAGGCTCACTCCTCAACTTTACACAAAAAGAAAAGTACTTTTTTTAACTTAACTTTTCTAAATTTTATTTATGTGTGAGTGTATGGACATGTGTACAAGAGCTTTTGAAGGCCAGAAGAGGGATGTCATGGAGCTGGAGTTCCAGGTGGTTGTGAGCTGCCTAATTTGGGTTGTGGGAACCAAACTGAGCTCCTTTTAGGAGAACAGCAAGCACTCTCAACCAAGCCAGATCTCCAGCCCCAGGTATATCTCCCCCCCCCCCCGCCTCCCCCCCTCCCGCTCCCCATCAGGGTATCTATCTCCTTGTAACCCTAGCTGTTCTGGGATTAAATTTGTAGATTAGAGATCTATATGTATTAGAGATCAATATGTGGATCACAGAGATTCTCTCTCTCTCTCTCTCTCTCTCTCTCTCTCTCTCTCTCTCTCTCATATGTGTGTGCGCACGCGCGCTTCTTACAGCAAAGGTTAAGAACTAATGTGTAAGCTAGGTTAGGTGCAGTAGCACACACCTTAATCTTAGCACTTTGGATGCAGAGGCAAACAGAACGCTAACAGTTCTCAGCCAGCCTGGTCCTCATAGCAAGCACCAGGACTAAAGAACCTATCTCAAACAACAACAACAAACATGTATAGAATCACTTTTAAAGGGGGGATTTCATCTGTAAAGTAAAGACGTAAATTTTGTGTAAAAATAAACAACTTTTAAGCTATTTTCTGTAGTGTGTCTGAGGTGATTTCTCTATTTCTAATGTGTTACTCTTACTCTACATTAAGAAGCAGAGCCCTTTTCACCACTTGATATCACTGTGTACATCTAGATCCCCATTTTACCTTAATGTAAAAGGAAAATGGAACTGTGGCTTGGTTCACTTATGTGTATAGTGTTTTCTTATATGTATGTTGTAAGCTGCTGTGTGAGTGCTGTGAACCTGGGTTCTCTCAGTTGTTTAGTCATCTCTCCATCTTATTTTAAACCACTTTGTGTGGTTGACTTAGAAGCAGCTATGCAGGATCAGTGTGTACAGTTTGATGAGTTTGGGGGTAAGCATGCCCACATGAAAGAAACTCACCATCATTAAGGTCATGACATATCCTCTATATTTCAAGTCTACTCCCATCCCTTAGTTACTGTGGCTTGGGTTCAGGTAGTCACTTAATGTCAGGTGTGTTTAAGTACATGACACAGCTGTTAGCTGTGGTCCCCATGCTTTGAAGTACAATGCCAGAACTACCCTTCATTAACATCACTGCTCCCAGCCCTTGACCAGCGCCATCCTTTTCTGCTATTGAGCTTGTTTTAGAGATCATGGAAAGGTGAGGTCTACTGTGTTTCTATGTCTCGCTTATTTCTCTCAATATGGTGCCATCCATCTCATTCTTGTCACAAATGATAGGCCTTCTGTCTGAGAAACCTACGTGTGCATTTGGACAGTGTTCTCTGTATCCATTTTCCCATCCTTTTGACAGGTTCTTATGAGTGCTGCTGCAGTGAACATGGGAATGCCATGTCTTTGGCACTCCGACTGCAGTTCTAGCAGTGAGCTCATTGTACCCTATGGCATTTCTATTGTTAGTTCCCCACTGTTTTGCATAATGGCTGTACCATTTTTCATCCAGACCACACAGTACAATGGCTCCCTTTTGTTCAAACCCTTTCATCACTTGTTACGTTCCCGTGTTTTAGCAGCCATGCAGACAGGTGTGAGGCAAAGCCTCATTGTAGCTTTGATTCCACACTCCTGTTGGCTATTTTATATCTACTTTGGAGAAAAGCTTATTCACATCCTTTGCCCAACTTTTGTCAGGGTCTTATATCACAGCAACAGAAATGAAATTAGAACCAAGAGGCTAGTGCCCTGGGGTTTATTGTTTTGTTCTGTTTTAGTACTTTTGCATACCATCCCACTGTCCTTTGGCCTGCAGTTTCTGCCAAGGACTTCAGCAGTCTTCTAGAGGGGAGGGTGGTCCTTGGTATGTATTCTTCTTTCTCGATGCTTCCACAATTCTCTTTGATTATCTCTTTAACAGTTTGGTTATAAGGTGTCTCAGTTAAGACTGTTTCATCTATTTGGGGTTCTTTGTCATGATCTGGGAACTCACTTTCCCTCCAGCTTTGAGGTTTCAGTTACTTCTCTGTAAAAGCCCCCTCCTTCACACTGTGGGACCCTATCTATGCTGCATGTTTTAATGGACAGTATGCTACCCTGAGTCCTGTATGAATCTTTTTGGTTTTGTTTTGGGGTTTTGTTTTGCTCATTTGGTTGGTTGTTTTAGGGTTTTTGTTTGTTTTGTTTTGTTCTCTGTGTAGCCCTGGCTGTCCTAGAACTCACTCTGTAGACCAGGCTGGTCTCAAACTCAGATCCTCCTGCCTCTGCCTCCCAAGTGCTAGGATTAAAGGTGTGAGCCACCACCACCCAGCTCCTGTAGGATTCTTTGTTCTTTTTATTCTCTTGTCTTTTTGTTCAGTAAGTAGATAGTTTCCATACCTGCTGAGAGCTTGCAGGGTCTTCTGTTTGATTATGTACTGTTGAAGCTCTCGGGAATTCTATAGTTCCCATATTGTGTTCTTCAGTTCCGATTTCTAAGGTTCTTGAGGTTTCTTTCTCTTTATAATGCCTTGTTCAGGTGTTGCTCTCCTTGCTTGGTAGTCTTGCTGTGTTCTCTTGGAGTTCAGCGGGCTGCTTTAAGATGCTTTTAATGCCTATTTGCAGCTCCCCATTGTCTCAGGTTATGCCTCTGGAACTTAATTTCATTCTATTGGTGCTTGCTGTCAGTGTGCTCTCGAGCCTTGCATCACTGTCCTGTGTTTTAAGGAGCAGATGCCTTCTGCTTTTACTAACCTGACTTGGAAAAAGCTAGCCGGGGTTCAGGGACATGCAAACATATGAGCCTGTGGGAGACAGTTGCATTCAAACCACCACAGAGCTGTAAGTATGGAAGTGTGCCACTCATTTCTGAGATAGACCATGTGTGAGTGTCTATTGCTGTGAAGAAACATAATGATCAAAAGCAACTTGGGGAGAGAAGGGTTAACAGAATGAGAACCTAAAGGTTAGAGACCACGAAGGAATGCTGCTTACTGGCTTGCTTTGCCTGCTTTCTTATAGCACTCAGGACCCTTGGCACTGCCCACGATTGGCTGGGCCCTCTCATAGCAATCACTGGTTAGAAAAACACCCTGCTTGATTGCAATCTTAACCCCGACTCCTACCCCACCTCCAGGGTTTTTTGAGACAGGGTCTCTCTTAGTGTAGCCCTTCATGTCCTGGAACTAGCTCTGTAGACCAGGCTGGCTTTGAACTCAGAAATCTACCTGCCTGTGCCTAGCTACAGCACCATCTTTTGGAGATTCCTTCCTCTCAGATGACTCTAGCTATGTCAGGTTGACACAGTGTGCTACTCAATTTCTGAGATATCAGGTTTTCTTCCTATCCCCTCTACAGAACAGGGAGGGAATTTTGTGAATGGCATGTGTATCAGTATGTGAGGCATGGCATTGGTGAATGCACTAAGCCTGACTTCACACATGACTCAGGTGCCCGCCCAACACTTTAATGGTCACACCCTTCCCGTTCTTTAGCTTTGGTTCCCTTTCTTCTGTGTGATAAATATGCACTTGCTCAGTCGCACATTTGCACTAAATGCTGGTAGGTTGGCTGACTGAAAGACTGTAGAGAACTTTGTGATTAGTTCAAGATGTGTTTCTGAGTCCTCTGGGATTGGCATAAAGGGGGCAGAGCCAAAGCACCTGATGTTGAGTTGGGGGATTGTTTCTCATTCCCATGGTCTGAAATGTAGATAACACCATTGTTTCTGTTTGTATTCCACTTGAGCCCTCCCTCCATCCTGATTTATGGATTGTAAGTTACTTTTAACAAACCATTATATTCATGAAGTTTTACTGTGTGCTGTGTCCTTCTGATATATTCCAGACAAGGAACCTTTGAAATTCCAAATATTCCTGTTTATCAGTAAACCAGATGTGTGTCTCTGGTGTGCCACAGCTGTGAAAGTATGGCTTATTGCCAGTGGCAGCTGCTGTGTGACTTTTTGTGGTTCTGATTACATAAAAAATACATGTGCCAGGAACCGTAGGTTAAAGCCAGCTGGCTATGGCTCTCACCTCACCTCACCTTGTATGCAGAACTGCCTCTTTGCCATCTCAGTAGACTGCTGAGATGGAGTGAGGCACATATGCTCCAGGGTCTCCCTGTTTTCCCCCTATTGTTCTCTTGATATATCATGAGAAACCATATTAAGACTGCCTGCCTTTGCCTGGCTTAACTGAGATGCAAGACGAGACCCATGTCTTCCAATTTCCTTTTCTTCTGACAACACCATTCTGCACTCTGTGTAAGCATCTCCTGAGGCCATTGCCCTCTCCCACAACCTTAGAGCTGTCTATACTCACCATATGGTGGTGGTTTGCTTCCTTTCTCTGGCCTACCATGGCTAACTGGGCTGGGTCAGGACGAACCCCAAGGCACCCAGCTTCCAGAATTCCACCAGCCATGCATCCAGTGGGACCATGTCTATAGAGTCAGTCAAGGATTCTGGAGGACGGGTGGAAGGGAGGCTGTATGGCAGGAATTGTACAAAGAGACATTGCACAAAGTAGTGAGCCATGGGTCAGAGGATGACAAGACAGAATACAGAACTCATCTGCTGGGGGCAGCTGGTAAGTCAGTCTAGGAGCTGTGGATGCATGGGTGTGCCAGCTCCACCTCACCCTCCAGGTTCTCCTGATCACTAAGGGCTCCAGATGTGATGAGAGCTGCAAGCTTGGACACCTGCATGAGCACAGCTGGAAGGTGGGGCAGACATGCTCACTCACCATTGCCCCACCTCAAGGTCAGGGACACCCAGAGTTCCATGTCCGTCTCAAACATACTGTGGAGGCAGATATGTGAGCATGGGCTGCCTGCTGCTCCCTTACACCTTTGCAGCTCTTCTGAAGTTGGTGGTACATTTCCCAACAAGATAGCCTGGCCATTAGAACTTCCCAAGGTCATCCTACAAGTCAGTCTTGAGGCCAGATGTGGAGATACTTCCAGCCTCCCCTGTAGCAACTTGCTTTCGTTGAAATCACAGGAGCTTCTGAAGAGATGAGATGGTAAGGCTGGGACTCTTAGGGTGATGTAGCCTCTGCTTAGCAGCCACATTCCCTTGAGGTTGCTGGAATGATCTCTGCTCTGTTCTTACTCTGGTTTTCCTCTGCTGGCTGCATCACAGTGTGGCAGTGGATTAAGGAAAATGTAAAGTGGATGAGTATATCGTCACCTAGCATCCCACTCACATAGAGTATCACTGCAGGAGACCAGCAGCAGCACCTTCCCAGGGCAGCACCCTGTGACTTGATGACTTCCCACAGGGCCCTCCTTTTAAATGCTTTACATGCCCCATACTGCCACTCTGGGGCCCAGCTCCCAACACACGATTCTTGGAAGCAAACCACACCACTGCAGTAATGGACACTGCTCAGAATTTGGAGGCTAAGGAGAGGGTTGTGGAGAAAGGCTAGTTAGGTGTGAGGCACACTGCATTTTCTAAGACCTGAGAAATCTGTGGTAGCCAGGCAGACCTCACCACTCCACCTCTGGGAGGAGCCTGTGGAGCTCCAGCATCTAGGATCCCTGGAGGAGAGTAAAGTCAGGAGGAACGAGTGCTATGAGACCTCTGGACAGGTCCAGCAGCTAGACATAGACCACTGTTGTCCAATCAAGTGAGACGCGTGCTGGGAGTGCAGGCTCCGGGATGGGAGGGCTTGGCTATGTGCTCTCCAGAGCCTCATTAGCACCCTGCCCAGACCCAAAAAAAAATCTGTTGGAATGCTTGGGCTATGAGTCCATGTGACCACAGAGGGATTAAGGTAGCCCTGATAGACGGGGCATTTGGCCTTTTCTCCCCTTTATGCCTTGTATCATGGGGTTACAGCACAATGGTAGTAGTTTGGAGGTTGAGCTCATGAGCAGGGTACATTTATCTTGAGTAGAGCAGGATAATAGTGAAAAATTATGTTTGCATGAGATGGTGAAGGGGAACATTGGGTCCAGTGTGAGGAGGTCCAGGTTGAAGGGTGATGTCAGGGCTGTGGCTCTCATGCACACTGAAGACAACAGTATGGCATGTGCCCTACTGGAAGGCAGCTTTGCCCATGCTCAGCAACTGTGACTTTGGACAAGTCAAGTCCAGAGAAGGATATGGCTGCTGCCAACCTTCCCTGGGTCCCCAGCTCACATTTGCAGCAGTATCAGGGATAGTTTCTGAAGGTAATGACCACCTTAGAGCAGGCTATGGTCTGATTCCTTCCCTGTAAACACACTGTCAGTCACTCCTTGACAGCCTTCTTGTTGGCTGTTAGTTACCCCAGCACCTAGGGGGAAAGGCAAGCTTGGCAAGGGGCAGAGGAAAGAGACACAGCTGCAGTTCTGAAGGTCATGATGATTCTTGATAATGGACTGTTTGTTTCATTTTACTTTCTCTGAAGTGTTTCCAAGAAAAGAGCAGTTTATTGCTTTTATTTGTTAATTAATTTTAGTTCAACAATTGCTCACAATCTGCAATGCTAACCATGTTCACTTTTATATATGTTTGCATATAAAGTTACATATACAAGTTTATATATGCTTTGATGCTATTTCCTGAATAAGCAGCGTCACCCCTTCCATGGCTGCAGACTTCTATATTCTCAGTACCATCACTGTGCCCAAGGCTATGCCCTGCAGCATCACATGTCACATAGACAGCCAGTTATACTGCTCCTGGCTGGGTTATATATATAGCCACTTTCCCTAAAAAGGAGCAAATGGGGTTTGAATGTCATGTTACTTTTTATTTCTCTTTTAAATAGAACACTCTGCCCCACATTTTAAATTATCCTACTACCCTGGGAATTTTTTTAAAGATATATTTATTTTATATGTATGAATGTTTTGCCTGCACATATGTATGTATGTGCACCATGTGTATATGACCACCTGCAGAGGTCAGAAGAGGGCATTGGACGCTCTGGAACTGGGATTACAGTTGTGGGTGCTTAGAATCAAATCCAGGTCCTGTGCAAGAGCAGCAAGTGCTCAGCCACACTAGGAATCTTTTTTTTTTTTTTTTCCCCTTTGGTTTTTCAAGACAGGGTTTCTCTGTGTAGCCCTGGCTGTCCTGGAACTCACTCTGTAGACCAGGCTGGCCTCGAACTCAGAAATCCGCCTGCCTCTGCCTCCCAAGTGCTGGGATTAAAGGCGTGCGCCACCACTGCCCGGCTACACTGGGAATCTTTTAAGATCCCTGACCAGCTATGTTTCTAATGTCCCTCTACCCAGTGTCTGGATGGCTTTGAATTAAACATGTTGGGAAAAGACTGCTGCTTAGAAATTCTAAGCTTTTCACATTCTGAGCTCCTGTGTTCCCTCAGAGTAAACTTAAACTGATGGTGCATTTAAATTTAGTTCTCATCTGGAGAGTGGCTGAAGGGAATTCATTTGCAAAAGTTAAGGCAAACCCTGTGGGAAACCATATAACCATCCAGTTCCATTCCAGCTTGCTTGTTGCTGTAGATACCTCATCGGTGTCTACAATCAATTGGGGTATTGGAACAGCTGTGTTTTATCTGTCATTTCTCCTACTTTATTAGCCTGAGTGGTAAGTCAGTGGCTGGGGAGATGATTCAGTAGAATGTGAGGTCCTGAGTTGGAATCCCTAGAACCCAATAAAGCTGGGTGTGATGGCTCACATCTGAAGTCCTAGTTTTTGATAGCAAGATGGGAGACAGACACAGAATCCTTGGATACTCAGAGACCAGCTAGCTGGATATAATCAGATACAAGCTAAACAACAGAAGAGCCTGTTTTAAGGTAGATGGTGAAGACTAACATCCAAGGTTGTCTTTAGACTTCCACATGTATGCCCACACTCATATACACAAATACACATACACTGTGTGTGTCTCCCTACACTCTCGCTGTCTCCCAGCAAAGACTAAGCCCAACTGATCTCAGGCCACTGAAGCAATCACACAAAGGACTGGCCGGCTATTGTCTTCCCTGGAGGCTTAGTTCCTGGCCTGCAGTGGTGAAGCCAGGTGGGAGAAAAGGTGCATGTGGTTTGCCTACCTCTAACAACCACTAGCACTACCTTGAGGTCCCAGTGTTACCTTCTGCAATTCAAGGCCTATATTTGGGGTGTGCTCTTGCACACTGTTAGTAAAAAGGCATTCCATTGTCCATAGGCTACTAAATAACTAGAAAGAAAAGCCTGGAGCAGTGCCACTGAAGCCAAGAGAGGACAGACTATGAGCCACAGGACAGTGGCAAGACCAGGAGGACCAAACGCATCAGACCTAGGCTGTACTAATCAGAGATCCAACTCAAGGCCACAGAATCCCTGTCCCATCATCCCTTGTGTTCCCTACTGCTCAGCAGGGCTGAGGTCCCCAGGTCCACTGTAAGACCAGCCAAGGTGCTGTTCATAGTTCTTTGTGCTAATCTTTATTGTCACAATTCCTATTGACAGAGGTGCTGGTAAGGTAACCACTGGCCCTGGTTTGTCCATGGTTGGGTGGGATTGTCTCAAAATAGGAGAAAGTTCCACCCCCAAGTGGATCTGTCATCCTGCCATCCTGAAGAGCTACTAGGGGAGTCTGCCATAGCAGAGACACTTGGCACTAAGGTAGAGTTAGTGACATCTGTGTGGACAAGGTGGGAGATGGGAGCTACCCCAGAACAAGCCATGCTTCACATGGCTCCTGAAACTGCATGTGTCTCCATCCTCAGTGAGTCTTCTGTCACTGGCACCTGACAGCCTGTAGATCCCAGGCACTACACTTTGTGCTTTAATGCCCCTCATTGCTCTGTCTTTCAAAAGACCTGGTGTTCTATTGGTCACCAAGTAGGTGCTGATCCATAGAAAGGAGCTGTCTACTATGTTTTGAGAACAGAGCCTGGTCCTCTTCCTGAAGAGCTACTAGGGGAGTCTCTAGATTTATCACCCCCCCCCCCCGTATATGTGGGGAGGGGGCAGAGGTCATGGAGGTCAGGAGCTATCTACTTAGTTTTTAAGATGGGGTCACTCACTGATTTAGCTATGCTGGCTGGACAGTAGGCCCCAGATCCTTCTGTTTCTACCTCCCTGGTCCTGGGATTTATTATATACAAATATACTCCATCACACCTGGCTTTTTATGTGGGTGCTGGGGATTGAACTCAGGACCTTATGCAAGCATATTATCTGCTAAGCCACCTTAACTCCTCTACCTGATTTGTTGTGGATGTCATTGTAAGAGTCTGTTTTTGTATCTATTTTACTTTTTCTTTATAGGGGTAAATGAGGAGGATGATCTTGAACTTCTTTTTTTTGTTTTTTTGTTTTTTGTTTGTTTTTTCGAGATCTTGAACTTCTGACCCTCCTGCCTTTACCTCCCAAGAGCTGAATTCTAGGCATATACCACCATGCCAGGTTTACACAGTGCTGAGGATTAAACCCAGTATCACACATAAGCACTCTAAACAAGCTGTAACCTTAGACTAGTATCTATGTTATAACCTTTAAAAGCTGATGGGTAATCCAGGACACTTTTTCTCATTCCAGGAAAATGATTACTAGTAAGAGTAAGGCAAAGTCCAGGATGCTCTCAAACGTTTATGACAAGACCCAAGGCACCTAGGTGAGCCTGTTCTCCAGCATTTCAGTGAGCAGAATCTGAGATGGGACCAAAACTATTAATACTGTTATTGTTTAATTTTGCATAGCCATGGCCAAAACTCCAATTTCCTAGAAAGAAACAACCCCAAATTCCCAAAGGTATAAATTATCAGACAGGATATAGAAGCCACAAAAGCAAACCAGACTTCCTGTAAGTACTTATCCAGAGCTTGAGGCTACAGAAAAGCAGGTGGCTTACACTTGGGGCATAAAATACTCAATTAATTCATCAAAAACACAATGTGATCATTTGTGATTTAGTTTGTCCTTGCCCCCCACCATTTGATTAATGGATCTGGCCCCAGTGGATGATACCCCACTGTGGTCGGGTCACCAGCACTCTACGGATGGTGAGGGGGGCTGGAATCCCTCAGTCGTCCGGTGAAGCCTAGCAAGTGACAGGCCTGCATTTTCACTTTAGCAGTAGCAGGACTTACTGGTAAACTCGGCTGTGGATAGGTGCTGGCCTCCTGGCAGGGATCTGCCACCCCATGCCTTACCTGGGAAATGTGACACCATAGTTTACATACCACAAATCGGACATGCTACATCACAGGTATCACTTGTGTATGAACATTTGAGGACCCTTCTGTTCCCTCAAAGAGGTACTGCTAAAATAGTCCACCAGGATGGCAAACGTGTTCCTCCAGAAGGTTCTGTCCAGGTCTGGGATGCCTTAGAACCCAGACACATCCTTGGAGAATACTGGTGTTATGGTGGCATCAGTCATCATTTGGAGCATCCCAACAGAGCCACATATCATCTCCAGGCCTGCTAGGAGCTGTTTTACCCAGAAACAAGGGCCCAGTGGTCTCCATGGACCTTGCCCTCCAGAATCCCACACCCTTCCTGGCCTATCTCCTCTGAGACAGATAAGGAACAGAACTTACAAGAGCAAACTCATGAACAGCTTCCTGCCACCAAGCAGAGACTCAGCTCAGCCAAATGGAGTCTGGGATATAACAGGAGTTGGACCCAGAACTTCCCTGCTAGCTCCTGTTCCTTTCAAGTTCAAATCCATGTCACCCAGTTCTGAAGGCTTTGTGTCTCTCATGGACTGGACAGTTGGTACAGAGCTCTGCTCACCCTCTTCTGGCACCATCGTGGGAGAGTCCCATGGTCGGAAGTCCAAGTGTCACTGTAGCCACAGTGGGAACCGACGGCTGAGGCACTTCCCCCCCTTAATGGCATAATAAAATGCTTTTTAACCTTTGAGGGAGAGGCCTGATAAAAGCAAAACACTATCACACTGTCTGAGATTAGAGGCAGCCAGGCCCTGAGACAGAGTTACATATATGAGCAAATATAATTTATTTCTGTTCTCTGATTATGAAGGTCACAGTGGTTTAACCTGAAGGGAAGGCTGCAGACATTATCTGCTCCAATAGAACTTGGAAAGAAAACACCAGCAGTCATTAAAATCAAATTACTTTGCTTTATGAAGATAGAGAGAAGGCCTTAGAAACTCTAGATGTGGACTGTGAGGGTACCCCCTGAAGGGAGGCAACTGGGGTACTGGGTGCTAAGCTAGAAAATGGTAATGACCCAGCCACCTGCAACTGGAGGGCAGGAGAGGTTCACCTAGGGTTTCTGGGACCCCTTGTCTTATGGTCTTTTTGAAAATTTAAAGACACCAAACGCTTGCTGTGTAAGGATGGGATATTTTCATATATATATATATATATATACACAAAACTTGGAGAGCCAGTTGTGGTGGCCTTTAATCTCAGCACTCAGGAAAGAGAGGCAGGCACACCATTGTGAGTCTGTGGTCAGTATGGTCTATACAAGGAGTCCCAGGTCTGCCAGGAGCACACAATAAGACCCTGTCTCACAATGAAACAAAAGGGAAAGAGAAAACTGACTCCACAAATTTGTCCTCTGATTTTCACACATGTGCTATGACACAGATACTTACACACAGAGCCACAAATAATAAATGAAACATTAAAAACAAAAGCTGGCAGTGGCAGCACATTCCTTTAATCCCAGCACTCAGAAGGCAGAGGCAGGCGGATCTCTGTTGGCGTGAGGTCAGACCAGCTCTAGAGAGCCAGTTTCAAAACAGCTAAGGCTATTCAGACTTTGTTTCCAAAAACAAACAAACAAAAACCCAAGCTCTGCAGGGCGGTAGTGCATTCACACCTTTAATCCTGGCACATGGGAGGCAGAGGCAGGCAGTTTTGAGCTTCAAGGCCAGTGTGATCTACAGAGCAAGTACCAGAACAGTCAGAAAACTTTGTCTCAAAAAAACAAAAAAATTTAAAAACCAAAAAAAAATTTTTTCAAAAGAGCCAAACTGCTGAGACAGGCAGGACCACAGCAGTAAGGCAGAGGGCGTTGGGCCACTCAGAGCATGGGTGAGTTGCAGAACCAAGAGTTGAGGATTAGAAAGTGGAAGTGCAGAGAGTAGGGGTGCCATATGACACCACTCACAGCAAAAGACAAGCATTTATAACATTTACCATAATAACAAAAGATCCAGACCAGTTACTGGTAACAGAGTATGATGTTTCTCAATATTCTCTTGCCCCCCCACATATGCCGCACAGTTCAGTCAGGTCCATTGTGAACCAAAAGTGGAAGCTCCCTTGTTCTTAGAGGTTCTGTGTGGTTGTGTGTTGAGTTCCAGAAATGGAGAGGATCTATTCCTGAAGTCCTGAGGAGCCACACATCAGTCTTTATCTCCTGTGATGGCTAAGTGTCACTGTCACCTAGACTAAATTTAGTATCACTAAGGACATACACCTTTTGGTATGTCTGCACAGTCATTTCCAAAGAGCTGTTACTAAGGAGGAGAGACACTCTGTGGGAGGCAGCATCTCATTTCCAGACTGAACAAAAAGGAAAAGGAAGCTGTGTCCTCAGCTGGCCCGTCTGGTGGTGCACACCTTTAATCCCAGCACTTGGGAGGCAGAGGCAGAGGCAGGTGGATCTCTGAGTTCAGGCCAGCCTGGTCTATAGACGGAGCTCTGGGACAGCTAGGGCTACACAGAGAAGCCCAACTGGATAATGCCCTCTCAAACCACAAACCCAAATAAAGCCTTCCTCCTGTAAGTTACTTTTTGTCAGGTGTTTGGTTCCAGCCAGGGAAAAGTAACTAAGCATAACCACACCCCTGTATTGGCTGGGTACAGACCCACGGAGGAAAAGTCACCAGCTAAGAGCCTAGTCATCAGTGAGGATGAGATCGCCAGCCCAGCTCTGGACAGCATGTTCACATGAGATATAAATTTCTGTTACCTGGAATCCCTGTCTTCTGAGCCATCCCAATCCTGACATATTCTCAGACATGGTTCTTGAACTCAAGCAGCCAAGTAAGATTACAAGACTGCCTGCACACAAATGGAGGGTGGTTTTGCAGACCTCTCCCTTAGGGGCTGAGGCTCATCCTTCTTAGGAGATCTCAACCTGCTAGACATAGAATGTATGTATTCTGTCTGGCAGTATCAGGTACCTGGACAAATACTGTTACTGGATAAAAAATGCTTGATAATACGGCAGCAGTCTAGGGAACTATAAACAGGCCAGAGCTCTGTGACACATCATGAAGGCTTGGCTAGAAAATATGAGCTGTGTCAACAAGGCCCTCACTGTAGAAAGGTGCTTCTGGGCAATATGCAGCCCAAGGAGAAACTTAAAATCTTTCCATGATAATTTTTAATTTAGATAGGATTTGGTCAGACTAATGGATATGACTGCTATCATTTGCTGACATCTTGGAAAGGTTGTTTCTGGCCAGCCTCTCCCAATGCTTACTGGCTACCGAGAACAGTAGGCAGAGTGGCAGTGGTGTTTTAAGGCTTTGGTTGTAATGTATGTGCAAGTGTCTCACTGACCAGTCACAGCTTCATCTAAGGTGCAGAGGAACAGTGCAATAAGGACGAAGCAGGCAGGGATTGAGTAAATGGACTGTCAACTAGAGCTCTTCTGCAGGCGAAAGAAAGGCAGGAAGACTATCAGAAGTCGCCACATAAAGATGTCAAGGTGAGTGTCCTGGGAGTTGGGAGATGGTATGTACAGGCTGCACTGTGAGGAAGTCATAATTTACATTCCCTTTGTAGATTATTGTTTTTTTAATACATTGCAAGTTTCCTGTCTCTGTTGACCTCTGACTTGAAGAGCTAGTGCCAGCCAGACCTGAGAGTTGTGTCTCTGGTTGCAGGAAAGGGCCCCTGAAACTGGCTGAGGCATAGTTTGCAAGAGGCAGCTAAGCCAGAGGGCTTAACCCAGGCAGGCTGTGACCACCTGGGAGCCCCAAGCTGAGAGCAGAACAAACCTAAACTCACAACTGCCCCAGACACTCCCTGCCCCTTTTCTGATTGTTTGTTTGTTTGTTTTGTTTTGTTTGTTTTGTTTTCTTCCTTCCTTTCTTTTTTTTTAAATTCCAGTATAAAATTTTATGGTTGAAAGAATTATTTTAATCAGGAAAATGAAGACAAATATAAATATAACAAATATAAAATCTGCAGGCATCTTGGTGAAATTAGGTAGGCTTTCAACACTAACCAGGGGCGCCAATGCGGGTCCCATTTGTCCACTTCCACTGTCCACCTCCTCGTTTCTCTTGAGGGCACCCAGAACTCTTACAGGAGCCTATGAGGGGCCGGGGACACGCTAGGGGCGAATCCAGGGCAGAGCAAGCCCTGCTACTTACTGCAGCCATAGCTCCTGGGGCCTATTTTAGCACCCTGCCGAACAAGGTCCTGGGGACTTGGCTTTAGCAGCCCAGGACTCCCCCGGGTCGCCGCTTCGTGGAGCCCCTGGGCAGGTAGTTCCCTTTCGCAGTCTCAGCCTAGGGTCCCGCCCCGCGCCCCGGGCCTGACCCCTCGCGGCGCGGCCCAGAATCGGTTGCGCCGGCCGGGGAGATAAGGCGCGAGCCTTTGTTCCTCCCCAGCTGGGTAAACCCCGCTCTGGCCCTGGCCGCGCCCGTAAGGGGGTGAGGGGGGTGTAACCCTGCGTACCGCCCCTGCGCCTCCCGGAACAATGGATCGGAGACGCGCTTTGTCATTCACCGTGTGTACCCGGGGTGGGGCGGCAGGTGCGCGGGCGGCGGAATGCGGGGTCGGCGCGGGGCCGTGCGGCTAGGAACCTCGCGGGTTGGCAAGCCCGCGCCGCGCCGCCTCCTGCTGGATGCGGATTCCGGGAGGTTGGAGTAGCGAGCGAACGCGAGGTGGTGCGGGGCGCGGACCGAGCTGCTACCGCCGGCCCGCGCGCCCGTGCCGCACACCTGGCGCGCCCTAAAGAGATTTACGAAGTGAAAGTGTTAAACGAGGCCACCAGCTGGAGCCCGGGGCGACTTTATGCGTTTTATTAGGTGTCCTATTATGGAAAATAAACTTTAATCCGACCATAAAATCCAAATCTGAAAAACATATTCGCCCTTGTAGTCTGAACACTGCAGCATTCTTGGCGCAGGTCACACCTCCGAAGGATTAATTTTATTGAGGGAGACACAGAGTACTGCGGGACTTTGATAGTGGGGGGCAGGGAGCATTCTTCGTGGCACCCACACCTTGCAAAGCTTTCAAGAACGCTCCCAGCCCCTTCCGAGAGGTCTCCAACGTCTCCAGGCCGTCTTCCAGGGCCACTCTTCTCCCGGAGTTCCCACTCCAGCTCTGGCACTGACTCTAAGAACTAACTGGTCAGAGGATGCTCTGAGACTGGCTCCGCACCCCGGGCGATAGGAAAGGACTCCTGGACTCCTTTAACTGATAATCCCGAGAATCGCTGGAACCACCCTGAAGCACAAGGCCCGGCATCCAGCCACACTCAGTTCTGAGGCTAAAGGACAAAGCAATAGGCTTGACTTGCTGGTTCTACAGAGTTCCAGTCTTATTTTTTAAGAGAAAGGAGAGAGGGGACGTGGAGAGAAAATGCAGAGGCTTGAAGTGAAAGCGTAAAACACATCTTCATCTCCGTTTGTTTGTTTATTTGTTTAGATGGGATCTTGCAATGCAGCCCACACTGGCCCCTGGCAATCTTCCTTCTTGAGCCTTCAGAATGGTGGGATTACAGACTCCTGACACTCCATCATCACCGGCTTCATTATTTAGATATAGTTCTCCTATGTAAACCAGACTGACTCAGGTTGGCCGTCCTCTGCAGTGCTGGGATGACAGGCATATGCCCCCATCTTCCTCAGCACCACTTCTAAGTGTACAGTACAATAATGTTAACTAAACGCTTCTTGTAGGTAATAGATCTCTGGGACTTTTTTATTCTCCCAAACTGAAGCTCTGTCCCTGTAAACAGCTCCCTGGATCATTGCTTCTCAGTTTTCCGAACCTGCGACCCTTTAAAACAGTTCCTCATGTCGTCGTGGTCCTAAACCATAAAATTATTTTTGTTGCTACTTTATAACTGTAATTTTGCTACTGTTGTGAATTTTTTTTGTTTTTTGTTTTTGTTTTTGTTTTTGTTTTTGAGACAGGGTTTCTCTGTGTAGCCCTGGCTGTCCTGGAACTCACTCTGTAGACCAGGCTGACCTCGAACTCAGAAATCCGCTTGCCTCTGCCTCCCAAGAGCTGGGATTAAAGGCGTGCACCACCACTGCCCGGCTGTTGTGAATTCTTATAGGCAGGATATCTGATACATGCCCCCTGTGAAAAAGTCGTCCAACTCCCCCAACAAAGGAGATGAGACCCACAGATTGAGAACCACTGCCCTAGCTCTTCTCCTTCCACTCCTTGGCAACCACCCAAATGATGCCATTGGAGTGAAAAAACTCACCACTTAAGAGCACTTTTTGCTCTTACAGAGTTTAGTACTTACACCCACCTAATTCCTCACATAACAGACTGTAACTCCAGTTCCAGGGGATCTGGATCTGCCTCTACCCTCCAAAGGCACCTGCACTTACATGAACATGCACAGAAACATGTGTATACATTTAGTTAAATGGTGCCTATACAAGTGAAGTCCTGTGTTTGTTTCCTTAGGCAGTACATACCTGGACTCCTCCATGCCGAGGCCTGTGGCAGAGCCTTCATTCTGTCCTCCATGACATGAATATTTTGTTCATAGCTTGACCTGCAGTGGAACATCTGGGTTGCTCCCACTTCTTGCCTCTTTTGAACAATAATCTTGTAAAAATATGAGTGTGCTTGTTTCTCCTCCCGAGCATGCTGTCAGTGTTTTAGATTCATATTCAGAATTAGGAGTTCTGGCTCATACGTTAGTTTGGTCTAATTTTGTTGTTTGGTGGTGCTGGGAATTGAACCTAGAGCCTCACGCATGCTAGGCAAGCACTCTACTGCTGAGCTATAGCCCCAGCCCAGCTTTAATTTTTTTTTTTTTGAGACACTTAAATGACTGCACCACTTTTCCACCATCCAGTACACAACGGATCGAATTCCTCCACATCCTCACCAACAGTCTTCTGTATTTGTATAGAACCTAAAGGTTTGACTGGTATTTCTCTTCCTGGCCAAGTCCTTTGTGAGTCTTGTATTGTTTTGTTTTTTGCTATTATTGAACTGTAGCTCTTTAGTCTCCATGTTCACCCATTGACTTGCAGTGTTTTATGTCTTTTCTAGGTGGACCTTTCTGTCTACTGTGTTCTTCGTGGCTTTGAAATTTTTCAGTGATGGACTCACATCTATTTTTGGTTTTGTCTATTTTTGTTTTTATTGTCTGTGATTTACGGATCATAAAGGTATAAGCTTCCCTCTGTAAGCTGACTCCCAATTGGACACTGGGCAGGGGAGGGATAATGTGAAAAGAGCAGACCCATCTCCTCTACTTTCTGCTTGCTCTAGGCTTCCAGACCCTCTATTATTAAACTGTCTCCATGGTTTCTGTAGGCCTCAGGGTTGTTAAGGCTCATGTAGCTTGTTCTATGGAATCGCTAAAGAAATCAGTATTCCGGGTCAGACTTTTAGGTTTCGAGGATAACTTTGGGTTGTGAGTTCTATAATAGGACCCAGACTTTATGACTCAGCACTCTACAGAAGCACATTTAGGTAGAGGGACTGGGCTTGGCCAGCATCGGGCTGGATCACCTGAGGATATCTGCATACGATGCTTGGAACTCAAACTCCGGACAACAGGACGCCCACTATGTAACCCTGATTGGCTTGATTCTAGGAGTCCACATCTTAAGACTGCAAAATCGTTTTCTAGTCCCCCACCCCCACCATACTGGCCTGGGGTCGCAGTGGACGAAGGAGAGGCCCAGGGCGGCCCCTGCCGGTGGCAGAGCCAAGTCGGTGACCCAGAGTGCAGGAGCCTGGAGTGGGGGCGCGGCCCTCCGTACGCGCCAAGAGGCCTCGGGCAGTTCGTTAGGCTGAATGAATGTGCACCGTGCCCGGAGTAAGCTAGGATGAGCCAGTGATTATATTTAAATTTGCTATAATTGATTTGGGGAAGAGCTACTGTGACAAGAACGAATTGATCATTAAATTTATTAGCGAGATAAATTCCGCTGCGATTAAGCTGCTGGCTTGAGGCATTGAGGCTAGCTGCAGATCTGCGCGCCAAACTAAAGATTTGCTGCCCTGCTCTACCCGAGTGGGGAGAAATGGAATGGGGGGGGGGGGTGTCCTTGTGGCTGTTTCTTTCTTCAGCGTTCTGCTTGCCTTTGCTCCAGGGGAGCGTCTCCCCCTCGAGCTGGGGGAAGGGGGGGTACCCTGAGTTCCCAGGTAGGTTGTAACCTTTCCATCCCAGGCTCATGCCTTCCCCTTTTCTGTTTACTCAGTATTTAGGGCTCCAAGACTGGGAAGGCTATCCTCAGAGGGAAAGTAACCCCCATAAGTAGAGCAAGCCTAGAAAGAGATTGCTGCGGGCTGAACCTCGCCAATGTGTTAGAAATTAAAAGGAGACACATACATCTTTTTTAAAAAGAAGAAAAACAGGTGACCCATCTTCTCTGTCTGCCTCGCCCACTGCTCTCAGATTTTCCCATTTTCTTTCCTGCAGTCCTTTATTTTCTCTGCCAGTCGTAAACCCAGTCCGGATTCGCCCCAAAGCGTCTTTGGATCAGAAAGCTGCTAGAATCCTGGTCGCGCGTGCTGCTCTCAGCAGCTGCTCTGCCTGGCTCCCAGACCCACGCCCCGCCTAGGCCTGCTAGGATTTTACGGAAGGAGCTCGGGGTGATAATGAGCTGCCAGGAGGATATTAATCTGGCTCTGCTCTGAGATGGAGGAGTGCCCCGCTGGCCCCACTGTAATCACCCAGATGAAACTCCAGGCTCCTCTGAACTCTCATCAGCTGGGAGGGAGGGAGGGCAGAAGCACTAGTAGGGGCCTGCTCGCCCTCACCCAGGTGTGGGAGACAAAGTGACGAACAGAAGGCAGTCTCTTCTGCTGGTCTCAGGCAGAGGCTGGCCACTAAGATAGCCAAGGGGAAATGGGAGCAGGCACAAGCCAGACCCAATGGACTCTTGTCCTCCAGCCGGAGTCAGAACTCAGAGGCCCGACGCGCCTAGGGCTTGTCCCCGCATGTGTGCCGCACATGGTCGGGGCTGAATGATTGATGGCGTTAGCTGCAGAGGTTTATTAACCTAGAGCCACTGCAGCCTTGGCGTGGAGCATTCTTGCCGCTGTCCTCTCAGAAGACATTTGCACAGATCCAACAAAATTGTTCCTGGCTAGCACAAGGGACATAGTGCCAGCGGAGGGGACCAGGTCAAAAGGAGAATGAGCTGCACGATGCCATTAAGCGCTTTTCCGGGAAATGTACTTGCTTAGCTCCCACGATCTCTAGGACCCCCAAATGCCTCTAACACTTAGTTGCTGGCAGCTTATTTTCTAAAACATTCGAATACTATAGTCCCATACCAATGAAGCTAAAAGATCCAGCAAATAAATGGGAAAGAAACTGTCCAAAATCACTCCGCTAAGAGTCATGCACAACACAGCGTTTAAGCCAAGCATCCGGCTTGCTCGGATATTTTTAGCAACATTTCACACCTGCGCCCCCACCCGCTCCTGTACCTTCAGCCTCTGGAATCACGTTCCGTCTTGGGGGCCCAGGTAGGGAGGTGGTCCTGACACCCATTTGCCATTCTAATTTTTACTCTTTGCTGATAGTCATGAAATAGACATAACCCCACAACCAAAACAGTCAGACCTCACAAGCTTTGCATTTTCTGGGTTGGTGATAAGCTAGAGGCAGAGCACTTGCTTAGCTTGCACAAGGCCCTGGGTTCAGTACCCCTACTTCCAAAATTAAAGTTTTTTTTTTTCACTCTCATCTAGTACAAAACCAATTTATTTTACATTCCATCTCCACCCTGGGGGATGGGGAAGCTAAATAATAATTTAGCATGCATAAGTAGACGCTTCTTTATATATAAATACAATATACAAAAATACAATACCATTCTGAGATTTTTCAGCAATCTGAATGCTCATGACATAACACCCCTCTCCACCCCCCATTACATAGGCATAACACCTTTTTCCTCCCTCTGTTTTCAATTCTCAGCAGAATGGTTGTCTCCAAAGGAGGGTTCAAGTTTCTAGGTCACTTAACACTGTCGGGTTTTTTCCCCTTTTCTCCGATGAAGGAAGAGTTAGGCAGGAGCCACTCCTAGAAAGGGTAGGTAGGTTCTTCTCACAAACACCTTTGGCTAACAGGACCCCGAAAGTAAAGGAACGAAAGTTCACATTGAAGCTCCTCTCTCATTCTCTCTTGCTGTCCTTCGAGGGCCCAAAAAGTATGTATCCGCACTCCAGCCGGCACCTGGATGCATGGTCCGGGGAGAGGCTGTCAGTCTGACTGAATGGCATAGGATGGGGTTGGAACCCCCGCAGCTCAAGTAGCCATCTTGCGCATCCCTTGCTGCCGCCCTTGGGGCAACTACTGGGGCAGAGGTTGGTGCCCCGGCCCGCCTGGTCTTGGGGGAGGCGAGTCGTCCTCAGATGAGCAGTCGGATGAGGCAGCGTGGGCACCGGCGCCATTGCTGTAGGGGAAGTGGTCCTCTTCTTCATCATCCTCGTCCTCATCCGGGTCACTGTCCCGCAAGTCCCGCAGGCGACGGCCGCTGGTCTTGTCCCCTGAAACCGGAGGCCCCAGCAGCTCCTCCTCCGTCTTCTCCTCACTGCCGCCTTTGCCGGCGCCCCCGCCGCCGCCCTTCTGCTTCTCTGCCTCCTGTGCAGCCTGCTCTTTGGCCTTTTTGCTGCGTTTCCATTTCATTCGGCGGTTCTGGAACCAAATCTTTACCTGCAGGCACAATCTGGAGTGAGAAACCGGCCACCTGCAACCCCACGAATCCATAGAGTGTGAGCACTCGAGACCCCTGCCTCTCGGCCCACCCTCGCCCTAGAAAGGGTTTCGCTAGAGAACTAAGAAGCTGACTGGGCAGCAGCTTCTCCACTTCGCCCCTAAATCTACCCTATTCAACAATAACCCCATGGGTGTAGTGTCCCTAACTCCCCAACTGGGCGCGTTTTATGCCCTCGGAACCAAGGCAGCTGGCAAGTCACTAAACTCTCAAGTCCGCACTTTTCTAGAAAAAGAACCTCCTTAAATGTGGCCTGAGAGACCACTCCAGAATAGCTTGTTAAATATAGATTCTCAGCCTGCTCCCCAACTTTACTGAATCAAACCTCCAAGTGCGGAAAGATGTTCTGGGGCATCCTAGAACCTCACCCGCTGAAAATTAATAGCTAACCTAAAGAAAAAGAAGCTAGGACTCGGTTCCCCAAATCAGCACCCGCCTTCCGGTTTGTCCGACGCGCACCTGGGTCTCCGTGAGCATGAGCGAGGTAGCCACCTCAAAACGCTTGGGTCGCGACAGGTACTTGTTGAGCTTGAACTGGTGTTCCAGCTCCAACAGCTGCTGGCTGGTGAAGGCCGTGCGAGGCCTTCGGCACTTCCCCAAGAGGTTCGACTGCGCCTGGGCTGTGGACAGAAAGGGCAAGAGGCCTCTGTAAGCTTGTCCACTGAGGGGGGGGGGGGCAGTGTTCCAACCGTTCGCTGCCCTTTTCCCTCCCGTGGTCCAGTCTCCAGAGCCCACCCTTCAGACGCTTCAGCATCAGTGCTCACATCTCAGACACCAAATGGAGCTCATCTCATTTGAGAGTCGTGCTTAAAGAGGGCCTGTTGCCTGCGCGCAGTGGCCACCTGAATGAACACTGGTGGAAGAGGGTTGGTCTAAAGGATTGGGTCGTTGGACTGGACCAGCAAGCAAGAGACCAAATCGCCCGTTCTCATGGAGGGCCTTCTCCTACCTCAAGCTGGAGAAGAACCCACCCTCTTGGTTCCACCACCATCTTAAAGCAGAAGAGAAAAAGGGGCGTGGGGCGCGGGAACGGTGGGGGAGGGAGAAAAGGAAGGATAGGGACTGAAGCTAGAGTCTAAATAGGCATTCATCACGGTGTCTCCACGTCTGTCTTGACAAGCTCCCTCCTCCTTCTAGGGCTAAGGGCAAGGGCTGAGGACTGGAAGCCTGTTGAGACGATTCTCATTACTAAAATGAAAGGCTGAGCTGTGAGTAGACCTGGCTTTCTGTGTGTTCCGGGAGATCGGTCCAGCTTTATTTACATAAGTTCGCACGGTTACATCACAGAGAATTTTATGACCTCAAAATGAAACTTCCCTTGATTTCCCAAGAGTGCTAGACAATAAAAGAAAGAAAGCAAAGGAAAGAAAGAGGCCAGCCCCTGGCTGGGATGAGCTCAGGCTCCCCAGGGATGGGTAATTTGCTTTATAGGAAGGTCCACGCCCCCTGCTTTAGTTAAACAAGGCTACAAATTCCCAACTTGACAATTCATTAGAACTCTAATTAAAACGCTGTCTTGGAAGGGATCATTTGGGAAATGCCATCCAGTAGAAACAACCAACTAAAGAAAGCCAAGCTAGTTTTCCCAGGTGAGAGGGAAGTCTCAGGAACAGAACTCATTCAGCCACCCGTTGCTGCATTCCTTAGTGTCCACTGGGCTCTGGAGCTTGGCTTCCTTTTCCTAGTTTAGACCTGGCCATACTTTAAATGCCATGAGACATCATGGGCTGAGTATGCTGGCAAAGGGGTCCCACTTGCATGGATTTTGAGTGATCATGGGCTCCACAAAAACATCCCTTCTCCCCCAGAGACCACTTGTGTAGCAGGAAACCCAGAGCCAGAGAGGCCTGTTGTTGACCACTGGCCAGCTCTTCTCTGAACCACTATGCTTCTCAGGCCTGGGAAGTGCAGTCAGTGTGGACGTCTGTGGGTGGCTTTCCATCTGAAACCTGGGTTCCTCAGCCAGCTTCCAATCCTGCCCAGGACTTAGTGGATAGGAATGATTTCAGAGATGTCTGAGCTGCAACCCAACTGAGGTTAGTGGGGGCCTTTCCTCTTTGCTGAGATCAACAAGGCTGGCCTTCTTGGAGCCAAGCTGGGAAAAACCTGGGTGGCTGCGAACAAACAAGTGTGCAGGCTCTGATTCTCTCACTACCTTGCTACTTCTGCAGTTCTCTGGGGCCCTAGCTTTCTCTGTTTAGTCATGACCACCGCTTCCAGCAGAGGAATCTGAATTCTGGCAAGTGTTTATTTCTGTTTTCTTTTTTGCTTTTTTTCTTCCAGTGCCTGCATCTCCCCAGTCTAAACAAACCCACTCAGACGGAAACAATGGGGTCTCTTTGTTTGGGTGTTGGGTGGCTGACAGGAGAAAGCCATATGCATCTTCTGTTCCATCCTGAATGGAAAGGCAGCTTGCCCCTATCCGATTGAGGCACAAAACAGAAGTCAGAGCCAGGGTGCCCTACACAGATGCTATGTGTGCCAGGGAAGTCTGAAATGGCCCCTGCAAGGTTGTCCTTCTTGGGTGACAGAGAGGAGACAGAAGGCTGGACCTTCTTTCCCCTCACTTTGGACAGGAACTCCCTAAGGTACTGGGCACCTGGAGTTCCCAGCCAGGCACTTTCTATTTACAGTCCCCACGACCCTATATTCAAAACAGGCCAGTTGGACATTGTTTGGAGGGACCCCACATCCACCAACACAGAGAGAGAGAGAGAGAGAGAGAGAGAGAGAGAGAGAGAGAGAGAGAGAGAGAGAGAGAGATGCAAACGCCTTGCCCTTCAGAGGAAGGCAGAGTCCTTACAAGGGCCAGGGAAGAGCTACTTCTAGACCCATTGATGTGTCTCTTTGTAGCCTATAATGGAACCCCTGGCCAAGTTCTTGTTCTCGTGATAAATCCTCGGTTTCAGCGACCCCCAAAACCTGTCCCAATCGAGGCCTTCTTTGGCTAGCCTTCCCGTGCACTTCCTTCTCCAGTTTGCAGGTTAATCATTAGATTTCAGCCTCACACCTCCAACCTCCCCCGCCCGTTAAGAGAGAAAAAGAAGGCAAGGCCTTCTCGTGGCCATCTTAATAAATCGCGGCTCCTTTCACACCGTGCGGCCCATGGGAGGCCTCACAGACCCAGGAATGGGCCACGGCGGCTTCTCTGTGCTTCCACAGCTCGCTGGGAGGTGAAGGCAAAAAGGAAGAGGGTGCAAGAGAGAAGGATGCGCAAGAGATCTAGCCGGGTGCGGCACAGGTACTCACAGCTGAAGTCCGGCATCTTGGGCAGGATCATGCCCGCAGTTGACGTGCGCAGCCACTGGTCCAGTTGGAAGGTGCCGGCACCCAGCTTTATGGGGTCAGCAGGGTGCGCAGGGTGCGCGCCCTGCACCTGAGGGTACGAGTAGGAAAGCGCCGGGTGCTGGCCGGCTAGCGCGGCCGCTGCAGCTGCCGCCGAGTAACTGTAGACCGGGTGTCCGTAGAGAGCCGCCTGTGCGGGGAGGCCCGCGCCGCCCTGTGCGCCCCCCGGGTGCAGCCCCAGTGCCAGGCCGCCGGCAGCAGCAGCAGCCGCAGCGGCAGCCGCTGCGGCGGCGGCACCAGGGTGCGCGTGGTGGTGGGGAGCGCCCGGCCCACCCGCCGCGCCGCCGCCTCCTCCGGTGCCCAGGAATCCGGGCTTGGGCAGCAGCGCGCAGTGTGCAGCCAGCAAGCGCGGGGGCGACGGGCTCTCAGCTCTCAGCCGGTCACCGGACGCTGCAGTGGCCTCCGAAGACGCGGGGCTGCAGCTGCGGCTCGCCCCGCTACTGGTCCCCCTGCCACCGCTGCCGCCGCGGCCGGGACCAGATGCTGTAGACGCGAGGGAAGTGACCAAGGCCAGAGGCGCGCTCTGCGTGGAGGCTGCTCGCGGGGGATCCACCGCCAGCAAGGCGTCGATGCGGAAATTTTTGGATTTTTCCATCGGCTCGTTTGGAGCTGACGATCAGGGCCCAAGGGTGGGCGATGCGGTCGTGTGCGGGCTTGCAGAGACTGAGCTTGGCGGTGGCCAGCCTTGGGGCGGGTATTGTTACTGTGATTATTTGCCAATAATCAAAGTCGCAGCCGGAAACTCAGCCGAGAGCGACCATGGTCCAGGCGCCTCCTCCTTGCGGTCCTCGTGGAGACCGCGCTCCACTCACTGGTATAAACTTCCACGCGAGCGCTCCTGCGAGTTTGGGTTGGGGAGGCTGGCTCTCTGCTCTCAAGCGCTCAAGCGACCGCATCGAGGCCACTGGCGCCTTGGTGGGGACCCGCGCCCTTCCGCACACTTGAAGCTCAGCACGGTCTGGGATTGGCGCGCTCAGCGGGGGCCCGAGGAGGGGCGTCCGCCCGGCGATTGGCCGAGGGGCGCACCTGTCACGGTCCAGTTAGCCTCCCGCCCCGCCCCTGCGCCCCCAGGTCCTAAGCAGCGGGAGGTGGCCGGAGGAGGCAGGTTGGAGAGTTTGGAGGCTGAATTCAAGCTTGCTGTTTCTTTGCTGCTGAAAGGGTGGTGAGCGATAGTAACCCTGGGTCCCAGTGAGTGTCCCCGAGTCCCTTTGATACCTTGTTCCTCCAGAGGCCGACGCCTTTTCTTCCTCCAGCTACTGGTGCTCCCTTGCGGGAGTTGTGGAATGTTCTGCACTAAAGAACTAGGTGGATCCTCACCCCTGAAAACCACTAGGTGCTCAAACTGGGACCCTGAGCGTAGCAACACTGAAGACCGTCGGTTTCCCAAAATCTCTGGTGTTCCTGATCGCTTCAAGGTGGTTTGCGTCCCTGTCGTCAACCCTCAGCAGGTCGAACCTTCTTTTCTGCCCCTCCCCCAAAACTATCCTGCGCCGCAAATGTTTGTTTGTAGGATTTCGGTGTGTATAAATACGGTGTTAGTGAGAGTTTGACGCCCACAAATCTTCAATCAGAGTGGAGAGAGCAGTTTTCCAACTCTGAGAGACGCACATCGACTTGAAGGTCATTCGCACAGGTGCCACTGAGCCGGACCTAAGTGATGACCAAGTTCTATTGCGGCCTTGCCTTGTGGGCCTTGTGGGCGTGTAGGGAAAAGGCTTTGTGAGAATTGGCCGAGGACTGCACCCTCAGACTGAGCGAGTCCGCAGGCTAAGAGAGCCACCGTCATGCTCTCGCCTCCTCCTGCCGGCCGTGTTCAGGAAAATCTAGAGAGGGCTTCCGACTGAGAAAGATATTAGAGTGTGAATCCAGACCTCACCCTGCACACACATCAAATATTTACAGCAAAAGCGCTTCCAGGGGCTTAAAAAAAAAAAAAAAAAAAAAGTGAGCCGGGCAGTGGTGGCGCACGCCTTTAATCCCAGCACGTGGGAGGCAGAGGCAGGCGGATTTCTGAGTTCGAGGCCAGCCTGGTCTACAGAGTTCCAGGACAGCCAGGGATACAGAGAAACCCTGTCTCGAAAAACAAAAACAAAAAAACAAACAAACAAAAAACTGTGACAAATCGATAAGTAGGCTGGGAGATCAAGTGGTCACTAACAGGGCTTTCTCGCTAGTTCCATTCTCGGGTATCTTCCACAAACTGGAGGGGAAAGTGGGAGGGTGTTCCAGGTCTCTGAAGCTTCGCTTCCTACCAGGTGAGAGGTTAATAAAAGATCGGAAATGGGCCAGGGAGGGGCAAGAGATTCCTAAGACAATCCGCGTTGGGTGAATTTAAAAGTAGCAGGCAAAGCTGTTTCAAGAGAGATTGGGGGGGGGGGGGATATAAGGACTATACTTTTCCCTTCAAGAGGTTTTATTCAGGAGAGATTTAACACAGTGATTCTGTTGGGATGAGTGAGGATTTATTATGACAGGGTGATCCTGGCGAGGGGGGGGCGCATCTTGGAGTAAATGGTACACAGCTTTGCAAAGACCTACAGCTAGTCTGGGAAAAAAGTACGTAGCTGTCGTCTTTAGGTGCTGTTTCTTTGGGGTGATTAAAATGTAGCTCTGCCTCTAAGTGGGTTAAAGGAACATCTGGGTTCGGTGTGCTTTCAGTAAGTGTCATCCTACCGCTTTGTTACGATGCTACAGAAGGGTTTTTATCATCTCTGTCTTACAGAACACAGGTTCAAAGAAACCAAGACCAGGTCTGCCTTCCAGAGCCACACAGGTCCTACCTGCTGCCCATAGGACTTCTCAGCTGTATTTACCCGGTCTTTATCCCACCGGACTCTGTGGACAAGATGCATTACAAAGGAAAACTGGGATTCCCTGCCACTTCTACCTTGGAAGCCCAACTAAGGCAAGTAAGGATGCTGGGATGCTCTCCCACCTCCTCGCCAGGATGCAATCTTGACCCCGTTGCATTTACAGAAGCTTGGGTTTAAGGTCCATGGATCTTTTCCAGATGAGAGTCCCAAAAAAGAAAGAGAACCCAACCGTGGTGACACAAGCCCTTAATCCCAGCACTGTGGAGGCAGAGGTAGGTGGATCTCTATGAGTTCGAGGCCAGCCTGGTCTACAGAGCCAGTTCCAGGACAACAACCAAAAGAGCTGCTACACAGAAAACAACAACAACAAAACAAACAAAGGAAGGAGGAGAAGGAGAAGGAAGAAGAGGAGGAGGAGGAGGAGGAGGAGGAGGAGGAGGAGGAGGAGGAGGAGGAGAAGAAGAAGAAGAAGAAGAAGAAGAAGAAGAAGAAGAAGAAGAAGAAGAAGAAGAAGACTGCAGATGAGATTTTCCTGGGGTGGACCTCAGTGGACTGAAATCCTCTGTAAACTACACAACTAGTGTTAGGTCTACTGAGTTTAGGTGCAGGTTTCCTTAGTGAAGTCATCCTAATAGAGGAATTCATTGCCTGTTCCTTGTGTAGTGGATGTAATCTAAAAGCCTCTAAATCCCTTTCAAACTCTTCCCACTCTGTCTAGAGTTTGAGAATCCACCAGGCCCTAATCCACACCAGTCCCTACCACCTGTGGGCTGAATGAGGTTATATCAAGAGCCCCTGCAGTGAAGAGGAAACTTTGCATACTGGACTTGATGGATATATGTCTTTGTCTGACAAAGTGGGGGTTGGGCCAGACAGATTCTCTGAAGTCAAGGGGCTTGAATATGATCATATATTCTGCTTCTGTTTTAGCATAAATTAATTCAGATGTGAGGTGCCCGGTAACTTGAATCCTGAGAGATGGGAGTTGGGAGAGAGACTGGAAGTTATCTGCAACTGGGATCTTTGTGTGTTTTACAATGTGTGAAGTGAGCATGCTGGGTCTCTTCCTGTTCCCAGTATCTATTGACCCAGCCCAGCTGGCTTTGGGACATGCCTAGGACTGAGCTGGGGGCTTACTAGGGGGGAGAGATCAAAGGTCTGGTCCCAGAAGCATTCCCAACCCTGTGCCTCCAGGTAGCTCCCTTCTCCAGCAGCACCAGGGGCCAAATGAGGCTTTTGGAGAGCGGAGAGGAAGACCTCTCCTACCCAAAAGAGGTTGGGATTTAAGGCCTGCTGTATGTTTAATCATCTGACCCCCAGTCATTTTCTCTCTGTGTCTAGCCAGGATCTCTCTTTTGGGTCTTGCATTAAGTTACTGAATATAACTTGCAGTTGAGCTCCCTCTCATTACTGAGAAACGTGTGTTGATTTACACAAACAACCACAAGGAAATACGATGTTGGGGTGGGGGTGCAGTGGTTCCACAGCTCGGTGCTTAAGAGGGAGTGAGGCTCTTGCAGAGGACCCAGCACCCACTCACACTCACAACCACCTGCAACTCCAGCTTCCAGAAATTGGACTCCCTCCTATGGCCTCTGTGGGTACCTACATTCCCATAAACAGACACAAACATGCACATAATTAAAACATAAAAATAGACCCTAAAAAAGATGTTATAATCTACAACTTTCACACCTGGAATTATACAAGAACTCAGGACAAAACCTAAGTGTGCCCATGTTCACAGAAGTCAGGCCAGCATTGATTCTTTTACTGATCACTTACAAAAGCTTCCCTTTCTGCGGAATGCAGCAGGTACAATATGTAATAGCCATTAACAAAAAGGCTAAGAGCCTGGAGATGTGGCTGGGAGACTGGATGGAAGGCAGCATTCCCTGTACCTCCCTCCACACACCTGCCATCTGTCTGGCTGTTCCCAAAACTAAAATAAGCAACCCCTGCTCCCAGCAACCTCGTGGAGGAAGGTTCATGAAGATTGATTTCTCAGTCCTTTTGAATCTCCATAGAAGTTAACTCACATCATTTTAAGGCTTCCCTTCAGGAAAATGAGCCTGGAGGGTGTAGTGAGGCTGGTGAGGGCCCTGATACAAGCCCACAGTGGTGGTGGTAGAGGTGGTGGTGGTGGTGGTGGTGGTGCTGGTGGTGGTGGAGGTATTTTCCCAGGCTGTGTAGGTAGCTCAGGAGGACAGAAAGCAAGCAGGGAAGGTAAATGCAGGACCTGGAAGGTCTACCTTCTTCAGGGCTGACTCAAATCAGTGCTTGGAATTTCTCTGGGGACATACCCCCCCTCCCCGCCTGAGGACACATAGACTCCAATGGGGAGCCTGGGGTCACAGGAAGGTGAGACCAGGAGAAGGGAAGTCTGATGAGTTCCCCCCACTCATCACAGCCCCTTCAGCCCAAGGGTACCATCAACTACTTTATCACCATCCTTTGATCTACCACTCTCTTCTCAGACCTCCATCCCCAGTTCAGCTTTTAAAGGGGTGGTTTGCAAAGGTGGCTCAGAAGGCAGGTGACCCAGCGTTCCAACCTGAGGTGAACTGCTCTTGCCAAGGACACTACTAGCTAGTCCTTTTCTTTGCCAACCCCTCCTTCTCTGCCTCTCCCAGCATACTTGGATTTCCTGCCACCCTTTTTAGAAAGCATACTCTGCCCTCCCTACTGTCTGGGCCACCACCCCCAAGCCATCTTCACTGGCTGCTCTTCCCCACTCGACCCATTCTTCCCTGTAAATAAATAAATAAATACCAGACCAAACCTGTGCTGTAAGGGGTACAGGGAGAAAGATGTAAACTTGAAAAACCCCAGCAACATACCAGTATTCTATGTTTGAAATTTTACTCAAGGTTTTGGTTTTTTGTTTGTTTTGCTGTGTACTTAGAACACAGGAGTCTGAGCTCAGCCCTGCACTGGATTCTTTCTGATCCAGGAAGCCAGAAGCATTTTCAATTTCTCTTACACATCCTAGAGGCCATGGGTGTGGATCATAAAGAGAAAGGCTAAGAGAGGTCACCTCTTCTTTTAATCAGCTATGGGTGCTCACACCCATGAGTGTGTGTGTGTGTGTGTGTGTGTGTGTGTGTGTGTGTGTAAAACAGCACCCTCAGAAGAAACGAAAGACTTCTCAGGAAACCTGTGCTTTTGCTCCAAGATCTTATTTCATTTTACTGCAAATTCATTGTGTAGGAGCTTCATATCATTGGCAGGACAAAGAACAGGAGCAAGCTCCAAGTGGGCTGTGCAGAGCTCTCTCCACCTCCTCTACTGCCCAGCTGCAAGGCTCCGTAGGTCTTCCACAGAAAGGATCTGTTTTGAAGTGCAGGGCTGCTTCATGATAACCCAGCTGCCCATTCCCGTGGTGATGCGCGTTTAGAGCCTGACTCTGTAAAGGCTCCGGTGCCGTTCTTAGGCCACTCCCACAACTCTCTAAGCCACTTGTTTGCCCCTGATGAGGCATAAGGAGAAAGTTACACTACTGGACATTGACAATATTGAAGCCCCAGAAACAAAGTTTACACACACCTGGAAACAATGCAATTCATGCTTTAAAAATATAAAAACAAAACAAGCAACAAAAAGTGTCTACCTAGCCTGGACTCCACCGCTGAGCTAGCTATGTGATGCTGGCGTGCATCAAACACGAAGGGAAGAAACCCAGATACACAAACACAGACGTTGCCTGGGAACATTTTAATGCCTCAGTGAGTGAATTTTTTAGTGTGTTCTGACTTGAAATTATGGTGAATCAGGGCGTACTAATGCCCAGGTCTACAGCAGATAATGGCAGGAAGTCCTGGCTAATTGGTCTATTCACTACTTGCTGAGGTGGCAGAAGCTAAGGCTGCAGGAGGCCTTGAGGACTAGGAGGAGGGGCGGGATGCTGAGCTACCTTCTGTGCACCACCTCGGAACTGGGAGGGGATGGGACGACAGGTGGGAGTTGGGTTTATTGCCCAGCCCCGACACCTACGTCTAGGATCAGGCTCACTTCAACCTGCCAAAGCCTCCTACCACAGGCGGAAGCCGGGCCCTGTGCCCTTGCCAGAAGGACCCAGCGGGATCCCCCCCAGAAGCTCTTCCCAAGAGTTGCTTTTCTTAGGGCAATGATCTCACAAACTTGTAGAAGGAAACACACCTACCCCCTACCTTACAGATGGACAAACGAAGGTTCCAAGATGTCCAGGCTCTTTGCTTAAGAAGCACAGAATAAAGTTCCTGGGGCTCTGGTGTTGATTTCTGCACTAGGTTTGTTCCACAATGTGGGTCAGTGCATTGACTGTTAGAATCTCCATGTTTCTTAATCATAATTCCTCCCACCCATCCACCCCCACCTCAACAACCCCTGGTCTGGCCCATAACAGCGACATCAGAGATGCCATCTTTGCCTTTGGTGTTTCTAGACCCTTTGGGGAGGGTGGCCTTTCTCTTTCCTTCCCACAACTGTTCTTGCAGACTATCAGGGAGGGAGAAAGACCCACCTTCTCCCCTACCCTCCCTACAGTCTCCGGGGCCCTGTGCTGCGGGCAAGATAATTTGGCTAATGAACTCGTTAAAGGGCCCCTGGTGACCCGCCCTGGCCTCCCCTTGGCCCATCTGGGAAATTCCACTGAAAGGCTGAGAACGCTTTGCAGTTCCACTGCCGTCTGTCACTGCAGGAGGCCCAAAGTGGTGACTCTAGGCCCCTTACATTAAAATAATTACCCAATGGAACAGGTGGCCCACTCCCTATGCCCAGACGCATCTGTCTGGGTCTTGGAACTGCTGCTGCCTAGGAAAGAGAAAGGCCCGCCCACGGGAGGGCAGGTCAGGCTGGAGCCTGGGAGGGCGGAGAAGGGCCTTCGCAGGCCTGTGGATTTCTGGACACCCGCCAACTGGGTGGCCAAGGCCTTGGAAGAAGGAGGCTGATTGCGCAGCCACCCATGGTCTCTGTATGCTGGTGCCAGAACCGAACCTCGAGCTCTCGTCTGACTCCGAGGTTGGTGCGCGTCCCGGTATTGAGCTTCACACCAGGGACTCTCAGGAGAGAGCCAGCTACGCCAGCATCCCCGCTGGAGACTGGAGTCAGGCAGCTCAGGTAGCATGTGTCCACGTGAGTGTGTGCACTGAGTGAGTGTGCACCGAGAGCCTGGGCTCAGGTGTGCAAAGTGGCTCCTTATTCATGGGAAGAGACATCGTAGAGAGTTGAGGAAGTCCCCTGCAGTGTAGCTAAAAGGAACGGCGCGCGGCTCCGGCGCGCGGCCAAGCCTATTGCCAAAAACACGTATTACACTGCGACATTCTGTAAATGAGATAATGATACATAAACCCGATGATCGATGTGACGGGCTTGGATGTCTTCTCTAAATTAGCTGCTCACATCGACTGCTAATAATGTGAGTTTATGAAAGCAATTTCGGTGCAATCGGCGAGAGGGTCTTCTTACTCTAATCAGCCTGCCTAGCTAATGGAAGAGGGGGTCAGGCTGAGCGTTATTGACACGCCCGTGCCCTTAAACCTGTTCCCCAATAAAGCAGATTAGTTTTTGTCAATTCATCAGCTAACCACTCTGGCTGGAAACACATCAAAGCTGTATTTGTTCAACGGAAGCAACAAGTCACATATCAGCACCATTCAGGGGCCCGGCTGGTCAGGACCTGCCTTAGGGAGGGATGTCCTTGAGGCATTCTCTGACCTGGGGAGCTCTAAAATTAGTCTCGTAGGTAGAACTGCGCCTCTAGAGTCTTCCTTCCTTCCCTCAATCAGGGCTACAGGTGGACTGGGTCCGGGACTACTCGGTCCGATCTGGAAAGAGGGTACTACTCCTATTACTCAAATTGGACCAAGCCATCCTCAGACAGATTGGAACCTGGGGGGACGGAGTGCAGGGGAGTACGAGAGTGTCCCACTGTGGTTCTGAAAATGCTTATCTCCTATGTGTCCCCAGAAGGAATAGGGAGGGTTGGTGTAAGATATCAGACTCCTTAGGCAGATGTAGGACAGCCTTGTCTGCAGCATGCTGACCACCTCACTTCTACTCCAGGCCAGGGGAGGACTCCTCTGACTGATTTTTCAGGGAGAAGGAACCCGACTGGGAGAAACTTCAGCCTGGTGAGAATACACCTGGTCTGGGTGTGAATTGTCCCCTCACCCTCTCAATCAGGGCTGCAGGTATGCTGTGCTGGGTAGGGAAGGAGTGCTTCCCAGGCCTTCTTCAGCTCTCTCCACTTCTTGACTGACTGAGTCCAGTAACCTCTAGCCCTGGCCCTTGGGTGAAGAAAGGAAAATGTGCACTGTCCCTTTAAGCCCCGAGTCAGGGCTGCCTCCAGGGCCCCATCCCCCTTCAATTTAATTTCATTAAAACAGAGCATGAATATTTCTATTAAACCTAAAATGAAATATGAAGCCATTTAGACTCTGCCTGCACCAATCACTCAGATTTATGACTTTTATTCATCACATCAAGAGCTTGGAAAAATGAATTTTCTTCACCCAGGAAGGAAATAAAACCTCAGGCTTGGTCATTTCCAGAAAGCTGTTAATTTGACCATGTGGTAATTACTTTCACAATTAACTAAAATACAAATCAATTTGACAAATTGGGCTAGTTTATATATTAATTAGCCTGCTTAAATTTATTCATTATGAAAAGACAATTTAAGGGGACCTACAGTGTCTGTTTTATTGCAATAAATTATTGTAAGGAAATGGGACTAATAAGACATCATAATATTTAAAGATATAGTACACGCGTGGGGGTGTGCTTTATTGACAATTTCATTTTCCAATTAGTAATTTTGTTGTAATATATCTGCGGACCCCGGACTCCTGGCCAGGGAGACAGGATCCCCCAGGGCCAGGGCGGTCAGAGTGATGCGTCAGAGCCGCGGGAGTGAAGGCCAGGTCTGTTCCCACGCAAGCCCTGGGGTGCAGCGAGCAAGTCGGGCACAGCGGACCCAGGCCAGGATGCAGCGCCCACGGACTCCTCCTCCCTGCAGGTCGCGGGGCTGATTTAATAGAATGTCGATAGAATCATTCGATGCCTTTTAGCTTGTGATCTTTATAAATGTCCCTCTATTAAATTAGAAAATGATTCTCTTCTCGTTTAATTGTATTCTTTCGTTTCTTATTTCCAATTAATTAGTCCTATCGACGTTGCAATATTTTAAGCGACTGGAGTCCGTTTCCAGTTAGAATACATGGGTCAACGCATTCCGTTTTATACTCGACAGAACTATATAATGTGGGTTTTAACTACTCGTCCACATTTGTCTTAAACACCTGGCCCTCTTGGGTTTCCTTCCTGGGGTCGGTGGGCCCTCATGGCCCCTCTTTGGTACCCTGCTCCTGAATGCACAGTTCGGTCCGAAAGGCCAGCTGCCAGAGCCTTTGGGATCTTTTGTTTTAAACGCGTCCATCTTATTGGGTCCGGGACAAGCAGATCTGTAGAAGGTACCAGCGATTCAATATGTGAAGGTTTATTTTCCCCCAAAGTGGGGAAAAATGAGGATGCTGGGTGGTGGTGGTGATCCCTGTCCCCTCCTGCCCTCTTTGGTCCTTTCTTTCCACTGGGCTTCACTTTATAACCCTGGGTAACTTCCAACTCCGCGACTACATAGCCCAGGCTTGCCTCAAATGTTGTGTCTATTCTCCTGCTTCTGCCCTGGGGTTACAAGCATGTGCCACCACTTCTACTCATAAAATTACTTTTAAATATATGGCTTTAGATCCCCCCTCCCCGTCTTGTCCCTTTGCCTTTGCTGTAGTGGGGCATACATGTGTTTTAGACCCTCAACAGCGCCAGGCCCCGTAGCCACCAGCTACCAGCTACCAGCCACCAATTCCTGCTTTCTTCCTAGTCCACGGGCAGCTTCCTCAGCACTCCCCACAATTTCACGGCTGCGGAGTGATTTAGGAGGAGGGTCCTCCGCTGACTGCCTACCAGCAGCAGATGGCCTCCTCAACACCCCTCCAGGCCGACAGCCCTGCTGTATGTCCGGAAATGGGGCATATTTTCCTGGTTTGCTCTCCCCTAGTTCGGGGCACCCGTGTGGGGCTTGGAGTATGGCGTCTGTCAAATCAGAGGCCAAAAGCCTCTTTTCTCCACATCCTGAAGAGCATGAAGTTAAGAAAATGTCTACTTTGGGTTAGGAATCGCCTCTCATTGTCCTCAGCTCCTTTCTTCCTAGGGTAGAAAAAACTGCCCAAGCAGCATGGTTTGTCATTTTACCTGGATTTACCTCTGCAAAGGCCTATGTCCCAAAAGACCTATGTGAATCCAGAAAGGTGCCCCCTCTCCCTCAGCAACAGCCAGGCCAGCAGACTTCCTGTTCCTAGTTCTGCCCCATCATATAGGGCCCGCTGACTGGCTTAGGTTTTTTGCCATTCAAAATCTGCACATTCCAAGCTTCTTGGCATACCAGGTAAAACGAGGTAAGTGGCCTTCCTCCAGATTTAGACCTCTTTCCTGAGGCACCTGGGTGCTTCTTCCACAAACAGTAAGGATGTGTGTGTGTGTGTGTGTGTGTGTGTGCGCGCAACTTTTCTATAATCACATTTTTCAGTGAATAGTATTTTTATTGATTCTCTGGGAGTTTCCAGAGAATCTCTTCCCAGTACTTTCATGTGTGCCTTCTCTTGTGACCTGCTCCCCACCACCAAGAAAAAGATGTAAAAAATAAAAATAAGAAAAAAGAAAAAAATCAAGTCCACTTTGTGTTCTCTATATACTCATTGGGATATGGTGAAACTCTCAGTGGCCTGCCCCTTAAATAGAAATGAGTCCTTCCGCCCCGCCCCGCCTCTGGAAGGCATCAATTGTGGAGAGCTACACTTCAGTATCCTCAACACAGTTCTTAAGAGTTCTGTTCAGTGGCTTCCAGTCTATGCTGTTACTTTTTGGGGGTAGAGGTGAAGGGTAGAGGTAGGGGTTGTCACAGAAGCCTTCCATGTCCCTCTGTACTGTGTATCTTCAGTCATTGATAGTACAGCAAATGTAGCCTCTCTGTTCTTCACAATCAGCGGGAGCACAGAGCATGGGCCTCCACACAGTTTCTGGAAACAGAACTGACCACTAACTTGGTCCCCTGCCACAGGACTAGCGACTCAGACAAGGCTCTCTGAGACTGCTCTGACCCCAGACATCAACATGGCCCCAGGTGACAGACAGCAGGGCCCTGGACAACCACAAGGCTTCAGGTACAATCACATATTTAAGAGTAGGTGGAATTCAGGTCTCCTGGAGAGGGTAGCTCATAGCTTTAGTGCCTGACAGGATGAGAGCAGACCCTTCTCAGAAGTTTCCAGTGCTAGCCCCCACAGCAGGGACTCTTTCCCCAAGGACTTGCAGACATCCCCTTAGTGCCCCCCCCCCCATCCACTGGGAGTGTCCCCTTTGCTTAGCTCCATTTCTCTGGTTCTCTCAGTTTGTCCACTAAGCTAAAGGGGATATTCATTCAGCAAGTTCAGAACATCAGCTGACAAACATCTGCAGACATCTGCCAGCCTGGCAGTTCCTCTTCCACCTTGGACAAGAACTGGGCCAGGCAGGAGCTATTTCTCACATGGATGTTCAGTCTGAACCCTGAGACAAGCTAGAGCTGTTTGCCAGAATAGAGAGAGCAAAATCTCTTTCCTGCCTCTTGACATTCATCCAGCACACCTCACTGGTCCTTCCCTGTTTCTGCTCTCTTGCCCACAGCTAGGCTGTTTAACTTTCCAGGTTCTCTGTGTTCAACAAGGATCTCTTCTGGAGGACCATAAAGCCTTTTGGAGGAGGACAAGTGTGTGTGAAAAAAACAAAAAAACAAAAAAACAAAAGAAGGGATAGGAGAAGAAACGAAGAAGTGCTTCTGGAAGAGCCAAACACAGAGCCTGGTGTTTATGTGTGACTGGTTATATCATAGAAAATCCTCCCAGGATGCACTGAGAGGCAGCCTGATTCCTCCCACTTATGATTGGCCAGTCTCCTGGCTTCCCACATTACTTAACTTGCCAACCAGCTTTATATCTTTGGATTTCAATTTCAGCATTCTGAAATTTTTACCTTGTCATCTCCAAAATCATTTTGACAACTATAAAATAATCAAATGTAAGGGAAGCATTTTCATTTGTGGTTTTTAAGATATGGCAAAAGCTCATGGGGAAGTGGTTCAAACCAGCTGAGAGTCCTTTCTAAATTTATTTTTAAGCCAGATGGTTGTTGTGCACTTGGGAAGAAGAAGCAGGCAGATCTCTGTTCAAGGCCAGCCTGGTCTACAGAGTGAGTTTCAGGACAGCCAGGGCTACACAAAGAAACTGTGTCTGGAAAAAAAAAATATTATTAACATTTTAGCGACTTATTTTACTTTTATTTATATTTGAGTGCTTTGCCCACTTATTAGTGTGCATATCAGAAAGTCATTGGATCTCAGTAAACTGATGATTGGAAGCTACTGTTGGGAGCCAGACTCATCCTCTGAAGTGCTGAGGCACTCCCCCCCCCCCCCGCCCCGCCTCTCTAGTCCCTGTCTGTGACTGCTGTATGTAATCAGCCCTACTTTACACACAGGAGACAGGTTTACCTCATTTTCTCCAAAATCGACACACATTTATCAAGTGGCATAGCTAGAGTTTGAATCCAATCTGTTCTGATCTCAGACCTTGTCTTGATCTTGGTCCAAGTCCTTCAATGGCTAGGTACTGAAGGTAGACTTTGGACAGGAGAGATGTGACCTGTTACCCCTCCCTTGTAAACTGACACAACACTTGTCACTTCATGCATCCTACCTGAAGACCAATCCCAGCCGCTTCTAAGATCTTAGCCTCAGTCTTTGTCATTCAAGAGTTACTGGTCTGGCTGCATGTAGCTCAGTGGACTGAGAGAGTTTGCATACCTTGCATGAACAGAAAGAGTTCCACCCCTGGGTTTACAAAGGCTTGGTGGTACCCACCTATAATCTCATCATTCAGGGGAGAAAGATTCCAGCAAACAGATGCAGCTGCAGAAATAGGATTTAAAATTCACCATGCAACCCTTAATGAAATAATGGTTATAGGCAAACAGAGAGGAGAATTTGTCTTCCTCCTTTATTTAAAAAAAAAAAAAAAAAAGTCACAGCTTAACCACCTGTGTATTTGCAACATTTTATGGTACCAAGTGGTGGGGGTGGAGGGGATCTGGATGGAGCACCTTACTGCAGCAGTCAGATGGGGAGAAGGAGTGTGACTAGCCACTTATACACAAATTAGTGAAGACTGCAGGGACACTGAAAAGGGAGGACAGGAAAAAGGATGAGCTGGCTGGACAGAGGGCCGGAAGGAGATCTGACAGTCATTGGATGCAACTCCTGAAAGGCACATGTTAGACATGAATACACATACACATTTTAATATAAAATCCAAAACGCTGATTATAGAAAAGTAACCAAAGAATGGAGATGATAATCACCAGAGGAAAATAGAGGTTTTAGAAGGACAATTGACAAATCCACAGAAACTGCAATGAACGATATTATCTAGTGTGTATATGTATTATATCACCACAATCAGGTCACCTGTTCCGTGTGCGTACATACGTGTCCTGCCAGGCAGATTGTACCTGGCCAAGTGCAGTCACCACGTTTCACATCTCTGGAATCCATTCCTTTTGTTTAATTAGAAGTCTGTATCCTCAGACCAGGGTCATGCAGTATAAAGAGCACTCTACTCTCAGCCTAACTGTTTGACTCTGAGGGCGAGTCTTTTTTTGGGTAACTTACCAGAATGCCTTTATGCTTTACCCATTTTGGACCAAGGGTAAGATGGAGTTCCTTCTATTTATGGCTGAATACTATTCAGCAGTGAGCACACTCTGGCATCTCCTGGTGAGTTTTTCCTGCTATGACTGTTCTGAATAGTTTTACAATGGACACAGGGATGCAGATACTACTCTAAGATGTTGGCTTGATTCCTTTTGGAAAATGCTCATAAGTAATACTGCTGGATCATATGGCAATTTTGTTTTTACGTTTTTGAGAATTCTTCCTGCCAGTCATCTTAGCAAGAGTAAATTACACGCCCGTGGGGGTATGCATAGGTTTTCTTTCCCCCACATCCTTTCCAACAGGGCCCCCCTTTTTTTCTGTTCTTATTGGCCATTTGTGTTTGCTGTGTGAAGGTGTCTGTTTAGTTCTTGTGTCTGTTCAGGGGTGTTTTCTCTCACTGTGTAGCAACCTTTTCATTGTGACCATTCATCTGCTTGGAGAGTTTTTAGCTTTTTTGTTTGTTTTGTTTTGTTTGGTTGGTTGGTTTTCTTTTTTGGTTTTTCGAGACAGGGTTTCTCTGTGTAGCCCTGGCTGTCCTGGAACTCACTCTGTAGACCAGGCCGACCTCAAACTCAGAAATCCACCTGCCTCTGCCTCCCGAGTCCTGGGATTAAAGGCCTGCGCCACCACTGCCTGGCTGCTTGGAGAGTCTTTACAATACCATTTGTTTAGTTTTGTATTTGCTGTTCATACTTTTATTTTTAAAAGACTTATATTTTGTGTGTGTATAAGTATTATGCCTACGTGTATGACTGTGTGCTGCATGTATATCTTGTGACCTCAGAGGTCAGAAAAGGAAAACAGGTTCCCTTGGGATCCCAGTTACAAATAGCTTTAGGCTGTCGTGCCAAATCTGGGCTGTCTGAAGAGCAGTCAGTGCTCCTAGCCACTGAGCTGTCTTTCAAAGCCCTATACTTATAGATAAACACATTAAAACAAAACACCATTTCTAAGATTGGTTTCAAGGAATTTTCCTTGGGATTAGAGAGATGGTTCAGCGATTGAGAGAACTGGTTGCTCTTCCAGATGACCTGATTCAAGTCCCAGCACCAGCACGGCAGCTCACTAATTCCAGGGGAACCAACATCCTCTTCTGACCTTTATAGGCACCAGGCACACATGTAATACCCACACATATATATACCTACAAACAATACATCCATACACATAAACTAATTTTTCTTTTTGTAGCCTTAGCAGTCTCGAACTTGCTCTGTAGATCAGGCTGGCCTTGAACTTACAGAGATCTGTCTGCCTCTGCCTTCCAAGTGCTGGGTTAAAGGCATGCACTACTATCTCCAGGTATAAGCTAAATTTTGAAAAGAAGAGGAGGCAGAGAGGGAAGAAGGAGAATGTTTTCTTTAAGAATTGTATAGATACAGGTCTCATATTTGAAATTTTAATCCATTTGAAGTTCATTTCTATGGTGGTTGATGCTAAGAACCCTGTTCACTCTTCTGCTTAGAGATACCCAGTTTCAACATTGCCCTTCCAAGTCCCAAATCTTAGCACCCTGATCAGATTCTGGTTAAGTATGAACATGCGGTTTATTTCTGGGTCCTTGATTCTGTTCCACTGGTCCAAATGTCTATCTGTAGATGTACCATACTGTTTTGATCACTGTAGCTTCCTGATGTAGCTTGAAGTCAGCGTGTGATGCCTCCTTGTTCTTTGGTTACTTGAGTTGGTTGTAGTTACATAGGAATTTTAGGGTCTTTTCTTTCTCTCCTTCCTTCCTTCTTCCTTCATTTGTTTGTTTTTTTCCTGTGACGTTTTGTTTGTTTAAAATGTTTTAAAGTGTGTTTATTTCATTTTCTTATGTGAATGAGTGTTTTGTCTGTATCTATGTCTGGGAACTAAGTACATCTATGCCTTGTGCCTGCAGAAGCCAAAAGCGGTTGTAGGATCTCCTGGAACTGGAGTTATGGGTTCTGGGAACCCAATTCAGATCCTCAAAAAGAGCAACTAATGTTCTTAACCACTGAGCTACCTCTCTAGTCCCTGTTTGATTTCTTTGGGGGAGGGAGAGCTTCCATTCTGCAAATCCAAATGGATTCATTTGTATTCTGGGCTAGCCTTGAACTCATGACAATCTTTATTCCTCAGACTCCCAATATCTGAGATTACAGGCATGACTCCACTGTATGCAGTTTAAATGTTTTCTTTTTTCTACTTCTATGAAACCCACCCCTGTAATTCTGCTAAGGATTTCATTGAATCATGAGAGCTTTCTGGGCAATAAGACATCTTTAAGTGTGGATTCAGATGCATGAATTTGGTCCCTCTCTCTGTGATATTTGACTTATTTTTTGTAGCCTTCTATTTTTTTCATGAGTGGCTTACGGTTTCGAGGTACATGACCTTTTAACTCTGTTGAATCTATGTATAAGCTGCTTCTTCTTCCTCTTCTTCTTTCCCTCCTCCTCCTTCTCCTCTTCCTCCTCTTCTTTCCCTCCTTCTCCTCCTCCTTCTCCTCTTCCTCCTCTTCTTTGCCTCCTTCTCCTCCTCCTCTTCCTCTTCCTCTTCTTCTTTCCCGCCTTCCCCTCCCTTCCCTCATCCTCCTCCCTTTCTCTTCCTCTGTTCTCCCTTCCCCTTCCTTTTCTTCTTCTTTCTTTGTCTTCTGGGTTTTTCTGTTGTTTGTTTTCTGTTTTGAGAGAGGTCTCTCTATCTATTCTTGGTTGTTTTGGAACTCGCAGAGATTCACCTGCCTCTGTCTCTTTGGTGCTGGAATTAAAGATGTGTGCCACTATGCTTGGCTATTTTCTTCTTCTTTATTTTTTCATACTAGTACAGATGGAATTGCTTTAATTGTCTTTTCAGCTGATCCATGACTATATGTAGAGATGTTGCTGCTGATTTTTTAAATTATCACATTTTGTGTGTGTAGTGTGTGCGGTATGTATCATGTGGTGTGTGCGTGTGTGTGCATCATGTATGATGTGTATGTATCATGTGTGATGTGTGTTTGCATGTGATGTATGTGTGTATCATGTGGTGTGTGTGTGTGTGTGTATGGTGTGTAGTGTAGCGTATGCACGTGTCACTGCTTGTGCAGAGGTCAGAAGACGACTTGTAGGAGTTGGTCCTCTCCTTCTACCATGCGCATTGAACTCAGGTCCTTAAACTTAAGCTGCAAGAACCTTTACCAGCTAAGCTGTCTCACCAACTCTTGAACAATCCTTTCAGTGTATTCTTTAATTAAGTTCACTGGTAAGCCGGGCAGTGGTGGCGCATGCCTTTAATCCCAACACTCGGGAGGCAGAGGCAGGCAGATTTCTGAGTTCGAGGCCAGCCTGGTCTACACAGTGAGTTCCAGGACAGCCAGAGCTACACAGAGAAACCCTGTCTCGAAAAAACAAAACAAAAAACAAAAACAAACAACAAAAAAACAAACAAAGTTCACTGGTATTTTGTTGTTGTTTTTGCATCTCTGGGTATTTGGGATTTTCTTTTTCTTGTACTGTTCTAATCTGGTTTTGATGCTCTTTGGAGTGCTGAATTTCTTTTTTTTTTTTTTTTAATTGGATATTTTATTTATTTACATTTAAAATGTTATCCCCTTTCCTGGCTCCCACTCTGCAAACTCCCCATCTCCCCTAACCCTGCTTATATTAGGGTGCTCCCCCACCCACCCAGTCACTTCTGCCTCACCACCCTAGTATTCCTGTCCACTGGGGCATCAAGCCTTCACAAGACCAAGTGCCTCCCCTCCCACTGATACCAGAAAAGGCCCCTTCAGTTCCTTCAGTCCTTCCACTAACTCCTCCATTGGGGTCCCTGTGCTCAGTCTGATGGTTGGCTGCAAGCATCCCCATCTGTATTGGTCAGGATCTGGCAGAGCCTCTCAGGAGACAGCTGTATCAGCACTGAGTATCAGCACTTCTTGGCATCCGAAATAGTGTCTGGGTTTGGTGTCTGCAAGTGGGATGGATCCTCAGGTGGGGCAGTCTCTGGATGGCCTTTCCTTCAGTCTCTGCTGTACTCTTTGTCCCTGTATTTCCTTTAAACAGGAGCAATTCTGGGTTAAAATTTTGGAGATGGGTGTGTGGCCCCATCCCTCAATTTGGGGCCATGCCTAATCTCTGGATGTGGTCTCGACAGGTTCTCCCTCCCCTTTGTTGGGCATTTCAACTAATGTCATCCCTGTGGGGTCCTGGGAGGCTCTTGCTTTCCTGACATCTGGGACCTTCTGGTTGCTACCCCCAGTTTCCCATCCTCCATTGCTACACACCTCTGTTCTATTTAATGACCCTCTGTACATCTCCTCCATCTCCTCACATTCCTGATTCTTACCCCTTTCCCTCTCACCCTCTTCTCTTCCTCCCACGTCTCTCCCACCCTCTACTTCCCTTGGTTATTTTGTTCCCCTTCTAAGTAGGACAAAAGCATCCACTCTTTGGTCTTCCTTCCTCTTGAGCTTCATGTGGTCTGTGAGTTGTATCATGGGTATTCCACACTCTTTGTATAATATCCACTTATCAGTGAGTACATTCCGTGTGTGTTCTTTTGTGACTGAGTTAACTCACTCAGGATGATATTTTCAAGTTCCATTCATTTGCCTGTGAATTTCATGAAGTCATTGTTTTTAACAGCTGAGTAGTACTCCATTGTGTAAATGTACCACATTTTCTGTATCCATTCCTCTGTTGAGGGACATCTGGGTTCTTTCCAGCTTCTGACTGTTGCAAATATGGCTGCATAGTGGAGCATGTGTCCTTATTACATGTTGGAGCATCTTCTGGGTATATGCCCAGGAGTGGTATAGCTGGGTTCTCAAGTAGTACTGTCCAATTTTCTGAGGAACCACCAGACTGATTTCCAGAGTGGTTGTACCAGCTTGCAATCCCACCAGCAATGGAGGAGTGTTCCTTTTTCTCCACATCCTCACCAGCACCTGCTGTCACCTGAGTTTTTGATCTTAGTCATTCTGACTGGTGGGAGGTCATTTTGATTTATATTTCCCTGATGACTAAGGATGTTAAACATTTCTTTAGGTGCTTTTCAGCCCTTCGAGTTTCCTCAGTTCAGAATTCTCTGCTTAGCTCTGTTCTCCATTTTTTAATAGGGTTATTTTGTTCTCTGGAGTCTAACTTCTTGAGTTCTTTGTATATATTGGATATTAGCCCTGTACCAGATGAAGGATTGGTAAAGATCTTTTCCCAATCTGGTGGTTGCCATTTTGTCCTATTGACAGTGTCCTTTGCCTTACAGAAGCTCTGCAGTTTCATGAGGTCCCATTTGTCCATTCTTCATCTTAGAGCATAAGCCATTGGTGTTCTGTTCAGGAACTTTTCCCCTGTACCCATGTGTTCGAGAATTTCCCCCACTTTCTCTTCTATTAGATTCAGTGTATCTGGTTTTATGTGGAGGTCCTTGATCCACTTGGACTTGAGCTTTGTACAGTGAGATAGGAATGGATCAATTTGCATTCTTCTACATGTAGACCGCCAGTTGAACCAGCACCATTTGTTGAAAATGCTGTCTTTTTTCCACTGGATGGTTTTAGCTCCTTTGTCGAAAATCAAGTGACCAAAGGTGTGTGGATTCATTTCTGGGTCTTCAATTCTATTCCATTGATCTACCTGCCTGTCACTGTATCAATACCATGCGGTTTTTATCACTATTGCTTGAGGCCAGGGATGGTGATTCCCCCAGATGTTCTTTTATTGTTGAGAATAGTTTTCACTTTCCTGGGATTTTTGTTATTCCAAATGAATTTGAAAATTGCTCTTTCTAAGTCTATGAAGAATTGAGTTGGAATTTTGATGGGAATGTTGCATTGAATCTGTAGATTGCTTTCAGCAGGATGGCCATTTTTACTATATTAATCCTGCCAATCCATGAGCATGGCAGATCTTTCCATCTTCTGAGGTCTTCTTCGATTTCTTTCTTCAGAAACTTGAAGTTCTTGTCATACACAGAACTTTCACTTGCTTGGTTAGAGTCACACCAAGATACTTTATATTGTTTGTGACAATTGTGAAGGGTGTCATTTCCCTAATTTCTTTCTCAGCCTGTTTATCCTTTGAGTAGAGGAAGGCTACTGATTTGTTTGAGTTAATTTTATATTCGGCTGCTTTACTGAAGTTGTTTATCAGCTGTAGTTCTCTGGTGGAATTTTTGGGGTCACTTAAGTATACTATCATATCATCTGCAAATAGTGATATTTTGACTTCTTCCTTTCCAATTTGTATCCCTTTGACCTCCTTTTGTTGTCTAATTGCTCTAGCTAGAACTTCAAGTACTATATTGAATAAATAGGGAGAGATAGGGCAGCCTTGTCTAGTTCCTGATTTTAATGGGATTGCTTCAAGTTTCTCTCCATTTAATTTGATGATTTGTTGTTGGCTACTGGTTTGCTGAATATTGCTTTTACTATATGTAGATATGGGCCTGACTTCCTGATCTTTCCAAGACTTTTTTTTTTTTTTTTTTTTTTCCGAGACAGGGTTTCTCTGTGTAGACCTGGCTGTCCTGGAACTCACTCTGTAGACCAGGCTGACCTCGAACTCAGAAATCCACCTGCCTCTCCCTCCCAATTGCTGGGATTAAAGGCATGCACCACCACTGCTCGGCGTTTTCCAAGACTTTTAACATGAAGGAATGTTGAATTTTGTCACATGCTTTTTCATTATCTAATGAAATGACTATGTAGTTTTTTTCTTTGAGTTTGTTTATGTAGTGGATTATGCTGATGGGTTTCTGTATATTGAACCATTTCTGCACGCCTGAGATGAAGCCTACTTGACTGTGGTGAATGATCATTTTGATATCTTCTTGAATTTGGTTTGCGAGAATTTTATTGAGTATTTTTGCATCAATATTCATAAGGGAAAATGGTCTGAAGTTCTCTTTCTTTGTAGTCTTTGTGTGTTCTTGGTATCAGCGTAACTGTGGCTTCATATAACGAATTGGGTAGTGTTCCTTCTATTTCTATTTTGTGGAATAGTTTGAAGAGTATTGGTATTAGTTCTTCTTTGAAGATCTGATAGAATTCTGCACTAAACCCATCTGGTCCTGGGCTCTTTTTGGTTGGGAGACTTTCAATGACTGCTTCTATTTCTTTAGGGGTTATGGGACTGTTTAGATGGTTTATCTGATCCTGATTTAACTTTGATACCTGGTATCTGTCTAGAAAATTGTTCATTTCATACAGACTTCCCAATTTTGTTGAGTATAGGCTTTTGTAGTAGGATCTGGTGATTTTTTTGAATTTCCTGTTTCTGTTGTTATACCTCCCTTTTCATTTCTGATTTCGTTAAGTTGAATACTGTCTCTGTGCCCTCTGGTTAGTCTGGCTAAGGGTTTATCTATCTTGTTGATTTTCTCAAAGAACCAGATCCTGGTTTTGTTGATTCTTTGTATAGTTCTTTTTGTTTCTTCTTGGTGGATTTCAGCCCTCAGTTTGATTATTTCCTGCAGTCTACTCCTCTTGGGTGCATTTGCTTCTTTTTGTTCTAGAGCTTTCAGGCGTGCTGTTAAGCTGCTAGTATATGCTCTCTCCAGTTTCTTTTTGGAGGCATTCAGAGCTATGAGTTTTCCTCTTAGCACTGCTTTCAATGTGTCCCATTAGTTTGGGTATGTTGCGCCTTCATTTTCATTAAATGCTAAAAAGTCTTTAATTTCTTTCTTATTCTTCCTTGACCAAGTTATCATTGAGTAGAGCACTGTTCAGCTTCTATGTGTATGTGGGCTTTCTGTTGTTTTTGTTGCCATTGAAGACCAGCCTTAATCTGTAGTGATCTGATAGGAGGCATGGGATTACTTCAGTCTTCTTATATCTTTTGAGGCTTGTTTTGTGACTGATTATATGGTCAGTTTTGGAGAAGGAACCATGAGGTGCTGAGAAGAAAGTATATTCTTTTGTTTTAGGATGAAATGTTCTATAGATATCTGTTAAATCCATTTGGTCCATAACTTCTGTTAGTTTCACCTTGTCTCTGTTTAGTTTCTGTTTCCATGATCTGTCCACTGATGAGAGTGGGGTGTTGAAGTCTCCCACTATTATTGTGTGAGGCACAATGTATGCTTTGAGCTTTAGTAAAGTTTCTTTTATGAATGTGGGTACCCTTGCATTTGGGACATAGAGTTCAGAATTGAGAGTTCATCTTCATAGATTTTTCCTTTGATAAATATATAGTGTCATTACTTATCCTTTTTTTTTGATAACTTTTGGTTGAAAGTCAATTTTATTCGATATTAGAATGGTTACTCTAGCTTGTTTCTTGGGATCATATTTTTGGAAATTTTTTTTCCAGCCTTTTGATCTGAGGTAGTGTCTGTCTTTGTCACTAAGGTGTGCTTCCTGTATGCAGCAAAATGCTGGGTCCTGTTTACATATCCAGTCTGTTAGTCTTTTTATTGGGGGAATTGAGTCCATTGATGTTAAGAGATATTAAAGAATCCTGTTATTTTTGTTGTTAGAGGTGGAATTATGTTTGTGTGGCTATCTTCTTTGGGGTTTGTTGAAAGAAGATACTTTCTTGCTTCTTCTAGGGTGTAGTTTCCCTCTTTGTGTTGGAGTTTTCCATCTATTATCCTTGGTACGGCTGGATTTGTGGAAAGATATTTTGTAAATTTGTTTTTGTCATGGAATATTTTGGTTTCACCATCTATGGTAATTGAGGGTTTTGCTGCATATAACAGCCTGGGCTGGCAGTTGTGTTCTCTTAGGGTCTGTATGACATTTGCCCAGGATCATGTAGCTTTCATAGGCTCTGGTGAGAAGTCTGGTGTAATTCTGATAGGTCTGCCTTTATGTGTTACTTGACCTTTTTCCCTTACTGCTTTTAAAGTTCTTTCTTTGTTTTGTGCTTTTGGAGTTTTGACTATTATGTGACAGGGAGGAATTTCTTTTCTGGTCCAGTCTTTTTGGAGTTCTGTAGGCTTCTTGTATGTTGGTTTTGTGTGTGTGCGTGTGTGTGTGTGTGTGTGTGTGTGTGTGTGTGTGTGTGTGTGTGTGAATGCAGTGAGCAGGACTGTACTGTTCTGTCACCTTCTGCCTTATTCTCTTGAGACAGGGTCTCTCATTGAACCTGGAGCTAGGCTGGTGGACGGCAACCACAGTGAATTTCCTGTCTTTGTCCCCCAAGAACTGGGGTACAGTCATACTCAGCTTTGTGTGTGTGTGTGTGTGTGTGTGTGTGTGTGTGTGTGTGTGTGTGTGTACTGGGGCTTAAACTCAGGACCTAGTGCTTGCACAGCAAGTACTTCTACCTCCTGACCTATTTATTTTACTCAAAAGACACATTTTGGTGACCTTGTCTAGTTGAGTGTCATTATCTGAGCAAGGGGCAGCCTTTCCAGTCCCCTCGCACTACATTCAGGTATGTGTGTATGAGGGAGACAGGCCCTGGGGGGTGGACACCCAGGAATTGTCTTAGATGAGAGGTAGTAAACCGGGAGCTAGACCCAGCAATCAGGGAAGGGACAAGAGGTGAGATTCAGGGCATGGTGATTATGAATGCTGACAGGCTGGTGATGAAGAGAGGGTTTGCCCACCCTCATTAAAATCCCATGAATCATTGACAAGAAACCAAACAGCACTGGATCTATATAACAATTTGAACTCATACTGCTCCAAGTAAAATCAAATTAGAAGTCTTTCCCCAATTAGATTATGCAAACGCTGACACAGAGCTGAGCCGCACTTGGTGTCCGTGTGACAGCAAACCTACCTTACACCTCACACAGCGAGGATATTCTCAAGCACACCCATCTTGACATCGGGTTGTGTCAACATTCTCCCTCTAGATAATAAATATGAGACACAGCACACACTGCTTTTAATTGCATCGATAAACTGGGATTAACCCCCAAGTCAGGCTTCACTATTGCAATTAAATGTCCTCAAATAAATGGTTTCCTCAATAAACAAATGGAAGGGGCTGTGTTTGCCCTGAGTAATAGCAGGTGTAATATTTTACTGGGTAAAGCGAAGTATTAAGTGGAATCACTTGCAGGACCTGATTTATTCCCTGAGATTGGAAAGTCATCTTTCATATGTCATGGGCTGCTTTGGTACTGTATAAACAGCTAATGATATCCTAAATCAGGCCAGCTTGACCTTGCTTTTAAACCAGAACTGCTGGGCCTTAGAAAACCAAGAGTTGGGGGGTCCTCCAGCAATCTGAAGAAGGTAACTGTCTTGAATACACAGCTGACTGCTCTTTAGGGTTTGGTCTTTATAGGTTCTAGGATTCAAAATTCTACAAGGTGTGTAGAACTGAGGGCTTGGCACACAACCTAGTGGCTCTGTGAACTGTTTGATGATTGGGTGTCTGGTTGCTATAGAGGTGTCTCCAACTTGCCAAAGATACCTACGAATGCTGCCTAATGCAAAATTGTAAGCATGTGTAAAACATCAGGAGGTGAGGCAGATGCACATGTGTGTGTGCATGCGTGCGTGCATGTGTGTGCATGCGTGCATGCTTGGCAAGGTTCTCAAGGGTGAACTTTATGTGTTGAGTATCCCTTTGGTCAGAGAATAACCAGATGTTCATTCTGGTTCCTATTGAGACCTTACCTTTTATGACCTCTGAACTCTCTTGATAAAATTTTACAAGGAATTATTTTTCCTTGTTGGTTTTTGTTTGTTTGTTTGGTTTGGTTTTATTATTTTGTTTGTTTGTTTATTTGAGTTTTTTGGTTTGTTTTTGGTTTTTCGAGACAGGACTTCTCTGTGTAACTTTGGCTGTTCTGAAAATCCCTTTGTAGAGCAGGCTATTCTGCCTGCCTTTGCCTCCCAAGTGCTGAGATTAAAGGTGTGCGTCACCACCATCCAGCAATTAGGGTGTCCCTAGGTGGGTCTTTTTGTTTTTGAGACAGAATTTTACTATGTAGTCCAGGCTAGCCAGCATTTCTAGTATCTAATAGTCATCTTTATTTTCCCTTTTGAGTTTGTGTATTCTTTTAGTCTGTGGTTTTTTGTGTGTTTGTTTTTAGTGAAAATTTACTATGAGAGTTTGTGATCTTTCTATTTTTGTGCTCATTATAAATGCACTGTAGGACCTGAGAGATGGCTCAGTATTTTAGAGCACTGGCTGCTTTTCCTGAGGACTCTGGTCTGCTTTCCAGCATCTATGTGTTGGCTTGAAACCATCTATAACTCCAATTCCAAGGAATTTAATGCCCTCTTCTAGCCTTTGTGGGCACCATGCAGGCAAAATACTCATACATATAAAATAGAATAAAGTAAAACAAAATAAAATAAATTGCAATAAATTTATCTGTCATTATCTTTCTGTAGTTTATTTACTTGGCAGCTTCTTCCTCTTCTCCTTCCTCTTCCTTTTCCTCCTCTCCTCTTCCTCCTCCTCCTCCTCCTCCTCTTCCTCCTCCTCTTCTTTCGGGTCAGGGTCTCACCATATAACCCTGCTGTCCTAGAACTCACTAAGTAGACCAGGCTGGCTTCACACTCATAGAGATCTACTTGTTTCTGCCTCTCAAGTGCTGGAATTAAAGGAGTATGCCTCTGTGCCCTAAGTTTTGCACTGAGAAGCCCTGACTTATAAATCTAACAGTTGCATATCAATCTATTTAAAATAAGGCATTATATTTGACAACCTGCCAAGCAAATTTGGGGATTCTCTCTGCTCCATGGGACAGAGATCCTCTAAGCTGAGCAGAGACCATCTGGTTCTGACCAGAGACTCTGAGGACTTAGCTTAGGGCTGCATCTAAGGGAAGGGATGAAGGTCTCAGTTAGCTCTTACCCTGTTGAGATAGACTTCAGGCGCTGCTGTTCCCTCCCCTGAACTGCCCTCTGTACATCAGAGAGATAAGCCCCTACTGGGGTTATTGATTTAGTTAAAGAGCAATTTAGGACACATTTTACTAATATTCTCGACATTGGCGTCACTGTCGCCTTCCGTCATCCTAAATGATGTCCGAGCTCCACTTATTTTTAGTTAGTCAATCTTTCATAATTATATCACCACCAAGGGAAAACACTTGCTCGGCCGCAACCCAGTCAAAAACATGCATAAAAATTACCGAATGACTTAAATATATCAAAATTTCCTTCCTTTTAACTGATAGTCTAGAACTTAAAAGATATTCTTTCCCAAATTGTTATAAAACGTCTTTAGATGATAAATGCTATCAGATGGAAATAAAATATTTAACACACAGGACCTCTTCCTAAGTGTGAATATATCTACAGATAATTGTAAGCTCCTAGGAATACTTGATGGGAAATATATTGATAATACAATTTTTCTTTTCAAAGAGATTGTAATGATTGCAAATTTGGTTTGATAATTAAATTAATAAGGACTGTTAAATTCCAACGTGGGCCTCTTAGTGATATACAGAGCTAATAATATCTGTCTTTCCAGCTAAAGAGGTTTTAAAAGACTGTGTCAGGTGATCTCCACCAGTGTTTCTTTGCCCTTTGGAGTTAAGTGTGTCAAGTGTCATTTTTGAAATTTTTCATGAGAAAACAAAATGGTCCACTAATTCTCTTATTTTAGTGTTAAAAATAAAATATTTAACAGAGGAGCTGAAGAGGTGGCTCCATGTGCAGGTACCATTTACATGCCTGGTACCTGTAGCTGCCCCAAATGGGGCACGCAGGTCTGTTAGATTCTGCTCACATTGATTTTGGGAGTTTCCAACCTCAGCCTCTCTATCTGTGACCAGGTATCCTGATGGCTCTTCCAGATTTACCCTTGCTAGGTTTTGAGCAAGTGAATGAGTGGTTGAGCAATCCAGAGGACTGCTTTGCCATGCTCTAGAGGACTGGGATCATCTAACCATGGTTTCTTGAGACTGTCCTAGCTAAAGAATTATCTAACCACAGAAGGCAGGTAGGGTCCAGAAACAGGGCAAGCCCCACATGGCAGTCCCACAGAATGAGATGGCTTAGAAAGGCTCTTTGTCTGGAACTATAGAGATGGTGTGAAGCAGAGCAGGGATGAAAGCCTCTGATGCTAAAGCCAGCACCTACATACATGTCATAAAAAAAAGAAAGCATTTAATTGGGTAGTTTGATTGTTTGATTGTAGTTTCAGAGCCTTAGTTCATTATCATCATGGCACTGGAGAAGTAGTTGAAAGTTACATCATGATCTGCAGGCAGGCAGAGAAAGGATGGAGAGAGAGAGAGAGAGAGAGAGAGAGAGAGAGAGAGAGAGAGAACGAGAGAGAACACACTGGGCATGGACTTTTGAAATCTCAAAGCCCACCCCCCAGTAACACACTATTTCCAACAAGGACACACCTCCTAATCCTTCTCAAATAGTGCCACTCCCTGATGACTAAGTATTTAAATATATGAGCCTATGGGGACCATTTTTATTTAACCCATCACAACATGGTCTTGTGTCCTGGCAAGGATGAGGTCAGCCCCAGAGAAGAGCAGTAGCAGATGCTAGATCAGAGGCTCTGAACCAAACTGGCAGCTTCTGTAGGCCAACCACTAGGTTACTTGGGGTTGAATACCAGGCTTACATGCTAGGCAAATGCTGTGCTGCTGAGCACATTCCCAACTACCATAAAGCCTTACTGCTTCAGTGAACAGTTGGTATTGGCATTAATCCTTCTCAGATGCACACAATAGGAAAAGCCCTTGCTAGAGGAGTAGAGTGTCCCATGGTAAAGCCTGTGTTAGCCCCAGGAATCCAGATGTAGTTCTCTGCCATTGTTACTAGATCTGGAACTATGACTGCTTCCCTAGGACAGCAGTAGTGAGTGGAGGCGGTGAGGTCACTGCTCCAGGTGGCTCCAGCTTGGCAGGTGAGGTTTCTAACCCAGTTGTGCTGGATTCAAGGTCTGGCAGTTGTCATTGTAGAAATTCTTTCTGTGGTCCTTTATTTCTGTTGATCCCAAGTAAGGACTACAAGTTCCCTGCATAGTGTGGTCCCAGGGTGAGGGCTTTTGAGAATGGGAATCTGGGTCTCAGAGGCCTCTCAGAGGGATGCAGGCTCAGAACAGGAGATGAGAGCTAGAAGAGGACATGGGTAAGGCCTGGAGAGAAAGGTGGGAAGTGTCAACAGTCCCAGGATGAACCAAGAGTAGGAAGCAGTACCTTGTCCCACAGTGAAGAATCAGGGGCTTTGGCCAGTAGCAAAGAGCTACTTTCCTGCTAGCAGGTGGGAAATTAGGATATTCTAAAACAACTCAAATTTCACAGAGATGTCTGGAGCCTTACAGCTTCAGGTGGTGTTCAAGGACTCATAACTCCGTCGGGTTCCAGGTAGTAGCATCATCCAGAGGCACCAAGGATGTGGTCGTTTTTATTTTCAGAAGACTTTCCAAACATTAGTACAATTTATCAAACAACATTTTGTAGAAATTAATTTCCCAGGGGATTTCTCTATATTACTTTAATTGCTTTCCATTGACTAATTTTTCAAATTGCAGTTTCATGAAAAAAATACAAATATTCTTAGATGAAAAGTGTCTTGGTGGGAGTACTGCTTTCAGAGAGGTTTGTATTCTTTATATCTGGGTTTATATATTGCCCTTCTATTGACACTACTTTTTGATTAATATTGTGTAAAACATTCCCTAATGCATCAGCAGAATTAACTATGCAGAAGCATTCAGGCACACGGACATTATATTGATGAAATGACGTTTTATTGACAAAATGACAGTTTAATACTGAGCTCTCCTGATGCCGTTTATCTCACCAATTGCCTCCATTCTGATAGTGAACCTGTCAAAGCAACAGTGATGTAAATCTGTCCTGTTTTCACCACACTGTTTGGTAGATCAATCTGAGCACCCTGTAACATGGACAGTATCTCTGTAGGGTATTCTAATTTCAGTTAATTTTTGTGGCCATCCTGCAATAGTGGTCCTGGAATGTGTCCTGTCATGGCTTTCCTGCAAAGCTCTGCATTTTGTCCCTCTGGAAGCCTCAGGCCTACTTTCTCCTGGCTCAGAGACTCAGACCTCCACTGCTGCAGGGCCATCAATCTAGACATGATCCTTGTCTACAGCATGGAGCAGGACCTCACCATGGCCTCAGGTGGCAGCAAAAGCTACTCACATCACTATCCTGTGTCTTCAGCTCTGCCTCTCTTCATAGTGCATTTCAGTTCTCATTTCTCCACCATTAATTTGTTCATTTTAGAGACTTCTGGGCCTCTGGCCAGCTGGGGTCATCCAGGTGTCCCTATTTATCTTTTTTTAAAGGTTTTTTTTTAAATGTGTTTGAGTATTTTGTCTGAATGTATGTCTGTGTACCATGTGCATTCCTGGTGCCTGTCTGTGGAGGTTAGAAGTGGAGTTGCAAATGATTGTACGCTGCCATGTAGATTCTAGGGATGAAACCTGGGTCATCATAGACTGCATTAAAAAAAAAAAAATAACACAAGAGCTACCTTTCTTTTTCCCATGGATATTCAGTTGTTTTTGCATCTGTTTAGAACAGACCATCCCTTCGGTGTTGGCCCGTCTTAGTAACTATGTTAAAACATACTGACTATGCAAGTGAGGCTTGTTCCATTAACATGTGTTTATCTCACGTCAGCTATCTTAGTGTTTTACTGCTGTGAGCAGACACCATGACCAAGGCAACTCTTACAAAGGCAAACATTTAATTGGGGCTGGCTTACAGTTCCAAAGGTTCAGTCCATTTCATCATGGCAGGAAGCATGGTGGCATGTAGACAGACATGGTGCTGGAGAAGTTGCTGAGAGTTCTACATCTTAATCAGAAGGGAGCCCAGAGGAGGGTTTCATTCTACACAGTGCAGAGCCTCCAAGTCCACCCCCACAGTGACACACTTCCTCCAACAAGGCCACACATGTCATTCCCTGGGCCAACATATTCGAATCACCACACCAACCTCAACTCTGTTTTGAACTCTGTAGCTTTGGAGTGTATTTTGAAATTCTGAAGGTAAATTTTCCTTCTTGTTTCTCCTCTGGCCACTGGCCATATTCCATAATCTGTGGACCCATTATGCTTCAGCCCTGTCCTTCCATGACCCTGGAATTCCTCCCCCTATGCTCAGAGCCTGTGGTGTTGCCAACAGCCAATTAATTCTTAGTTTGTGTCTAGCAATGGATTCTGTGGATTACTTATATCTTGGATTCCAGATTTTCTCCAGTTTTCTCTGACCTTCCTTGTTTCTACTTCTCAGGACTCTTTGCCGACCTTTCATTTCCTGTCTCTGACATCTTCATCCTCAGATCTCTTTCCAGTGTCAAGAGGGTTTACTCGGGTCTCCTGGGTCTAAATGTTATCTACAGACAACCCCAGCATTTGTGTCTTTCCCTGGCTTTTAGACTTTTGCATCCTACTATTCCCCATGTTTCCCCCAGCACCTGTCTGCAGCTCAACAGGCTGGCCTCCTCTTCCTCCAAACACGCCTTAGGAAATAGTGACTCTATCCTCCCGCCACTCCTGCTGAAACCCCAGACACACTTTTGGTGCCTCTTTGTTTTTCTGTCTAGTCTGTCAGATGATTCTCTCAAGTCTGTGAGAGCTTCCTCTGCAGTTGTCTTCCCTGCTCAGGCTACTCTCTCTGGAGAGCCGAGGCCCCAGCCTTGTCCATACCCTGGAAGTATCATGGGTTAAAGAAGGAAAACAGTGTTTTCATTAGAATGGATGAATGTGGGAAGCAGAAGAAAGCTCTAAAATCCCAAAGATGTCCTGACTCAATCTCTAATCATTTGGCAGAGGGCCAATAAACTAGCCTAAAACAAACAAGAGAATTGAGCACTAAGCAGGCAGGTTTCCAGAGTAGACTCCTAGAAAATATAAGGGCCCTCTCTTTCTCCCTCCCTCCCTCCTCCTTCCCCTCTTTTTCATTCTCTTCTTTCTTTCCTTCCTTCCCTTCCTTCTCTTTTTTCTTTGTGTTGAGTTTGGTACCCCAGGTCTTATAGGAAGGCCCGTCAACTGCTCTTCCATTGACCCACGGCTTCATTCTCAAGCCTACCTCTCCTATCCCCCTGGGACAGGTCTCTGTGTGGTCCAGGTCCCAGTGTGACCTCATCCTAGTTCCAAATGAGTTCACTTACAAATTTACCACAGTAAACACATCAGCATTTCTTTGAGGATATAATTTCACCCGTAACCTCATCACTGAGGAGTTTCAGTGGGGATGAAGTGAATATGTACTATGTAGAGAACCACACAAAGAGGGTGGGACCAGGCTGAACTGAGGTTCTTATCTGGGTGTGCCTCAGAGACATGCAGATCTGTGTGGCTAAGTGAGGGAAGACAGGAGACTGGAGGAGAAACAGGAAGTGAGGGGAAATGTCCAGGTGAATGGAAGAGGGTCAGGAAGGGAGGGGAGGAAATGCACAGAAGTGGAGCAGGAACAGGGTTAGGCGCCTGTGAAGAACTGGGACAGCACCAAGCAGGAAGGATAGGGTGACAGTGTCTCAGAAGAGAAAAGGAACAGTAGATCAGTGGGCCAGGAGGGTACCCAGGGCCTGTCCAGTGCTTATCCCACAGTTGAGAGGATTGATTGGTAGAAGCTCTGAAGCAGAGGACCAAAGGCCTGTTTCTTCCATCAGAGCAGCAGGGTAAACTACAGATGCCTTCTGAAGAGCTGTCCCTGGCAAGGCTGGTCTCTGTGCAGATGCATCCTGCGGGACCCTCTACCCTGCTGCAGGGACTTTGCTCCAGGGCGCTTGCTTAAAAACCTGCACATTTTTCTGTCACAAACTTTGCTTGTACATTCCTCCTTCAGTGGGGACTGTCTGCCTCCTCTTTCTGGGAGAGGACAGAGGTACCAAATACTGTTATTTGCTCTTCTGTGGAATGGTCATAATCACGATTGTTGGATTGGCATTCACACAGGACAGAGCCACAGGAGGAGCAGATCAAGCATAGGACACAAGCATTGCTCAGTCCTAGACCTGGCGCTGACCTTCACTTCTCTCAGCTTTGGCCACTTCTGCATCTGCTAACTGCAGGGCATGATGGCAGCTGATAGATGCACAGATGAGGAGTAGCATGACTTCTCGATATTCAGACGCCTGATGAGGAGGGGTCAATTAGGCAGACACATTCTTTACTTGAGCCATTAGCCTTGCATGTTTGTGGATGTGGGAAGTGCCTGCCCGGGAAAGCAGGCTGCTTGTAAATGGTGCATCTGAGTAGAGTGGACAGCTCTGACTCCAGCCAGAACTCAGCACCTCTGGGCTCCTCATGTGATTAGCATAATAAAATGAGAGAAAATATTGACATTCAGTGTGTGTGCAGCCTGCTGGTGGGAGGGAAAGGGAGATCTGCAATGCTAATTGAAAGGTAATTGATGTCAAACTGCAATTTTTACAAAAGTGGGAAGACTGACTCAATTGTAAAATAGATAAGATCAGAGGGATCCCAGGCATCAATCCCAGTCCTCTCCCGGGTGCCAGGAGCTAATAAGCCAGTGATTGTTTTAGTTCACGCAAACACCACCCATATTTACTGTATTTTCTAGACCGGCTTGGCTGCTGCTGAATGAATCAATATGAGGGTTCCATTATTTTCATTTTGTGTCTCTCAGTAGTGTCTGTAGCCCAACATGACCTGCTATTATAGATGATAAGCAGGAAGGAGCTGATCACTCCAGATGTACAAACAGAAGAGCTGGAATTCTGAGGCCCCAGAATTCCTCTTGTGGGCACCATGCCCGTTGCTCTAACAGTGCCTTGCAAAGCCTTACCAGTGGAGCTGCAACAGAGGTTCCTGGGCATTGTGAGGCTAGCCCCCTAGAGTGCTCTGCAGTCTGGGTCAGGTGGGCCTTGTACTGACATTAAATTTAGTTGACACATTAAATTTAGTTCCAAACTACTGCAGTGGTTCAGATGGGAGTGTGTGGCTCAGGAGGACACTACGGCCACAGAGGAAGGGCTGAGGTTCTCAGGTGGGCTTGCTGCCCTGGGTCCTGGCCACAGCCTTTCCTTTCCATTCTGGTCCCTAGTCAGCTGAGTCCTACAGGCTCCTCAGGAGTTACTTTCTGACCAGGCATCAGGGAGAAGATCATGGTTGAAAGCAGAAGCCAGAACTTGGTGGGTGTTGCTGTACCCCCAGTAGGGGTCTGTGATCTCTGTGGCCCCAGCTACCTCTGACCTCTGGCAGACTCACCTCCCTACAGTCCCATCTGCTTTGAGAACAGTGGTGAGGCTTTGACACATTTCTGTCACTTTCCAGTTCTACTGTCACCTGAGGAGCCACCACCCAGAATGCCCATTTTTGGAGAGGGAAGAACTGGAGATTGGACCCAGAGCCTTGTGCATGAAGCTGGTGCTCTACTGCCACATCCCTGTGGTGGATGGAATAAGAAGGGCCCCCAAAGGCTAATAGGTGTGAATGCTTGGACATTAAGGAGTATACCGTTACTTGAGAAGGATTAGGAGGTATGGCCTTGTTGGAGGAAGTGGGTTGCTGAGGGTGGGCTTTGAGGTTTTGAATGCTCAAATCAGGCCCAGTGTGTCTCTCCTCTTCCTGCTGCCTGAGGACCCAGAAGTAGTACCCTCAACTTCTCCAGCACCATGTCTGCCTGTGTGCCACCATGCTCCCCTCCATGATGACAACGAACTGAACTTCTGAACTGTAAGCCAGCCTCAGTTAAGTGCTTTCCTTTATAAGTGTTGCTGTGGTCATGGTGTCTCCCCACAGCAATAGACACTGACTAAAACACCCCCAGTCTCACACCACCATCCCTCGTTTTAATTCCTTCACCTGTATCCTGTGTCCTGTTTACATATTCTGATGATGAGTTCCCCAGATTAGAGACTGAGATCAGTGCCACAGATAACTTCCACTCTTTTTGTGGGTGTGAGAAGCAAGATCCTTCCTCTGTAATAACTACTTAGCGAGAGAGACTGCAAATACTGAAAGTATACAATTTCCTTTTCGTTTTAAACAAAAGGCAAAATGACCACAGGCTGACTCATGGAAACAGGGGCTTTTATGATCCTGCTCACCATTCTCTGCCCTCTCTATCCCCTCAATGGCTGGGTAGTTCAAGGAAGTACAATGTTTCTATCCAGATCTCCTAGAACTGGAGGTATAGATGGCTATGAATCGTTATGTGGGTGCTGGGAATTGAACTTGGGTTCACTGAAAGGGTAGCCAGTGCTGAGTCATCTCCCCAGGCCTGAACTCCTGAATTTTATCCATAGACTCCTTGATGACCTCTAATATCCAGACTAAAACTTTTGCTAAAGAATACCATGGTGTCCTGAGGTGTCCTGTGCACTGCCATGCTGAGTTCTTTAGCAAGCTTTCCCCAGTACACCACGACTCGACTCGGTGGGTTCCGGGGGTTCTAAGAGACTAAATTCCAGAGTACAATTCCTTCAAAGTCATTATAGTTGAGGCTGAATATGCTCAAGACCCTGCTGTGTGGAGGAGCAGAAAACCTCCTCCCCAACAGCCTTCCGAGTCAGAAGCCAGACCAGGCCCTAGTTCCCAAAGCCCTCAGCCATGCCCTCCTGCAGACAGTGCCAACACATGCAGTTTGGGCTCTCACAGCAGAACTCCACTTTCAATATTTTAAGGAAATTATAGAATAATATATTTTCTCATGGGAGACAGTTTCCTGGCCCCAAAACACCATTAGTACCGATGTGGGCAGTCCCCTTCACCGAACCAGTCATGTGCTTTGGCTTTGCCATCGTCGTCCTTAACTAGGTCACAAAGTCACTATCCCCAGGCAGATGCAGCAGACCAGCCAGCCAGCCTGTACCTTTCTGGAAGGACCCCTTCATCCTGATCCCAAGAACATAGAACAGAAATATTCCTGAATTAGAACCTCAAATCAGGGTGCTAAGGAATGTGGCTCAGTTGAAAACCCTCTTGTGTAACATGCACACTGCCCTGGTGTCCTCTCAGGCACTACATAAACCAGGAATGGCGGTACACACCTGTAATTCCAGTACTATGAAGGTGAAGGCTGGAGGGTCAGAAGTTCAAGGCCATTCTAAAAAAAGTGAGTTTGGATACAGCATGGACTATATAAGACCTTGTTTCAAAAAAGAAAAGTTCATTCTAGCAAATTGCTGAGAGAGGAATGAAGACTCAATTATGACAATTGTTCAATAAACTTCTTATTTTATGCTGTAATTAAATTTACTGGTAAGGGGCACATTTATCCCTGTGGCTTGTGTCTATGGACCTGGCGCTGGCTATATTACTCCTTAGGTCAAGGGGCCGGCCTTCAATGGTGATTTGTGCTGTACATTGTATTATTAGCTTCCTAGGAATTCCATAAAGAAGCTTGCCATTGGTCAACTTAAACAGCTGCAGTGTATGGTCTTGGTTCTAGAGGCTGGGAGTCAAGGTCAAGGTGTCCTCAGCACTAGTTCCTTGTGAGGGTTGTAATCAAGGTTTAGTCTCAGTCCCTCTAGGCATCTCCTGGTTGCTGGTAATTCTGGATGGTCCTTGTTTTATAGATACATCACCCAATCTCTACTTGCCTATTCACATGGCATCCCTGTGCTTGTATGTCTCTCTGTGTGTTCAATTTCTTTCTATAAGGTCACCTTTACATTGGATTTGGGTGCATGCTAATGGCTTCATCTTAATTTGATTACTCCTTCAAAAATCTTATTTTTTAAATGCACAGGCCCCTGGCATCATTAGGACTCCAGTCTGTGATATGTAAGGAATATGAAATGGAAATTTCTGGTTTCTTTGGAGACTCAGTTGTATCATGTGATGCTTTTCTGGAAACTTATGAAAGGATGTTTTGCTCCTGCAGACACATGAGAGGATGTTTTACTGAGAACAGGCATGGTGGTTTTTTGGAAACTGTCTTGTGAGAGGGCATATGATGTCTTGCTGGAGCAGACACTTGAGAGGGCATGTGATGCTCAGAAAGAATATAAATATAACCTCACAAGGAGTGAGAGGACGCTCTTGCATTAGTGTACCTTGCAACTCTTTGCTAGTCTTTGCTGATCCCTTGTCATGACTTCAGAGAGAGAAATGTACTTCGTGTTATTCTGGCTGCTTCTTGCCACTTCATCAGACTTGTGCCTATTCGGTGGGTGGAACCTCGTGCTTTCTTCTGGTCAAGCTTCTTGGTATTTTGTTTTGATGTTTGATGTTTTTGATTGGACTTCTGATATCCTGACAACAAAGATTAGAATTGCCTTGAAGAACTACTTCTAAACAGGTCCACAACCTCCGCTTCCTATTAACCTTTCTTTTCCACTACCTGTGGTAGGTAGGCTAAAAGGGAGTTAGACGTTTAAGAACTGTTATTACAGTAGGTTTTGAAAAATCTAAGGTTACAAGGACATAACCTAAAATGCATATCATCTGTTATGAAATGGGAAGCTTCTCTGAGTAGAAACAATGTTTTCAGCTCTCTTGTCTCGGAGGCTTGGTAGAATTTAATAAGTAGTAGTGAGTCTATTTTACCCAGACCCCCAGTCTCGCCTCTAACTCCATATCTGGGTAGACTGACTGGCTGCTGTATGGAATGGTGGAGGCTGATGGACCTTCTCCAGCATGTGTTGGTATTAGCTTGCTTTTCTACTGGTCTTTGGAATTCCTTCTATCAAGGCAGTGAGTGAGCTATAAACCAACCGAGCTTGCGCTGACAATGTGTCAGGCAGAGCTGTTATCACAGTGTCCAGTTGATTAATATGTGTCAGCTGGGGTTCAGATGTATCACAGTGTTGCCCTGTGATAATAGAGGTGTCTATTCACACAGTGAAAGTAGCAACAAAAGACTTAGGATCTCCTAGTTAGTCTGGCCGACTAGCTCTCCTGGAAGGGTGCAGGAATAACTGATAAGAGTAAAGCCTGCATTCAGTGGGTGCATCAGACAGGGGAGAAAGTGCTCAGTTGGAGAACTGCATACACGGCTCAGCCTTGCCTTTGACTGAGACAAGCATCTTTATCTAATCTGGCCTCTATATTCATGTACTCTGGGAGGGTCTAAGCTAGAGGAGTGCTCTGAGGCCTGGTAGCCTTCTGTGGTCTTACATCCTATATGCACAAGAGGAGAATGAGAGGGGTCAAATCAGCCACAGACACCTTGCCCTGGAGTTGTGCTTCCATGTAGAAAGTATCTTTTGTATTTTTTTATTGTTGTTGTTGTTGTTTATTTTTTGGTTTTTGTTTGTTGGTTGGTTTTTGAAGACAGGGTTTCTCTGTACAGCCTTGGCTGTGCTAGAACTCACTGTGTAGTCCAGGCTGGCCTCATACTCCTAGAGATCCACCTACCTCTGCTTCCTGAGTGCTGGGATTAAAGGCCTGCGCCACCACGCCCTGCTTTATGTGTAGCCCAGGCTAGCCTCAAACTCATGATCCTCCTGCTTCCACCATATTCAGCAAATCCTATTGGTGTATGCCACTGCAACCAGTGACATATCTTTATTATTATATATTTTCTCTCGTTTTGAGCCAGGGTTTTGTGTAACTTGGACTGGCCTCAAACTCACTATGTAACAGCCAGACATGATGGTACATACCTTTAATACCAGCCCTTGAGAGGCAGAAGTAGTGAGTTTGGGGTTAGCCTGATCTACAGAGTGAGTTCCAGGACAGTCAGGGCTATTTAGAGAGACCCTGTCTCAAAAAGAAGTCAAAACCAAAACAACAAACACCTCATTATGTAGCTGAGGTTGGCCTTGAGTTACTGATCTCCTGCCTCTACTATGTCCTTCTCCAAGAGATAAATTATAGGTGCATGCCAACAGGCCTGGTGTAGTGGTCTGGAAGAGAACTAAATCCTGTATGCTTGGATATTTGGACAGTTGATGGCACTGTTTCAGGGAAGTTTAGGTGGTACAGCTTTGTTGGAGGAAGTACCTTCCTGGGAGCAAGCTTTGAAACCCACCCACTTTGCTCTCTCTGCTTCATGCTGGTGGTTGAGGATGTGACTTGTCACTTCCTGTTCCAGCCACCATGCCTGCCTGCTGCCATATCACCTGACTATGATGGACTCTTATGCCTCTGGAACCATTAGGCCCCCCAAAACTCCTCTTTCTTCCATAAGTTATGTTGATTGTGATATTTAATCAAAGCAAACAGAATAGTGACTATTATATTCACAATTATGAACAAAATTTTCTGTTTCTTGTAGCAGAGAACTTTGACAAAGTTTTTGGCATTTAGTAGGGGTTTTGTTTGTTTGTTTGAGTAAAGTGATTGAACTAACAATAGTCTTGGATCATAAAAGAAATTTGAGATGGATCTTAAGGCAGATGTGCCTGGGTGACATCTCTATGACTTACCAGTCAGAGGCCAGGGATGGGGCATAGGGACCCTGCTATGTTGTTCAGTCACGGCAGTAACTTCCTGAGGGAGGTGTACAGTCAGTGCCCCAACATGCCCTGTTCTTACCATTTTCCTACCCGTCTGATACAACAGTGATAACCTTGTAGAACCTAAATAAGTGTGTGACTTTGCCACACACAGAGGAGGAGCCAACTCCTAAAGCTCACTGTGTACCTACAACAGTACACATTTATAAGGCTGCTTGTAGCAACTATAGTATATAGTATATATTCATTTGAAAATTTGATAGATACCAAATTAGCTACTTCTCCTTCCTGTCCATGTGAGGACATTACTTCTTACTCAACTCAACTTGGATTTGATGACCATTGCTAGCCTGGCAGGTGAGAAGTAGTATTTTAATTTGTTCTTGATTTGTACTTGTCTCTTGTGAAGATGGGGGTCTTTTATTTTTATTTTTCTCCCGTGTTTTACATCTCCACTGCAGTTCCCCTTCCTCCCTTCTTCCCAAGGCTCTCCTCTCCACATTCCCTCTCACCCAGATCCACCACACATACACATGCATACACACACACACACACACACACACACACACACACACCTCCCCTCAGACAAGAAGAGCAGGACTTCCAGGAACATCAACCAAACATGGCATAACAAGCTACAGACCAGGCACATACCATTACATTATTGTTGGAAGAGACAACCCAATAAGGAAAAGGGTCCCATAAGCAGGCAAAAGAGTCAGACAGCCCCACTGCCACTGTTAGGAGTCTCACAAGAACCCAAGCTACTCAGCCTAGGTCAGACCCATGCAGGCTCCCTGGTCTCTATGAACCCCCGTGAGTCCCAGTCAGCTGATTCTGTGGGCATGGTCTCATGGTTTGCCCCTGAACCTTCCAGTTTCCCTGATCCTTCTTCCTCCTTTCCCCTACTCCAAAGGATTCCCAGAGCTTTGTCTTAATGTTTGTCTGTGGAACTCTGAATCTGCTATCCGTTGCTGGATGAAGTTGCTCTGATGATAATGATGCTAGCCTCCAGTCCCAGCACACTCTCTGCAAGCAGGATGAGGCTCTGTGTCCCCCTTACTAGTTATTCTTGTAACTTCCATGGAGTTTCCACTGTATTAGGTTTCTACCTCACACCCAAGTCCATTCATTTCTCCTTCCCCTCAAACTTCCTGCATAATTCAAGTCCAAGTGGATCAAAGATCTCAGCGGAAAACCTGATACACTGAACCTGATAGACAAGAAAGTGGGGAATAGCCTTGAACACACTGGCACAGGAGTCAACTTTCTGTACAGAACACCAATAACTCAGGCACTAAGATCAACAACTAATACATGGGACCTCATGAAACTGAAAAGCTTCTGTAAGGCAAAGGACACCATCAATAGGACAAAGTAGTAGTCCATAGAATGAGAAAAGATTGTTACCAACTCCACATCTGACAGAAAACTAATATCAAAAATATATAAACAATCAAGAAACTAGACATCAACAAACCAAATAATTCAATTTAAAAATGGAGTACAGAGACTTCTCAACAGAGGAATCTCAAATGGTCGGGAAATGTTTAAAGAAATGTTCGACATCCTTAGCCATCAGGAAAATGCAAATCAAAATGACTTTGATATTAAATCATACTCCTGTCAAAATGGCTAAGATTAAAAACACAAGTGACAGTTCATGCTGTCAAGGATGGAACAAAGGGAACACTCCTCTACTGCTGGTTGGAGTACAAACTTGTACAGTCACTTTAGAAATCAATATGGTGTTTTCTCAGAAATTTGAGAACTGATATACCTCAAGACTCAGTTATACCATTCCTGAACATATGCCCAAAGAACATTCCATCCTACCACAAGGACACCTGCTCAACTATGTTCATGTCAGCTTTATTTGTGATAGTCCAAAAATGGAAACAACCTACATGTCCCTTAACCAAAAAACGGATAGGAAAGTGTGGTACTCCATTTATACAATGGAGTATTACTCAGCTGTTAAAAATAATGACATGAAATTTGCAGGCAAATGGATGCAACTAGAAAAAAAAAAAAGACAAGTATTCACTTATAAGTAGATATTGGCTGTAAAGTAAAAGATAATCATGCAACAATCCACAAACCCAGACAAGCTAAGTAACAAGGAGGGCTTAACAGGACACACAAGGATCTCCCTGGGAAAGGGAAATAAACTGGATTTCCCAGGTGGGGTTGGGAACAAGAGGCTCTTTCTTACATACAAGCCATTTGAGGCTGGGCATACTGACACACACATGGGAACCTAATCACAGTACTTGGGTGGCAGAGGCAGGAGGATTGCTTCAAATTAGAGGCCAGTCAAAAGTTCCAGGCTAGCCAGGGCTATGTAGCAACACTCTGCCTGAAAAGAAAGCAAAACAGAAACAAAACTTCATTGGTATTTCCTTTCCTCAGACCCATCTATTTATGGCCATGGCTTGACTTTTCTCTTGGATTCTTAGATATTTCCCTATTGATTTTTAGGAGCTCTTTGCAGATTGAGATTAGCTTTCTGCATTTTGTATATGTTATGGATATCCATTTTCAATTTGTTTCTAGTCTGTTGGCTTGATTTGAGCATTTTCTTTGCAAATGTTATGCTTTTATATAATCAAAACGAATCAATTTTTTTCTTTTGTCACTCCTGTACTTTCCTCTGTGGTAAGAATGCTTTTGTCACTGTGAGACTGTTAAACATTCACACAGTTTACTTGGCTCACCCACTCATAGCACCACTCATAGCTAAACAATCAGGCAGCGTCAGGCTCTTGTGTGGCTCTCCCTTCGCCCCTAGCCCAGGCCACTCACACTGACATACTCTGAGCAATATCTGTCAAGCTGCTTTAAAGACAATGAGGCCACTAAAAAGGCCAGGGGACACGGGCAGAGTCCCACCACTGCACAGTGGGATGACACTTTAGAATACACTGTACATCTTCCAAGAGACAGTGGGGAGAACATTAAGAAAGAAGCTGTGGTAACAAATTAAAAAAAAAAAAAAAAAAGAACAGGAGAAATTTCCTTCTTCTTTTTGTGTGTAGGAGCATTTGTATGAATTAGAACTGATTTTTCATTTAAAAGTGCTTATCACACAAGTTGAAGGACCTGAGCTTGGTCCCCTGAACCCATGTAAAAGCTAAGTGTGAGCTGTATGCTTGTCATCTAAGACTGACAGGAAGACTCCTGGCTTGCTGACATTAGACAAGTTCCAGGTACACTAAGAGACCCTGTCTCCAAAGGTCAAGTATGGAGGATTGAGAAAGAAACGCATTGTCCACCTCTGCTCTCTACATGCATGCGTACCCTCACACATGTATTACACACACAAAGTGAACAGCAGGGTGTCGGAGAGCAGGGATGATCACAGCACTTCGGAGGCTGAGGCAGGAAGATCACAAGCTTCAGGTCAGGCTGTGGTCTAGAGCAACGTCCTGTCTCAGCACATCAGAAAAGAGCAGCCAGAGAGGAAACCAGAATTATGAGCAAATACTAAGTAGTTTTGTGATCTGTAATGAACCAAGATCTTCCCTACACTCTCACCTCACCCTTACACATTCTTACACACACACACACACACACACACAGACAGAGAACTCCACTTGTATGGTACACGTTGGCATGTGAATACAGTAGCTCAATACACAGTTGTGAATTGTGTACATCTTTAGTGAAATGAAAAATATCCTTCCTGATCCATTCTACTCTTTTTTTTTTTTTTTTTTTTTTTTTTCCGAGACAGGGTTTCTCTGTGTAGCCCTGGCTGTCCTGGAACTCACTCTGTAGACCAGGCTGGCCTCGAACTCAGAAATCCGCCTGCCTCTGCCTCCCAAGTGCTGGGATTAAAGGCATGTGCCACCACTGCCCAGCTTCCATTCTACTTTTAACAGCCTATGGTGTGAGTTCTACCAGTGAAGTTATAAGTAATATGAGATAATATAAATGCATACTAAGGCTGAGGCAGAAAGATTGCTGTGAGTTTGAGGTTACCCTGGTCTATACAGCAAGTTTGCGACCAGCCAGGTGAGATCCTTCCTCAAATGTAAGATAAAGTACACAACATATTGTATGTATTACCTATAACTTATGCTGTAGTGAACCTATATAAGCAATATGTCCTGGCAATATGCTTCCCCCCACAAAATAGAGCATGCACCTCAGGCCTGCAGGCCCCTCCCACTTCTCCTGGTTTCTGATGTTGTTATTCAGATGAACAGATGTCATTCCCCCAGGGAGGAGGACTTTAGTATGTTAGTTTTCTTTTCCTTCCTGTTTGTCTTCTAGTTTTCCTTAGCTGTCATTTTAACAGACTCAAATTTTATGTTTACATTCTATTTCATCATTATAATCAAGTCTCAACACCTTGTCTACAGGACACTTCTAAATTAAAAAAGCAGTCCACAGTGCCTGGGTCCATAGGAAAATGCAAATCAGAACTGCCCCGTGCACCACTCCTTATTTGCCAGGCTGGCCACTGTCAGAAAGCAGCTCAGGGAGCTGGATCAAGCCCGTTGCACAGTGGGGGATGTGAAATGTACAGTCATGTTGAGGACTGACTTGTCAAAAGTTACACATACCATATGACCCAGGGAGCCCGCTCCTAAGTACACACTTGTGAGCAATGAGACACAAACCTACATGAAACTCATGCACAAATATGCATAAACACTCTGCAAGTGGAAGTAGCTCAACTGCCCAGCAACTGAAAGGCCTTCTAAAGTAACATTCTCAGGTGCTGTATGGTCCATGCATGAAGCTGCGAAAGGTCAATGTTCTGCACACAGGGACCTTGAAAGTATTACGATAAACAGAAGACACCATTTACAAAGACGATGTCGTGAATGACTCCAGTTATGTGAAATGCCCTCCAAAAGCAAATCTTGAGACATAAAATAGACTCTGGTTGCCTGGGGTGGGGGTAGGGATGAGTGTTTTGGCAGAATGGGTAGGGGAGATGAACTGCCAATTGGTCCTAGGGGTCTCTTTGGGGTAAAAGTGTTCAAAGTTAGTTGCATAAGTGTGAATATACTAAAAGGTACTGACCACCTTTTTTAAAGACTTATTTTTAAGTGTGTGTGTGTGTGTGTGTGTGTGTGTGTGTGTGTGTGTGTGTGTGTAAAATGCCACATGTGTGCAGTGCCCAAAGAGGCCAGAAGGGGTGTCAGATACCCATGGGCCAGAGTTATAGCAGTGGGTCCAACCCAGGTGCTGGGAACCCAATCCAGGTCCTCTGAAAGGTCAGTAAGCACTCTTAACTGTGAAACCATCTCTCGAATCCCTGAGACTGTGTTGTGGATGTATAAATAGCACCCCTTGGAGCCAAACAGTATGCTTGATGTGCAAAGTGCCTGTAACTCCAGCTCCAGGGGATCCAATGCCCTATCTGGCCTCCGTGGGCCTGAGTACCCACTCACATAGTGCACATAGACTCATGCAAACAATACACATAATTAAAACAAAACTTTAGTTTGCAAAACAAAAATCTCATACTGTTATAAATAAGTTTTCTGTCTTACATTAGAACACATTTTATAGCTATCATTGACTAAATGAGGTCCACAGGCCATTGGGTGAACACTCCTGGACCCATCCATCTATGGGAAGGCCCAGAGGCCCAAAGGCCTTTCTCTTGCATCTTTCTTAGCCTATTTTCCTTTTCCATTTTGCTGAAATAGCTCTTTGAGTTATCTTCTCAAGTGTTATACAGCACCATCTCCCACTTTGATATAAGATCTTACTAATATCCAAGGGTGGCCTCAAACATGCCATGTAGCTCAGGCTGGCCTTGAACTCAAGAACCTCCTGTCTCAGCTGAGCTATGCTTAGCTTAACTACGCATTGTTTTTAACCCTCACCTGTGGCTATTTGCTCATATTTTGGAGAATTCTAAAACTGAAACCAGTCTCTCAGTTTTGAAAGCTTTAATTCCTTTGTATGATTGTATATTATTTCTAGTAAGATGTTTGACAGACCTGAAGAATGCTCAGTAGTTGAGGGCACTTATTGCTCTTGCAAATAACCCAGGTTTGCCTCGCAGTACCCACAGGGTGGTCCATGTGGTCTGTAACTCCTGTCCCAGGTGACCTGACACCTTCCTCTAGACTCTCAGTTTCCTGCATGCATATGGTGTACACAAACTCTCACAGGCACACACACATACACATACATTAAAAATAAATATTTTTTCATAAAAGAGATATAAGAAGTCTCATTACTCTGTAGGAAAGTTCCTAAGGAGACACTTTTGGGATTTTCACTAATTGGAGACTTCTGAGACTTCACCAGAAAGCCTTGAGCTGTATTTCTCATCCGTTCTGGTGCTGCTTGAAGCACTTGCCATCTAGAAGAACACCTTTCTCCACTCTGAGGAGAGTGTCTTGCATGATTTCAATGAAGTCATGTGCCTGTGTGCAGAACTCCTGTTAGGTAGCCAGAGGCCTTGTGGGCCTTATGTTTTGTTCTTGTTCTGCCCTGTCTGGGGAAGTATCTTAGCTGCTCTTCAACTCTGTCATGGTGTGTGGACTAAAACTTTAGTTTCTGTAGGCATGCTCTTCATTCTGCTCTTGTTTTCTGTTCTCTGAGCATCTTGCTTTGGTTTTATTGTTGTTTTCTTTTGTTTTTCTTGAGTCCACATGCCCTTTTAAAAGCATCTGATTTTTATATCCCAATGCTGCCCCCTCTCCTGAACCCCCCTCACACAGTCCCTTCCCCCATCCTCCCTCCCCTTCTCCTCTAGGAGGGTGGTGGCCCCCTCCCTGGATATTCCCCTACCTTGGCAGCTCAAGTCTCTACAGGACTAGGTGCATCCTTTCCCACTGAGGCCAGACAAGACAGCCCGGTTAGGGGAGGGTATTCTACAGACAAGCAATAGCTTCAGTGATAGCCCCCATTCCAGTTGTTGGGGGACCCACATGAAGACCAAACTGCACATCTGCTACATATGTGTGGGGAGGCCTAGGTCCAGCCTGTGTATGTTTTTTGGTTGGTGGTTCAGTCTCTGAGAGCCCCAATGGTCCTGGTTATTTGACTCTGTTGGTCTTCCTGTGGAGTTCCTATCCTTTTCGGGGCCCTCAATTCTTCCCCCAACTCTTCCATAAGACTCCCTGAGCTCCTTCCAACATTTGGCTGTGGGTCTCTGTATCCTTCTGAGTCAGCTGCTGGGAGGAGCCTTCAGAGGACAGTTATAAAAAGCATCTGATTTTTGTTCAGTTCTCTGTGGTGCCTGCTTGTCCACTGCCTCTTCTTCTTCTTCTTCTTCTTCTTCTTCTTCTTCTTCTTCTTCTTCTTCTTCTTCTTCTTCTTCTTCTTCTTCTTCTTCTTCTTCTTCTTCTTCT
>CM052700.1:148908088-148922531 GCA_028551405.1 Uromys caudimaculatus
TGGTTTGGAAACCCAGCTCTTTCCATCTCTGTGGAGTTCCTTTACGCTCTTCCACTTAGGTCCATTTCTATAGCTCCAAAGACTAGCAACTCCCATGGGCTTCTGCACGTCACAGAATTTCCTGCTACAGAGACTCTGGAGAGGTGCACGCTCACTCTCTAGGGGACAATAATGTGTGTGAACATCTTCACATCAAACATGAAGAACTGAGCCTGCAGTTGATTCTGATGACTAATTAATTACTCGGGATTGTACTCCAAATACCCAGGAATGCACAGGAGATATTGGCACTGAATCTGTGCTCTTAGGGGTGGGTGCATCTCTAGATAACCTCACTTTTTCCAGAGCAGAGCCCTGTTCATGTAAAAGCAAAGATTAAAGATAGCTTGTGGCACAGACAACTTAGACCCAGCCATCCATCAGGACAGACTGATTAGACCCAGCTATCCTGCCACAGGGCCTTTGTTCCAGCCCTCTGACATGAGCAATTGGCAATATTTGCCCCACATTTCCCCTGTGGAAGATCCTGTGTTTGTCTTAAAGGGACAGATGGATAGTATCGAACATACTGGACTGATATCATTAGCAGGGAACCTCAGACAAGCTGCAAAGTGCTAAACAGGCTGCCCTTCATGAAAGGAATGGCAACATTAGTAAACATCTCCTAGCTATCATAAAAAATCAGAGTGGAACAAAGCAGAGTGGGACATGGCAGAGACCCAACCAAGGTCATCTATGGTCAGCTAGCTGAAGGCACCAGCTGTGGGACACACAGAAGAACCAATCGAGAAAGCCTGGGGCTGTACTGGGTGTGCTTCATCTCACACTGCCTGAAAACTGACATCTCTTAAAGAAATCCAGACACTGGCATGAGAGGCTCTAGATACACCAAGCCCTTGGGATGTTGGGATTTGTTTATTAACTGACAGTTCTCTTTACATTTTTAAAGGGGTGTGTGTGTGTGTGTGTGTGTGTGTGTGTGAGAGAGAGAGAGAGAGAGAGAGAGATGAGATTGTGTGTCATGTGTGTATGCAGGTGGAGGTTAGACAACTTTGTAAAGTCAATTCTCTCCTTCCATCTTTATGTGGGTTTTAGGAATTGAACCCAGGTTGTCGGGGTTGCACAGCAAGTGCCTTTAATTACTGAGGCATCTCACCAGCTTCTTGTTTGCTATTTTTGAGACAGATTTCTGATGTTAATCGGGTTAGTCTGGAACTCACTATGGAGACCAGACTGACCTTAAACTCTCAGGCAATTATCGTGCCTTAGTCTCTTGAGTGCTGGAATTAGAGGCTTGCTCCATTCCATCCAGCTCTGAGTGCAGTTTTCTAAGGAAGGAGAGGCCCCCAGTGCCAGGCCCTGCCCTCTGGAACCCAGTGGCCACTTGTCTCTGGAAAGGTTTTATAACTGTGCACAGTTGGGTCATCTTTTGGACGTAAGTCCAGAGCCTTTGGACTGAGGGTGTCATTCTGGTCCTCACTTCTGCTGGTGACTTTCATAGTTTCTTTCCCTTACTGAGCTCTAAAGCCCCTTCTGGGCTGGAGACTAGTCCTGTCCTAACAAAGCCCACACAGACAGTGCTGGTTCTATTTATATAAAGCAAAGGGGACTCTCAGCCTGTCTCTAAGTTTCCTCATTCGAGCTTCCTGCCTTCTGAGAAAGACCTCTCCTGAAGGTAAGTTTGGCTTAGGGAGACATTATGGTCATGCATTGGGATGATACACTAAACCATTCTTATTTAAGTTAGGAATCAGAAAACCAGTGCCACAGGGTCTATGGGTATAGCTCAGTTGGTAGAGTTTTAATATCATAAAGACTGTTTCTCTGCCCCGAGTAATCCTATGACTGTCTCCAGTGGTGATGGGGGGTGGTCTGCTTGTAGCTCTGCTGTGACAACAGCTAGTGAGTTCAAGGAAGCTAGTCAGGGCGCACAGCCCACCAGCTGGGTGGTACTGAGCCTAGCAGAGGAAGCTCAAGCCTGAAACAACTTCCTGATGGCTCTGGGTATGAATGCGTGACTGGTCATCATTCATGGCAAACCCGAAGCTGTTGGTCCAAGGTTGTTTACCTCAGGGACAACGATAACTTTTTTGAACAATGGCCCTGCTCCAGAGCAATCTTGGACCCAAGTCTGGTACCAGAACAATCAACTCTAAGTTGTTTGAGAAGGCTGTGTACATTAAAACAGCCATAAATCATGCTAATGAATCCCACAGCAAGGAGAGAAATCCTTTACACATTGCATACATAGAGCTGTTACTCCAGGGCTCAGTGCTCACGCCTTTGAGGGCATAAAACACAGTAGTAACAAACTGTCCTGTAAATGGAAAAATCTCACAGTTGGGGATGGAGTGGGGAAAGCCCCCTAACCCCCAGTATATGAGCATTTTAGCAATGCAAACTTTCTTGGGACTTGCATTTCAACAACAGGCGGGTATAAGTGCGTTGCTTGGCTCTTGGAAGGGTTTCAGCGTCATTTGCTGGGTCCCTTCAAGCAAGGTGAAGTGTGTCTCCACAGAGCAGTAAGAAGGGAGACGTGGCTGTGTGTGTGCTCACACAAATTCATTGCATCTGAAAATGGTTCAGACTTTCTGGACTAAATAGACACGCCCCCTCACACCCCTGACACCCCCCTCCCCCATACACCCCTAAAGATGAGGAGTAATGTTGAGAACTTCCTGAGCTTTCCCAGATGTGCCTGAAACAGAAGCTTGGACTCAGATTCGCCTGCCAGGCAGCCCAAGGTCAGCAAAGCCGCAATTGGAAATGAGAGTGCGCTGCTCAGCTCCAGCCTCATTTGTTTTCCATTTGCAAATGAACAGGAATGATTTCTTTCACTTGTCCTTGTGATTAACTGCTGTAATCAGTGTCCTACACACAAATGAGCCTGTCCCAGTTTCCAGCTTCAAACACTGGACACTTCAGAACATCATCTGGGTCAAGATCCAGTAATGCTTTGTGTCTTGACTTGGAGTCTGGCGTCAGCGCTGATTTTTACCTCAAGACTTTTGCGCAGTTTCAGTCCTGTTTGGGGTTCTTGAAGTGGTTACTCTGGACTTTACCTCTGTGGCTTCTGTAAATGACACTGCTGTCTGTAGAATGCTCATATGTGGGTGAAGATATGGGAGTGGGGAGTAATTGGGTGCTATTGATTTAGGATCAAAATACCAGGGATGGGGGTGGAGTTTGGGAAGCTAGTTGGGTGGCTAAAGTGTTCTGCTTGCAAGCACAAGGACATGAGTTCAATCCCCAAAACCAGTTTGGTTTGTGTTTTTGTTGTTGTTGTTTGTTTGCTTGCTTTAAAGCCTGGCATGGCTGTATGCAACACATTATCCTGGTGCTAAGGAGACAGATAGACTCATTGGCCAGTCAGCCAGCCAGCTTACTTGACCAATCCCAGGTCAGTGAGAGATCCTATCCTCCACCCCAAGAAAAAGGGGGACAGTACCTGAGGACACCTGAGTTTGTTTTCTGGCTTCCACATACACACACACATAAATGCATATGTGCACCCCTGCAAACATACATAGGGATGGGGAACAGAAACTCTCCTGGGGAACAATGGAAGCATTTTGGTTGTTTGTAAATTCCTCCACTAACCTCACAAGCCTCAACAAACTTCCCCCCACAATGGTCCTGAGGGATCTGTGAAGGAGCAGAGTCCTCAGCACTGAGAGCTTCCTTAAACCTTAGGGACCAGCACTTACCTGCTTTGCTTCCTGAGTTGTCTGATTTGAGCAAGCAGCCTCACACTCGTTCATGCCACCACAGGAGAGCTGCTCCCATGGCCATCTTCACACTGCAAAGCAAAACAGACCCTTGCTCTCTTAAGTTGCCTTTTGATAGTTTCTACTCTCTAGAGCTCCTGTTACCAGTAGTTTCAGCATTGTGCTGTGAGGAAACCCAGGCAACCTGACTGACAGGCCTATAAGGTGAGCCTTGGTTAGCTGCCAGGAACTGTACCCAGCCAGTTGCAGGTGAGCTGCTACAGAAGCTGACTTATAAGCCCATGCAAACCACTATGACACAGTGTGAAGGAGAAGGGAGCTTAACCTTTGATTTTGTATCAGTACACTTTGAAGGGACCCATTACATAGCGTTAGCAATATGTGCATGGTGGCACCTTCAGTTTCAGACACCCTCATGTGTGATCAGGTGACAAACTGGGCTTTGGGTGTGGAACTCCTGGATACAAAGATACCCAGACACCTCCACCTCCTTCCCAACTACTGGTGAAAGATGACACAGTTCATGGCTGCCTGCATTCTGAGAGCTCCTCTTTCCATTTCTCCCAGATGTGTGTCTCTGAGAAAGAAAACACTTTTAGTCAATTTCTCCAGAGGAGGCCTCCCGTCCTTGTGGGCAGGCTCTGAAGGTGGAGAAGGGATACAGCTGCCCACTGATGTGTGTGTTTCCAGACTGTGCTACCTGAAGTACAGACACATACAGACATACAGACAATACCTCTGCTTATTAGGGATGATCACTTATTAGAATAGTTTTAGAATGGTTCCAATAATGGAAAAAGGTGATGAAAATATGGACAAATAAAATCATTCACAGGCCGCTGGAGGAAGCGAGTGATCAGAGCTGGGCTGGAGGAAGCTTGGTGGTTCCTCTAGGAATTTCTTGTTTTGTTGTTTGTTTGGATTTGATGATTTTGTTTTTGTTTTGTTTGTTTTTCTTTGTTGTGATTTGTTCTTGCTACATAGCTCAGGCTAGTCTCTAACTCACAATTTTCCTTCCTTTGTCTCCTAAGTGCTTGACAGTTCCCTTTACAATTTAAAAAATGGGGGCTGGTAAGATGGCTCAGTGGCTAAAGATGCTTTCTAACCAAGCTTGATGTTTGATGGGGTGGGAGCAGAATGGGGAAACTTACATGGAAGAAGGCGAAAGCCAACTCCTGCAGGCCAGTCCTTTGGCTTCCACATGCACACCATGGGCATAGCAGGAGCCAGTTAGCTGTGAATGAATAGGGATTGCCTGGAGAAGTGTGAAGAGCTGCTGTGAAGTACTGAGTTAGGTGACATCATCTCTGTATTCCTGGTGGGCCAATGTGGGGAACCAGCTGATGGGTCACAAAAATCCAGGAGATTATCCACACCCCACTGTGACTGCCATTTGAAAGCAGAGTGGAGCCCAGCTTGAAGCATCAAGGAGAGGCTAAGTAGGAGCCAAGGCCTGGCTGGAGCTGTCCCCAGCAGCCTGCAGCCTGTTCACACCCTTCTTCCATCTATTAACAATGAGCTGTGACCCTTAAATCGCCAGGTAATTAGCTTGGGGCCAGGGAAAGGGTTTGCTGAGTCAGGTGAAGTGAAGAGACTTAAGCCGAGACTGCAAGTCACTTCTTCAAGGTCACATGTTGAGATAGTACAGCCAGTGGTGACAGGAGGCTTTTACATTTTTGAATATTACTTTTATGTTTCAGATTTCCGAGGCCATAGGTTCTGAACAGCTTGGGATGTCTATACCTCGCTGGGCTTGGTTGTCCCTGACGGAAGCCCCTTTTCGCCTCCCTTGAACCCTTTTAGACAAGATTTACTGAAGTCGAGTGAACCTTGGTTCAACCTTGTTCCCAGGTTCTAAGTGGTCGTTTCACTTAGACATTTAACTAAAAGCCCTTTCCATACAACCAACTCCCACAGGCAGGCGTGCTGCCAGCAATTAATGAAAGATGATAAAATAATAAAAGCAGTAATGCATTAACTGTATTCTCCTTGCCCGTTTGGGCAGTGCTTTTCATTATCTCCTCCTTATGGACAGGCCCCAGCAGCATTTGAAGAGCTACTTTACTACCAGGCTGCAACTGCATTGGCTCAAGATGCTGCTGAGCTTCTTAGAATGAGCTACTGGACAGTCTGCCCTAGGGAACTTGAGCGTCCTCAGTAGGGGAAGGGGCGGCACCAGCCACCCCACCCCATGCCTGCCTTAGAGACTGGGCTGAGAACTCACAATGACAGATTCCACTGTTGGACTCCCAGCTCTGAAATAAATTGGTTTGCTAATTAAGAGAAATGATGCACAGTCTCTACTTGCAATTTACTTGAAGAACATTTTGATCTAAAAACTGTGTCCCTGTAGAGAATCATGAATTCCAGGTCACCCTTCCTCACGAGCATATCAAAGGTACTTGCTGCCTGGGATTCCAAAGCTCGTGGCATGTTGCTCTCTCTTTTTACTACACTCTTACATCACATATTGATCTGAAGGCCTAGGCCTTGTGTATTAAGTGGGAAAGGGACAAATCTAACATCCGTGCACTCTAAGCTCATCTATAGAGTTGGTAGCCACTGTGTAGGAAATGATACCACTCTGATCAGTGGGAAAAGTTCAAGTGGTCTGTTTAATGGGATGAGCATGATGTCTGGGGAAGGTCAGACTGTTGTGTAACTCAGTTCAGAGCAATGAATGCCCATAACACATGGATGCCTTCTGAGAAATTTGGGTTCCCATGAGACAGAAGTAGCCAATCACTGTCAGAATATGGGCATGAAATCCAGAAAGTTCTGCTAGCCTGACACTGGAAATAACCTTTCCATTAAGAAGTGACAGAGATGGTAAGGGCCTGCATCTCTGGCACACTTTTGAGATGCTAGGTCACCTGCCCTGGACTTCTTGTGACTTGAGAAGGTGTTCCAGATGAGGATGTAGTGGCTGTGTCCTCATAGATGTGTAGATATCCCTCATCAGGGAAGCAGACCTCCAGGCTCTGTGCCCAGTGCTCACTGTAGGAACCTGAATGGGACCAAGGATTGCTCAGGGCCACAGTCCAAGCAAGTCCTTCTTGGCACTCCTTTCCCAGGGAGTCAGCATCTCCCAGAGATGCAGCAACATGTCTGGTCCTGACCACCCTGTGCTGAGCTTCCCTCACAGTGATACTAACCTCTGGTTTCCTGACCTCAGCTTGGCTAGATGAGACCTACTCTCCACTCTCTCCTGTGTGTTCCTACACCCACCTCCAATTTTGATCCCATTGTAGGCAAGAGAGGCTCAGGCCTCTGCCTTCCCAGGGAACTCACAGAGCCAAAGCCTAGTGGCTGAGGACCTGGGTAAGAAGGTAAACCCCAGAGAGGGACAGTAGGAGCCTTTCTGCAGTTGCACTACTGACAGGAGCGTGAGTGTCTGATTTTCCTTCTCCTCCATCCTCCTGAAGGAACTTGGCTGGGTTTTCTGCACTAATCAGAGGAAATGAGCAAGACTTCAAAAGAGAATGTCTTTGGGAGAAATTGGCTGCTGGAGCCAGGTGGCAAAATTCCTTTAGGGCCTCAGAGAAATTTATGGAGGGCAGGAGGAAGTTTGTTAGCTACAGGGCAGGTAGAAGCTTCCTCTTTGGTTTCACTTTCCTCCAGTTTTATTGAGATGGCAGCAGCAAGAATGCTCCTTCCTTAACTCTCTTGTGGACTTCCTAAAGGTCATCCACGTGATAGTAGTGGGTCCAGTGCCGTCTTTTGGGCTTAGAGCCTTACTGACTGTCACTTCTTCTAGAAGAGCCTAGGGAAAGCCTCCTCAGGTCCAGTGCTGTGCTCCAACACCTCTCTTCTTCAGCATGGATGAAGGACAGAAGTAATTGGGCCGGGATGGGAAGACCAGAGAGGCTGGGGAAGAGGAGTATAGAGGCCACAGGTCCCCTGACAGCTGGGGACAGAGACATCAAAGATTCTAGAGGTTGGAGGAGTGGCCAAGATCTTCCCCCACACTTTAAGCTTTTCCTCACCTCATCTCACAAGCTTTCTGTAATGCCTTTTGCCTTCTGCTGAGATTCAAGGTATCTGCTGGCCTTCTAGACTGGTGGTTTTGTCCCTTGTTCATGGCCTTGTTCATGACTGAGTCCTGCAGGCTCTTTCTTCAAGGTTGGCCTTTCTACTCTGTCCCCTTTGGGAGGTAGAGGGCGGGGTCATATCATCTTAGCCCAACAGCTGCTGTAGCCTTCTTGACCTTGGATTTGGCCCTTAGGGCAGTGAACACCCTCAGTCCTGTTCACAGGGAATGAAGAGACCTGCTTTGCATCTCTCAGAAAAGACAGTAGACCTTATCTTAGCTGCTTCCCAGAGCAACCTCACCCTCTGGACGATGAAGGGATTCACAATTCTTAGGGCATTTGTCAAGAGAATCGGTGTTGCTTAAAGGATAAAATAGGCATGCACAGTTAGCCATTAAGAGTCCATCCTCATTTCCACAGTCTGTAAGCTTGACCACTCAGTGGAACTGATTTGCTCAACGTCAAGGCCATGAGGCTGCTATATCCCAAGCTGGTGTTTTGTGAATGGTTCACTTTGTTTTATTTTATTTTTTCCACTCTGAGCTGGGAAGATACCCTCATAATCTTTCAATTTAGAGCTCTCATCTCACTCTCAGTGGACTCCAAAAGTGCTGCCAGGCTGGAAGGAAACCGTCAATTAATTGTCAATTCTTCACATTGAGCAACTGATTAATTGGCACAATGTTATCTCTAAATCAGTGGTAATTAATTACTCTGTTCTTAATCTTGACCTTCAGAGTGCTAAAACTCTTCAAATTGCCACTGCTCCTGAGGCAGGATGACGGATGTAGCGACATTCTTCCTATAATTTGTGCTGTGCCTAAACTTTTTGCCTAAGTGAGAGGCAAGCACAGTGGAGCTGGGTGGAGCTGTGCTGGCCTCACAAAGACATCAGGTGAACCTCACAGAAACCGAGCTGATTCCCTGGAGAATGGCATGCCATCCTACCAGTGTTGTCTTCAATTACTAGCCTCTTCCCAGAACAAATCATGAGGAATGCAGGGAGCCAGAAAGCAGTCCTCTGGAAAGGAGCCCCAATGAAGTTCTGTTCCATTCAGGTTCTGGAGGGGAATGGGGTCCCCAACCTATTATTTTCTGTTTGGAGGAAGAGTGTTCAGTCAACTAGTTGCCAAGCCTGGCTAAAGTGGCCACACACAAGATTACTTCCCCTGGCTGAGCCCAGATGACCACCCACATCCTCCCCACCTATGGGAGAAGAAGAGGTCATGGGTTCATTTCAGGATGGAGAGGCTTCTGGTCTCTAGCCCTGTCTGGTCTGGAGAGCCCTTAAAGGCCATTCTGGACCCAGATCACTGTCCCTGGGTTGGTAGGGAGTCTCCACAGGGGCTGTGGAGGAGGGCTCAGGGGAAGACAAATGACCTGTTTGCCTGAAACAGAACTTGTTTCTAATCAATACTTGGGGAGCGGGGTCAGAACAAAAACTTGGGAAAGATAGGGGAGTCCCAAGTCCTGCAGCTAGGAGAGGAAGTATTTAAAGCTAGATTCAACTTTTACACCTAAAAATATAAAGCTGTCGGTTTTCATTAAGAATGAAGCAAATGAAATCTAGAGGGTGCCAAATAATTAATGACTTTTAATAACCCTAATAAATTCAGATTTCATCAAAACCACGTTGCTTGTCATCCTGGACGGCCATCAGGATGGGAAGCAGGAGGGGCAAGCACCTGTGGGAAATGATGCAGCTGACATTCTTCCCAGGTACATCAATTATCATTAAAGAGCGATAAGGACGCCACGATGGACTGCGTTAGCACCTGATGTGGAGGCCCTCTCATTTAAGATTGGACCCATTAATTGTAACGACTACTTTTGTGATCCCACAGGTAAAGCACAAACTAATTCATGGCTTTGGCAATCATGGAGGTCTTTGTTCATTAAGGAGTCTGATTTATTTCATATAAAGGAGGATACCCAAAGTCCAACCAGGAAAGGGTCATTCGACCATCTTGTTCCAGACAGTCAGAGGCACTAGGTGAAATATGTATGTCTCCAGACTCTGGACCACCCTCATGGGGGCAGACGGAGCTTGTCCACAGGGCTGCGTGCATCCAGCATCCAGCTCTGGAAGTCTGAGGAAGACAGCCTGAATGGCGGGACTTATTTTTAAATAGAAGGTTTCTGGCTTTCCTAAAAGTTTGTTTACTTTTATTTTATGTGTATGGGTATTTTTGCCTGCATGCATGTCTCTGTGCTATATCTATGCAGTGCCCCAGGAGACCAGAGAAGGATATCAGATCTTCTAAAAACTGGAGTTACAAATGACCGTGACTCATCACATGCTGGGTGCTGGGTCCTCTATAAGACCAGCAAAAGCCTTTAACCTCTGAGTCATCTCTCCAGAACTAAAATAAAGTTGTTTAATGTCATTTGGCTTTTACCCCTGGCTATCCTAGGTGGTGGTCATTTGGATTCATCAGTTTTGATTTAGGGTTCTGCTGCACGGGGGATGGGGTGGGGAGAGGAATTAGCTTTCCATTGGTCTACACGACTCCTAAGCGGCTCTGTGGATATTGACCCTGTTGGAGGTGAGGAGAGAATATTGAGTAGAAGCAGCAGGTCCCTGACTGGCCAGCCTGTCCCAACCTTTGCTTAGAACCACAGAGCAAGGGTACCTAAGCAGTGGTGGCCAGAGCTCTGGACCTCATTATGAGAAGAATATGGCTTGCCAATCTTGTTCTTTAAGTCACAGTATGATTGAAGTTGGTCTAGCCATAGTTATCTGTACAGCAGAATGTAACATGCTGGAAAGTTCTGGGCAGAGTATCTAGGACCGAGGACCCTAAACACCTCTCTCCTTAAGAAACATGGCTGCCTGTGGAGGATCCAGGGGCTGGGCCTCGATGGTCCCTACCTCTCACCTGGCTCTAGGCCAATACTAGCAGCAACATGACATAAACATCCCAAGGATCCTGGGGCCTGAGCTTTCTGGACACACATCTTGCTTCCCAGCTAACCCTGGAAAGCCCACTCACATGCTCACTCACCTTCTTCTAGGCCAATGGTTCTTAACCTTCCTAATTCTGCGACCATTTAATAACAGTTCCTGCTGCTTTGGTAACCCTCAATCATTATATTATTTTTTGTTGCTACTTTATAACTGTAATTTTGTTACTATTATGAATCATAATGTAATATTTTTGTAGAAAGATGGTTGCCAAAGGGTTTCCACCTATGGTTGAGAATCTTTGATTTAGACTCTAAGCCAAAGAGTCAAAGTTTATTTTGCTTTTTTTTTTTTTTTTTTTTTTGAGATAGTTTGAGTTTTGTTTCTTTTTTGGGGGGAGGAGGGGGGAGGTGTTTCGAGACAGGGCTTCTCTGTGTAACCCTGGCTGTCCTGGAACTCACTCTACAGACCAGGCTGACCTTGAACTCAGAAATCCACCTGCCTCTGCCTCCCAAATGCTGGGATTAAAGGCATGCGCCACCACTGCCCAGCTGAGATAGTTTGTTTTTAAATGTGTGTGTTATTTGTGTGTGTCTGTGTGTCTGTGTGTGTGTGTGTGTGTGTGTGTGTGTGTCTGTGTGTCTGTGTGTCTGTGTGTTGTCCTCAGAAACTAGAAGGGGGCTTTTGGATCCCTGGAGCTGGATTTACAGGCAATTTTAAGCCACCTAACGTGAGTGCTAGAAACCAAACTCTGGTCCTCTGAAAGAGCAACAAAGGCTCTTAATTGCTGTCCCTATTTTCTTATGTGTTTATTTAACTTTTGTATTTTTTAAAATAGAGTCTCATGGAGTTCAGGGCAGCCTCAACTCAATATGTAGCTGAGGATGACCTTCGACTCCTGATTCTCCTGTCTCCACCTCCCAAGAGCTGGAGTTTTAAGCATGTACTACTGTGCCCAGGTTTTTCTGATTTTGGGAATTGTTTCAGCTATTATCTTGAAGGTTTCAGGTCTCTGGCTCCATGAGGGCCCCTTCAGGTGTAATAGGCTGCTGTTCTGGGAACTCAGAATGGGCTATGACATGCAGCTTGGACTGTGAAATTGTGGCCAGAACTAGGTCATGCTAGCTTCATCAGAACAGCATGAAAGAATCTTGTGAGCTGTTCCTGTGATCACCAAGTTGTTAGATACTGGCTCTGAGCAAACTGCCTGGAGTGTCTTCCAGAGTAAGGGGAGACCTACCCCAGCAGCAGATGTGCTACACTGAAGGGCAAAGAATGGCCCATGCCACCAACCCAGTGAGTAGAGAGGGTGACAACCAGGCTGGCATTTGCTTTGAGAATCTTTTCTCTGGATGCCAGAATTCTGCTGAAGCCCATCTCAGGGCTGATCTGCAGATTGAACCTGTCTACAGGCTGAGTGTTTTATGGGTCTTCACGAAAGGCATGATTTATGTTTCAAGACTGCTGGAAAGGCTCAAGCTTTTAAAAATAATTTCTGAAAATGAATATCTTTTTAGGGTCAGTGACATTATCTCAAAGCTAAGGAGGACTTGGGTACCACTGATGACTGTTGTAGGTGTCTTCATCTTCCTCCAGATTAACTCACCTTTCAAATCTTTAAACCACACATGCCTTTTAATTTTATGCATTGGCATCCCATTCCCCAGCTTTTCTCAGAGCTTCTCATCTGTAGCAGGTTGGCAATAGATGTTTGTTGATACAATTATAGAGACCTACAAATATCTCACCAAAATGGACACGTGGGTCATTCCTGTAATCACAGCTCCTCAGGAGGCCAAGGTAGGACGCCAGTCTACAATACATGGTGAGACTCCATTTAAAAAGGAAGTGTCGCCAGGTGTAGTGTGTAGTTCCTACTACACCGCTTTAGGTTCCAGGTGAACTATGCTACCAGCCCTGCCCAGGCTCCCTCAGATCTGTGGATGAAGACACACACGCACATTAGCTGATTTTTTAACCTGCCTTATTGGCTCAATCGCTGGGTGCTTCTAGTCTCCTGCGGCCAGCATGCCCTACCTAATACTCTTAGCTCAGAACCCTAAACCTACCCTCAGCTTTAGTTCTTCTCCTTGTTCAGCAACCAAAACTGCCCTCCGCTTAGTTGTGTTTCTAATCTCCTCCTGGGGAAGTGGCTTATGACAGCTCTGCCTGAGATCTCATCACCTTTTCTCCCTCCGAAGCATGGCAAAAATCTTTCTTTTTTTTTTTTCCTGTGTGGGGACCTGGAAGTCCCACCTCTTTCCTTCCTCCCAGCAATTGGCCCCTGGCATCTTTATTGATAAGTTATGAACCAATTGGGGAACAGGACCTTAGCATTAGAAAGACCCTCTACATCTCACCTTTTCTATCCAAAAAAAAAAAAAAAAAAAAAAAAAAAAAACCTCTTCTCCCAGACATAAATTGAATAAAACCATAACAATCATGTAAATTACAAAGTATGAAATACAATTAACATCTAGTCCATCATATTTGTCAATTAGATAAAGTACTCTATCATCATTTTTAATTTAAAGAATTATGATTATGTTTAGATTTTAGCCTATAATACCATCTGAAAACCATGTCTTTTACTCTATAACCTCTCAATGTTAAACAATTTCAGTTTGATTATGGGACTATAACTAGTCTTTAACCACATGAGAAATCCAAGAACAAATTAAATATTATCTGAGCATATAGGAAGCCCCAAACATGGCTTTGAAAACTTAAACAATTATGGAGACAGCTGACTACCCGGACAGCCCCTAATTTCTCATAAAGTTAGAACATCTATCTTTATCCTTTTGGCCCAGAACCATCTGGCAGACCTTTTGTGAAGTAGGAAATATGAAGGGCCATCTTATCCTGTCTTGGCAAAGCTAGTAGTCGACCATCCCACCTCTGTTTGTCCCTTTTGGATAGTGTATTGTCTGTAGATGATATAAGCAATTTTTGTCTAGTGGCTACCTTGTCACAATAAACAACCTCGCCTGGAGGTAAAGATATTTAATTTTTTCTTTGAAGGAGACTGAGGAAACTGTCCAGAGAAGACATGTCTCATTGTCAAATTATTTTTAATAATGAAATAACATTAAATGTCACATTCTGTGGATTTCTGATGTTTTTGAAGACTATCTATGTAAAGTATCTTGAACTGTTAAACCTTAGCTACTCTTAGCCATTTTTATTTGAGTAAATTGAAGGTACTTTATTATAATTAAATCAGAATTTAACATAACCATGAGTTTGCACTTAACTTGTGTTACTTAATCATCTTAAACAGTTCGTAAAGCAGCTATTAGAAGGACTGGGTCGCTGCCTGGGCCACCAGGAGTCCATAGCCAACGAGCGCCAGGAGAAAGCTAACCTCCCAGGAGCGTGGAAAAGCCAGATACACTGAATCTAATAGTAGAGAAAGTGGGGAAAAGTCTCAAACACATGGGTACAGGGGAAAAGTTCCTGAGCAGAACACCAATGGTTTATGCTCTAAGATCAAGAATAGACAAATGGGACCTCATGAAATTGCAAAGCTTCTGTAAGGCAAAGGACACTGTCAATAGGACAAAATGGCAACCAACAGATTGGGAAAAGATCTCTACCAATCCTATGTCCGATAGAGGGCTAATATCCAATATATACAAAGAACTCAAGAAGTTAGACTCCAGAAAACCAAATAACCCCATCAAAAAAATGGGGAACAGAGCTAAACAGAAAATTCTCAACTGAGGAAATTCGCAGGGCTGAGAAGCACTTAAAAAATGTTCAACATCCTTAGCCAT
>CM052700.1:148923031-148936995 GCA_028551405.1 Uromys caudimaculatus
CATAATACTACCTGGGGACCCAGCTATACCACTCCTGGGCATATACCCAGAAGATGCTCCAACATGTAATAAAGACACATGCTCCACTATGTTCATAGCAGCCATATTTATAATAGCCAGAAGCTGGAAACAACTCAGATGTCCCTCAGCAGAGGAATGGATACAGAAAATGTGGTACATTTACACAATGGAGTACTACTCAGCTATTAAAAACAATAATTTAATGAAATTTGCAGGCAAATGGATGGAACTTGAAAATATCATCCTGAGAGAGGTAACTCAATCACAAAAGAAGGAACATGGTATGTACTCACTGATAAGTGGATATTAGCCGAAACGTTCGGAATACCCAAGTTTCACTTTACAGTAACTGCTGGACTGAGAGTGAGGTCCCAGATGGAGGAGTTGAAGAAGGGACTGAAGGAGGTGAGGGAGTTTGTAGCCCCATGGAGGGAGGAACAGTGTCAACTGGCCTGACCCCCCCCCAAGTCCTCATGGAGGCTGGACCACCAAGACCACATATGTGGCAGAGGAGGGCCTTGTTGGCCATCAGGAAGAGGAGAGGCCCCAGTAAAAGGGAATGTCAAGGTAGGAATATGGGAGTGGGCAGGCAGGTGGGTGGGAAGAGGAATTCCCCCATAGAGGTGGGGGAGGGGGAGGGGATAGGTGGTTTCCAAAGAGGAGACCTAGAAAGGGGGAAACATTGGAAATGTAAATAAAGTATCAAAAATAAATAAAAATAAAAAATAAAAACATTAAAAAAAAAAAAAAAGAAGGACTGGGTGTAAGCCTCATATTTTTAAATGAGTTGCATAGGCACAATGCCTATCTAAGAGTAACAATATTAATCTCAAATTTTGTATCAAGATAAGAAATTCACACCAATGAAAACCTTAAATATGTATCAATATAAATTCTGTACCAATGTGAGAAATTATAACTTTAATTTGTATCAATTATAAAAATTTCTATCAATTAAGATTATAGCTACACTATGTTTTGTTTAAGGATAAAATTTAGTAATCATCTCATCTATTTCCTTCCTGTTCAAAATTATGACCATTTCTAAATTATCTCTTAAAATGGCAACCTATCTATAATTTGTAAAATAACCATTACCAGACACCCAAACCTAGGGACTTGGGCTGACGACTCTCTGTATAGCTACTTCCTGCTGAATATGGGCAATGAGAAATTGTCTAAAGGGGTGGGGAAGGGTAGGAAAATTAGAAAAACTGGTTAGACTTAAGAAGGCTAACTTTAGTATCTGTTATTAAGACTCTGTATATTTGGAAGGTTTAGAGTTTTGACTGGATCTGTATGAAAGGTTGGATGAGGCAAGATGACCTGGAATCAGTAGCCATCCTAAAGCTGTTCTGGAAACAAGTCTCTGGATAGCATCAGGAAGCAAGAGACTGGAACAGCAGGTCAGTTTATCATCCCAGCAAATGAATCCTGTTAGAGCTGTACCTTCTGTAATATATGAGTCTCATAACCAAAATTTTAGCACCATTAAGATATTTGTATGGATTTGCAGTGTGCACAGATCAGTTGAGGATGAAATTTTGCTCCTTGTTTGAGCAGGTGAAAGATAGCTGTCTTTTTTTATGAGTTAATTTTATCAATAACCAATTGTAATAAATCTCTATTTATGCCATGTGAAGGATAGCACAATGAATCTTTACCTGTCATGTTTGATTTTTTGAACTTGTATAGGGACTTTAGGGAGTCTCCCCCTGTCATATCTGATCCATACCACACTGGAAGTGGTTCAGAGCTTATTCTCCTTTCCTGTCAACACAAATGTAGAGCCTTTCTCCCACAGTAGCATGTCCTTGGTCCAGTAACTGGAATTTATTAAACATTTAGCTTGACCTCTCTCCCAGAGGAATTTTAATATAACCACCAACTTCATAACCACACTCATTTTGATAAATAAAACAATTTAAAGCAAATAAAGCTATCTAAACAAATATTAACTGATGAGACAGTGCTTCTGCTGTCTCCTGTTCCAACCTTCATAAAATCAAGGCCTAAATTATTTATTTAATATCTCTGTCTACTTACTGTATGAGCCTATTTCCAGGCTTTCTCTTTATATGATTCTCAAGGCCTAAATTTTTACTATCTGAGATAGGTTAGGTGACCTTCCCCCTGCCTTTGATCTAATTTTTTAAGATCAAATGTCTCAATATTTTTATTTCTCTGTAATTAACTTTAATTAAATTCTATCCTTAAAAACAATTAAATCAAAATTTTAAAAATCTATCATCAGCCTTCCATCTTGATAAGGCCATCACACAAGAGGCAGGGCAGGATTTCTGAGCAGCTCTCAGAAACCCCTGGGCTACAGTCTCGCATCTCTTTGGACAATAATCTTAAAAAGTCAAGGATTGATCACTGAAATCTCATTATACAGAGTCAGAGGGGAAGCTCTGGGGAATCCCTATCAACAAGGACATTATCACTTATCGGTGAAGTAAAGCAGACAAGGGAGGGCACCCCAGCACAGGGCCTGGGGCAGTGCCTCCAAGGACAGCCAATTTTGGGGATGGAGGTTTGCACTGTCCTGATCGTTAGGAAGAATTCTCTTTTTTTCTTTTTCTTTTTTCAAAACAGTTTTTCCGTGTACACCTAGCTGTCCTGAAACTATCTCTGTAGACCAGGCTGGCCTGTAACTCAGAGATCCACCTGCTTCTGCCTCCTGAGTTCTGGGATTAAAGGCAATGTACCATTATGCTCAGCATGAATTCCTTTATGTGTTTATTTGTTTATTTATTTACTTGATGGGAGGGGGTGCGGTGCCCTCAGAGGCCAAAAGGGGCATTGGATCAACTAGAGTTAGAGTTACAGGGGATTGTGAACTGCCTGACATTGGGGCTGGGAATCTATAACTATAAGTCTAAGACCAGCCTGGTTTACAAACTGAATTCCACGACAGCTATGGCTGCAGAGTGAGACCCTATCTCAAAAACAAAAACAAAAAAGAAATCTTTTTTTAAAATAATGATAATCTTAAGAAATTCAGTTTTGTATTTTTCTGACAAATATAAATGTAAACATTCTAAATAAAATATTTGAGAATAAAATTTAAAAGCACATTAATATCATACACTATGACCAAGTTGTTTTCATCCTAGGAATGCAGGGTTGATTCAACATGAATCAATACATGTAATATAACAGATATGTGACAGAAATCACATGATCATCTCACAGATGCAGAAAAGGGCTTTGACCAAGTTCAACAACCTTCATGGTAAAATCCTTGAAGAAACTCTAAAGAGAAAGAACATAGCTCAGCATAGTAAAGGCTTTATATGCTGTGGTGGTTTGAAAATGCTTGGCCCATGGGAAGTGGCACTATTAGGAAGAGTGGCTTTCTTGCAGAATGTATGTCACTGTGTAGGCAGGCTTTGAGGTCTCTTAGTGCTCAAGTTCCACAAAGTGCAGAAGACAATCTTCTCCTGGCTGTCTTGAGACCCAGACCTACAGTTCTCAGCTCCTCCAGCACCGCGTCTGCCAGCACACTGCCGTGCTTCCCACCCTGATGATAATGGACTAAAACTCTGAAAATGTAAGCAGCACCAGTTAAATGTTTTCCTTTATAAGAGTTGGCTCAATCATAGTGTCTCTTCACAGCAGTAAAACCCTAAGACATGTACAAACTCATAGCCAACGTAGTAAATCAGAAGAAACTGAAAGTATTTCTTCTACAGCTAGAAATGAGATGATTGCCCTCTCTGTCCAGTCTTATTCAATTTAGTACTTGAAATTTTAGATAGAGCAATAAGACAAGACCAAGAAACAGAATGGATACAACAGGAAAGGAAGGAGCCGAAGTATTTCTGTTTGAAGACACGTTTCTTTAAAAAATTATTATTATTATTATTTTATGTGTATGGGTATTTTTCCTGCATGTATGTCTTTATACCATATGTGTTGTGCACTTCCTGAGCGTGCCAGAAGAGGGTGTCAGGCCCTCTGGAACTGGAGTTCCTCATGGTTACGTGATATTATGTGAACTCTAGGAATTGAACTTGGGTACTCTGGAAGAAGATCTAGTGCTCTTAACTGCTAAGCTATCTCTGTAGCTCTCAAAGATATGTTCTCACAGTATAAAAGTTGCATAAGAAACTCTTAGCTCCAGTGCACACAGATTACAAAATCATCACACGGAATCAGCAGTCTTTTAGATGTCAATAATGCACTTGTCAAGAAAAAAATGGGGGGATCCCACTCACAATGTCTTTAAAAAGAAATAAAATGCCTTGGAATTAACCTTATCGGGGAGATAAAAGACTTCTGCACTGGAAACTTCAAGACACTGAAAAGGGAAATTAATTGATGGAGACACTAGAAATGGAAAGCTCTCCCATGATCATAGCAAATCAAAAGTGACCTACATATTCACCACAGTCCCTGTCACGGTGATAAGAATCCTAAAATTCACTGGAAACACAGAAGAGCCCAGATACCCACAGCCTCCACTGTAAGCAGTAAGAGCACTGCTGAAGGTCGTACCAAGTACAGAGTAAACAAGGCACTGACAGACACAGGCACCACACGTAGGCAGGGGGGAATAGAACAGCACCCCAGGAACACACCCACACAGCTACAGCCTCCTACCTTTGAAAAAAGTGGGGGTGGGGGGGCTGGGAGACCGTGGCAGGCAGATCTCTGAGTTCAGAGCCAGCCAGATGTATCTAGTGAGTTTAAGAGAGCCAGTCTCAGAAAAATAGAAACAAAATACCCCTTTGAAAACACAGGAAAAAAGACAGTCTCTACAACAAATGGTGCTGGGAAAAGTGGACTAGCTACGTTTCGAAAAATTAAACTAGATCCAAATGTCCCACTGTGCACAAAAATCAATTCAAAATAAATTAACAATCTTAATCTAATATCTTTCAATTTGCTAGAGGAAAACAGAAAGGAAACACTTCAAGATACAGATTCAGGCAAGGATTCTCTGAAAAGCACTACTGTAGCAGAGGAAACAGTCCCAGGAATTAAGAAGTGAGATTCCATAAAATCAAAAACAAAGGAGGCAACTACCATACTGAAAAGATGTCCCACAGAATTGGAGAAAAACGCTTACAAACTCCACATCAGAGAGGGTATTAATATACAGAATGTATAAAGAACTGTAAAATTTAAACATAAAAAAAATCATCCAGCTAATAAATGAACTGGATGATTCTCAAAAGCTAATAAATATTTTTTAAAAAATAGCTGGGTGCACACCTTTAATCCCAGCACTCAGGATGCAGGCAGTCGGATCTCTATGAGTTTGAGGCCAGCCTGGACTACAAAGAGAGTTCTGGACAGCCAGGGCTGTTACACAGAGAAATGCTGTCTCAAAAAAATATATATTATATTATATATTATTATATATTATTTGATATATATTATTTGAAAAAAGGTTCAATATTCTTATCCTCCAAAGAAATTAAAAATTAAAACTGCTTTGAGAATATATCCCCACCCCAACCCCTCAGGTGTTATAAAAAAAACAAAACAAAACAGGGTTGATGGGCTGGATAAATGACTCAGTAGTTAAGAGCTCTTGTTCTTGCAGAGGACCCAAGTTCAGTTTCCAATACCCACATTATGGTTTACAACCACATGCTACTCCAATTCCAGGGATATGTCACCCACTTCTGACCTCCACAGGCATCAGAAATACATATGGTCCACATACATACATACAAAATACTCATACACATATTATAAAAATAAATCTTAAAAAGAAAGAAAATGGGGGCTGGTGAAGTGGCTCAGCAGAAAAAGGTACCTGCCTTCAAGCCTAACAATATGGGTTTGACCCCTGAGATCCACATGGTGGAGAGAGAACCAACTCCTGCACATTGCCCTTTAACACGTGTGTACAAGTGTGCACACACATGCCATGTAAACACACAAAATAAAGTTTAAAACAAAACAAAACAAACAATGAGATGGGGTCCATACTCATTTAGTAGAGGACTTACCTGGCAGGCATAAAGCAATGAGGTTGATCAAAAGCACCCGGTAAACTTGGTTTGGTAGTAATACCTGGAATCCCATAATACTCATAATCCCAGCCACTGGAGAGATAGAGGCAGGAAGGCCAGAAGTTCAAGGCCAGCTTGGATTACCTGAGTCTCAAAAAATAAAACTGTAACAAATGCTAATAAGGGAAAAGAGACTGCTATACAATGCTGCTGGGAACACAAGCTGCTAAACTCAGTCTGGAAGCCAGCTCCGACGTTCTTCAGAAAAACTAAAAGCAGGGACTGCAAAAATTGCTCAACAGTTAAGAGCACTTGCTGTTCTTATCGAGGATCCAGGCTCAGTTCCCAGCACCAGCATGAGGGCTCACAACTGTTTTGGGGATCTGATACCCTCTTCTGACCTCTGTGGGCACCAAGCACACATATAGTGCACATACATACATACATATAAACACCCATACATACATATAAAATAAAATAAATCTTCAACACAAACACACACATACACACACCCTAAAAACAGAATTGTCATATGCTTTGGGGTACATACAGCTAGGGTTCTATGTAGCACCGTAGAGACACTCACGCATTCATGTTCACTGCCACACATATTCATAATCACCAGGAAATGCAACCAGCTTAATGTCCATCAGCACATGAAAAGAAAAAGAAAAGAAAAAAAAAAAGAAAAAGAAAAAGAAAAGGTGGTATATAGATACAATGGAGATTTTCAATGACTTAAAAAAATGAAATCTTAACATTGCATGAAAATAGATTGAACTATAGAGTGCTATGTTAAATGAAAAAAAAGACAGACTCAGACAGACACATAGTTATGTTTTCTATAGTATGTGGGATTGTGTGTGCGTGTGGGTGTGCATGTGTGTGATGACAGTAGAAAAGGAACCATGAAGTGGGAAAAACAATGGAAAAGGGACAAGGGAGGGAAACTTCATGTAAAGCGAAACCAGAAATGGAGAAAGAGAACCAATAAGAATGAACAGAAGGGACAGGGACAGTCATGTGGGAGGGAGGGAAGAAAAGCAAAGGAGGCTTCCGGATAGGTATGAAAATGCCATTAAAATTCATTATTTTATGTGATAACCTAAAAATGCAATATAAAAGAAAAAATTATATTTAGGAAAAAACTAGTGACGTGACTGTTTCCACTCACTTCCAGATCAGCACCTAAGGCAGAAAACCTGGGGACACTGGACCCAGGCCAGATGCCCTTCACAGAGAGGACACTACCACACCTAAACAGCAGGGTAGAGCCAGGAGCAGCAGCGGGCTTGCAACAGAGACCTGGGAGGCCTGGAGCTGCAGTGGATGGAGATGGGGTAGGGCAGGATGCTGGGTCTGTCTCCCAGCCCTGAAGAGCTGGGGAATGGTTCTGTGAGACATCAGGATATTGATGTACCCAAGGAGGACAGAAACCATCGCTGCCTGGGTGGTTGTCTCTGTTTCTCTGAGCCCAAATGTTCTCATCTGTAAATTGAGAGCCTGTGTAGGACCGTCAGTCGTCAATCTTTGTTCTATTCAACAATGATGTATGTATCTGCCTTTGCAGCTTGGTAGCAAATCAAAATAATCACGTTTCATCAGGAAAACTATAATCACAACCTTACTGACCAAATATAACTGGGGAGATGAGACAGAGACAGAGACAGATGAGGAGGCTTGTGACTGCTGGCGTGTAATAATTGGGTGCTCAGTGTGGCTCTGCAGCCAGTTCATTATTACACTGCTTTCTGTGTGGACAAAACTGTAAATCCAGATTCCAGTGTATTATTAGGTTGCCTTTTTAAAAATATTAAATGTTAATATCACATAAAGATTCATTTCTAAAGTATTGTTATTTTCAAGTCAGAGCTCATTTATTTTTAATAAAAAGATTTAGTTTTATGAGGCTAAATAGATGGCTCTACAGTTAAAAGCACTGGCTACTCTTCCAGAGGACTCAGATTCAGTTTCCAACATCCACATGGTGGCTCATAACCATCTGTAACTCCAGTTCCTAGGAATTCAACACTTTCTTCTGGCTTCCATGGGCACCAGGCATACACATAGTGCACAGACATACATGCAAGTAAAACACTCATATACATAAAATACAATAAATCTAAAAACTATTTAAAGATTTACATTTACCATTTTGATTTTTCTGTCTCTGTCTCTATCTGTGTCTCTGTCTCTCTGTCTCTCTGTCTCTCTCTCCGTGTGTGTGTGTGTGTGTGTGTGTGTGTGTGTGTGTGTGTGTGTACAATTGCCTGAGGAGTATAGAAAAAGGTGTTTGATCCCTTGGAGCTAGAATTACAGGTGGAAAATGCTCTGAAAGCGCAGTTCATTCTCTTCACGTCCGATCCATCTCTCCAGCCCCCAGGGTTCATGTTCTTAAACAGACTGTGAGGCTGTCGCAGTCTACAAGTTCAAGAAGAAACAGTCAGACATAGAAACTACTTTCAGAAGGTAAATGAATTAAGGCCTAGTCCCTAGCCCCACTTTTGGAAGTTGGGGTGGACCTGGCGGAAGGAAGTAAGCTCATTTGAGTATGCCTTCAATTAGACCATGGAAACTCTCTCTGCACTCCAGCTTCAGATGTGAGCACTCTCTCAGACACACGCTCCCATCATTCCCACATACTGCCCTCATTGTAGGCAAAGTTAATGGACTACCTGAGTTTAGATTTTGAGTCTTTAAACTGAGAACTAACTAAACCTTTCTCTCTAGTTAATTGTTTCGGGTATTTTGTTGTAGTAATGCAAAGCTGACACAAAAGAGCCCTATGTTGCTTTGCAGTGAGCTATTCTTCTTGTTATTCTTTTTATTATTTATTTATTTATTTATTTATTTATTTATTTATTTATTTATTTATTTATTTATTTGGGGTATCTTAGTTAGGGTTTTACTGCTATGAACAGATACCATAACCAAGGCAACTCTTGTCCTATAACATTTAATTGGGTCTGGCTTACACATTCAGAGGTTCAGTCCATTATCATCCAGGCAGGAGCATGACAGCCTCCAGACAGGCATGATGCAGGAGGAGCTGAGAGTTCTACATCTTGTTCCGAAGGGAAACAGGAGAAGACTGTCTTCCAGGCAGCTAGGACGAGGGTCTTAAAGCCCACAACCACAGTGACACACCTACTCCAACAAGGCTACACCTCCTAATAGTGCTACTCTCTGGGCCAAGTATATACAAACCATTACAGGGGAGGTTCATACATGTGTGTTCATGTATGTGTTCACATGTGCATCAAGTGCACATGTGTGGTATGCACATGTGTGGTTGTACATGTGAAGGCAGAGCTCAAGGTTGAAGTTTTTTCTTCAACCACTCTCCAACTTATTTTTTGAGTCAGGGTCTCTCATTGGCCTTTCAGTGAAGGACCAATGTCAGCTCTACAGCCAGGACACTGCTTATACTGGTTATTTTTTGTCAACTTGACACAAATAGAGTCTCCTGGGAAGAAAGAATCTTGATGAGTTGCCTCAATCAGACTGGTAGTGAGCACATCTGGTAAATTTTCTTGATTGATGTGGGAGGGCCCAGCCCATTGTGAGTGGTCTTACCCCTGAGCAGATGGTCCTGGGCATATAAGAAAGTAAGATGAGCAAGGCACGAGGAACAAGTCAGTAAGCAGCATTTCCCCATGGTTCCTGCTTCATTCAGTTCCTGCCTTCAGATTCCTGCTTGGTTTCCCTTGATAATGGACTCTAACCTTTCAGCCAAATATATCTATTCCTCCCCAAGTTGCTTTTTTTGTAAAATATAAGTAAAGCAGCATAGCGTGTGTGCTGGCAATCCAACTCAGGTCCTTACAGGGCACTGGGAGCACGCTACCAACTAGACCATCTCCCCCACTCACCACCAACTAGACCATCTGCCCCACTCACCACTTGTCTTTTTTGGAGGGGGCTAGGGAGAAGGAGTGGAGGTCACTTTGAGACAGGATCTCCTAAAGCATGGGCTAACCTTCAACTCACTGTGTAGCCAAAGATAACTTTAAACTTCTTGAACTTCTTACCTCCACCTGTCAAGTACTGGGATTAATGATGTGTCCCCATCACCCTGGGCATTTTAAATTTTTCTTATTTTCCTTATTTCTTGGTTATAGTTATTCATTAAGAAGTTGTCGTGAATGGAGAAGCAACTAGATCAACCTTTGTTTTCAGATGTATAGCAGATTGCAAGGCGTTGTTTTCCTGGCTATGACTGAGGAAACAGAAAATAAAATTTGCCTAAACATTTTAGTTTTATTTTACTGGCAAGTATGTGTTCCAAAGAATCGAGAGGCAAATGTCCGGCAGATGCTTTCCACTGATGCCTGCTTCTGATACTGAAAACATGGCAGGCGGTAACTCAAGTGTGTGTCAGCAGATGAATGGGCAGGCAGTGTGGCATGTCCACACACAGTGAAATGATTCATGTAAGGCAGGAAGAGGCCTCTGAAACATGCAACCACACAGGCAAATCTTGGAGACATGATGAGGGAAATAAGGTAACTATTTATTAAATATTAACTATTAAATAAAACAGACATAAAGGTCAAATTCTGCATCATTACACATTCATAGGCTACCCAGCCTGGTCAAGTTTAAAGACTGGAAGTTTCTGTCACTGGTGGAAGGGAAACTGGGGAGCTAGTATTTGACAGGCAGAAGTAGTGTGGGAAAAGGAAGCTGTCCTGGGGAAGCATATATGGTGGGGACCGGTGCAAGGCAATGTGACTACACACAGTGCTGCTGAGCTACGCATTCTAAAATGGCTAAAATGCAGCCAGCCGTGGCTGGTGCCCCAAATGCCTGGGAGGCTGGCACAAGCTCACTTGAGCCCAGGAGCTTGAGGCTGCCTCAAAGCAAGAGTGACGTCCACACGTCTGCACTTCAGTTTCATTTTCTTGTTGGACTTACAGTTTTTCAGGGTATATCCAGCTCCTGGGATGTTCGAGGACAACTGCATGAGGAACTGGCACCTCGGCCTCTTTGGGTCTCCCAAGAAAGACTGCACCTATCCATCTGAAAATTAAGGAAAGCCTTAAGTGAAAGGCAAGATCTGTAATCCAGGCACTGAGCTGGGAGAGGCTGTCCATTGGCAGATGGTGCCTCTTTGCTGTGTGAGCATCAGCCTTACTTTAGCCAAATCAGCATATCACGGCACACCAATATTGCTAATTTGAATTGTAACAGTTTGCTTTATTTTCAATTTGCAAATTATTTTACTTTCATGATTGCAAGATACATTTAAGCACCAGGAGTTTATAAGGCACTTTATATTTATGTAAGTGTCCTTACAATAGCAAATCAATAGGGACCATAGAAAATTTTAATTCTCCCTTTAATGTGATCTGGTGGACAATGAGGCTGTCTCCAGATCCTCCTGTCTGTGCTTCACTGTCCAAGTAGGGAGTTAGGGAGGAATCAACCCATCCTCTGACGCAAGGGTCCCTTAGGTTTTTATGATTGGTTAAGCCCCGGCCAAAGTATATGGACTTTCCCAGAATATTGACATGGTTTGCAGTGGGCTCAGGATACCATGAAAAGAGAACAGATCCAGGAGGGTCTGGGCACTGCTCTGGACCTCCTAGCAGAGCTGAATGTCCTCACTTTCTCCCTTCCTGGGATGTGTAGGTGAGACCTGGATTCACAGCTGCTGTTTTACAAATATGAAGAGCAGGTGTGAACAGGAGAGTTCCTAAGACCCTTTGCGAATTAGGTCTTTCTGATGTAAGGGTCAATCCTACAAATTAATGGCATAAAGAAACAAGAACTTGAGTAGCCTCTTAGGGCTGGTTGGTCACTGTACCATCCGCTCCAGTTGGGGCCTCTCAAGCCCAGCAATGGGCTCATCAGAAAGAACATCTATGCCCCCATGGGTGAGCCTTGTGGGTGCCTAGGATTTCTCCAGCATAACTGAACTCCTAGGAAAGTCCATCTCTACCTTCCTGATGCTTCAACTACTCAATACAGTTCCTCATATCTTGGTGATCTTCCAACCATAACATTATTTCTTTGGTACTTTATGACTGTAATTTTGCTACTGTTATGAGTTGTAACATAAATATCCGATATGTAACCCCCAAAGAGCAGAACTACTGTCTTAGGAGGAGAACGGAGGCCCCATTGCTCACTACCATCTGACCCGATTTTGGTTGGCAGTGATTCCCCTTTATTTTCCCTTCAGTGCCACCCACAGAGACATGTTCAAGTCTCTTACTGGAGAATCGAAACCACTTCTCAGTGGAGATGAAGTTCTTCAAGGAAGTGTCAGCCTGGACACTTTAAGGAAGAAATAGTGCCTTGTGTAGGCTCACAAAATCCTTATTAGGGAGGGAAAGAAAATTACTGTTTGTAACTGATAAAGGATTTTCTCTCTGTCCCTCCCTACTATCTCTCTCAGACAAACTCTCATGTAGCCCAGGCTAGCCTCAAACTCATTCTATAGCATACGATGACCTTGAACTTCTGGTCCTTTTGCACCCATCTCCTGAGAGCTGGGATTACAGGCATGCACCCGTACAATCTGTAAGGTTCTGGGGTTAGAGTTCAGGGCTTTGTACATGCTAGCAAACACTGTACCAACTGAGCCCCAGCTCTAACTCTGGTAAAGGAATTTTTAAAGATTTCACCATATGAGCCAGAAGTGCAATTAATAAATGATGAAGTTGATCCTGGTACCTAAGCAATAGTTGTCTAAGAAGAGAATAAAAGTTAGGGAATGGAAAGAAATTGTGTGAGGACAACCAGGGTTGGGACATGGTGTTCCATAACATGTCTCACGGCCTCACCATACTGATCATAGATTGTTACAGGGATTGAATGATAACATAAGATGAAAAGTAGTTAGTAAGCATTTGTGAAACTGTGAGGCTCTATCCAAACGGTGACGAATGTTCTAATTCAGTATTTTAAAATTCAAAACCAGAATGGCAATGCCAATTATAGAAGTCTAGATGGTGTCTCCTGGCCGGTCCTCCTGCTGGCAGTGATAGGCAGAATGGCCTTGCCGCTTCTGCGGGGAAGGGAGGCAGATACAGCCAGTGAAGTCAATGCTTTATTTTCAGGTTAGAGAATGGCACATTGGAACTTCATATTTTATCTTTTTAATCATTTGTATGTCTGAAGTATTTTATTATAAATTTGAAAAAAAAATCAATCCTGGTCCCGACTTTCTAGTTTGCTTATTAATGGCATTTGGCAGCAAGAATAGTGGTTGGATCCCTTCCTATTAACTGAGAAGTTTTTAGCATATTGGTCCTGTTAGCTTGAGTTTATCTTCCCTTGTTAAGTGGCCAGTCTGTGGCTCAGCATTCATAGTGGGCGCATATAGATCTTTGTGGATGTCTGTGGTGGGGTGCTTCCACTCTTACTGCCCAGGACTTAAATGATTTTATTTCCTTTTCTTCCAGTGGTTATGTGAAACAAGCTTTGGTAAAAGTATGCAAGCAAAAGTGTCGTGTGCGGCTTTGAGTCAAAGCATCCAGTGGCTCCCAGACCACAATCTTCTTGTCCCTTTGTGGAGAGCTGTCACCTGTGTAGAGATGGTAAGAGCCTCCAAATCAGACAGCTAGAGTTCCTGTGTCCATCTGGCAGTTAGCTGGCGTGGAAAATAATCAAGACTCACAACAGGCTCTCTAGGAAGACCAAGTAGGCTGTCATAATTCTGAGTAGCCATAGTTTGGGAGACTTTATACCTACAATTGACTTAGTGGGTCCTGATTGTTTCCTCTCACACAATCCCTAGAATCTGCTGTTTCTCAGATTCTCGTGACCTGGTCCTGCACATTCTCTAAGCCAAGAAACCCAAGAGGGAAGACACAGATCCTGTAATCTGAATTACCTTGATCAAGCACTTTTGAACTTGTGGAGAATCTATGGACATATTTTAAAAGCTCACCAGATTCACATAGGTAAGATTTTTTTTAATTTTTAATTTTTATTTTATTTTGGTTTTTGGAGACAGGGTTT
>CM052700.1:148937095-148950298 GCA_028551405.1 Uromys caudimaculatus
ATATATATATATATATATATATATATATATATATATATATATATATATATATATATATATATATATATATATTCTATACCTATAAACTGTCAAGCATTAAGCTGGACTCTTTAATAAATTGGGAATAGGTTATCATCTTGAGTAACATTTGACAGGCAGGTCCTAAGAACACCTGATGCACTCACAGCTGGTGCCTGAGGCTTGACCCTTATACTGGCTAGTTTGATGTCAACTTGACATAACATACAAACATCTGAGAGGAGGGAACCTCAACTTGGAAAATGCCTCCAGAAGATTGGACTGTAAACAATCTGTAAGGCATTTTCTTAATTAGTGATTGATAGAGGAGGGCACAGCCCATTGTTGGTGGTACCTGGGTTCTATAAGAAATTAGGCTAACTAAAAATGTGTGATGCATTATATACACACACATGCATGTATATACATGTACATTAATATATAGATGCATAAGTGTATAAATCTATACTTATATATGGCAATGGAATGAAATCTAAGGTCCATGTGCTCTACCATCAAGCTAAGTTCTCAGGGCCACCCTACATTTTTTTTAAAGTTTCAAATTTAAATTAGTCTATATAACTATGTCTGTTAAACAAAAATCATGGGATGCTACCATCTTGGATTGAATTCCTTCACTAGGTACTACCAACACACAAAACCAAACCAGCACAAACTCACCCATACTTAGTGTCATATAATCCAAATGAGATGGTAGAGAAGGAAGACTCCAGAACAGATTTGTTCTTCCAGAAAATGGAAGGTCCCAGCCTCTGTGACACAGAATCACAGTAAAATCCCTTCTAGGAACCTGAAGAAGCCATTGTCAACTGATCAACTTTTTCATGATTCTACTTCCTTGTTCTTGTTTTACAAAACTCACTCTTCTGTTACTTGCCCAAGGGAAACTCATTTTATTTTGTAGAATGAATATTGATCCAGATTTATAAATTGAAGACAAAAATTAATTAGATATTAGATACACAACTAAAAAAGAAAGAAAGAAAGAAGAGAGAGAGAGAGAATGAGAGAGAGAGAGAGAGAGAGAGAGAGAGAGAGAGAGAGAGAAAGCAGGCTAAGCAAACCATGAGGAAGCCAGTAAGCATCATCCTTCCATGGCCTCTGCATCAACTCCTACCTCTGTATCATCTCCTACCTCTGCATCAGTTCCTGCCCTGCTTGAATTCCTGTCCTTTGTATGTACAGTGATATGGAAGTATAAGCCAAACAAATCCTTTCTTCCTTGTCTTAATTAGGGTTTTACTTTTGTGAACAGATACCATGACCAAAGCAACTCTTTTTTTTTTTTTTGGTTTTTCGAGACAGGGTTTCTCTGTGTAGCCCTGGCTGTCCTAGAACTCACTCTGTAGACTAGGCTGGCTTCAAACTCAGAAATCCACCCGCCTCTGCCTCCCAAGTGCTGGAATTAAAGGCATGCGCCACCACTGCCTGGCTCCAAAGCAACTCTTATAAGGACATTTAATTGGGGCTGGCTTACAGGTTCAAAGGTTCAGTCTACTTTCATCAAGGCCAGAACATGGCAGCATCCAGGCAGGCATGCTGCAGGAGGACCTGAGAGTTCTACACCTCCATTTGAAGGCTGCTAGGAGAATATTGGCTTCTAGGCACTTAGGATGAAGTTCTTAAAGCCCAAGCCCACAGTGACACATCTACTCCAACAGGGCCATACCTTTTAATAGTACCACTCCTTGGGCCGAGCATACACAAACCATTACATTCCACTTCCTGACCCCATAGGCTTGTTCAAACATATAAGTCTATGGGGGCCATACCTAAACCTAGCATAATGCAAAATACATTTAGTCCAACTTCAGCAGTCCCCATAATCTATAGCCATCTCAACAATGCTAAAAGTCCAAAGTTCAAAGTCTCTTCTGAGATTTATCCAATCACTTAACTGTAATTCACAAAGCAAGACAGGAAACCACCTGGGCAAACTCCAAACTCTCTGATTCCATGGCTGATGTTAAGCGGTCTTCAGATCTCCAACTCTTTTTTCATCTTTGTAGAATGCAATAAACTTCTTTCTCCTGGGCTGGTTACACTCCCTGTTAGCAGCTTTCCTCAGCAGATACCCCACGGCTCTGGCATCCCAAACATCTTGGGGTCTCCAAGGCAATGTTACAGCTTCTTGTTTCAATGTCTGGTATCCACTCATGATCTTCTGGGCTCCTCCTAAGGGCTGGCATCACTTCTTCAGCTCTGCCCTCTGTAGTACTCTAAGCTTAGGTTGATCCACTCCACTGCTGCTGCTGTTCTTGGTGATTATCCCATGGTACTGGCATCTCCAATACACTGAAGTCTTCTGTTGCAACTAGGCTTCACCAGTAGCCTCTCATAGGTTCTCTTCATGGTGCTAAGCCTCAAATCCTTTGCATGACCTCTCTTCAGTCCTGGGCCATCAACTACAACTGAGGCTGCAGCTTCACCAATGGCCGTCCATGGCCTCTCACAGTGCCGAGCTCTGCTGCTCTTCATGACCCCTTCATGCCTTCAAAACCAGCACCACCTAGGTGACTCTTACACTTTACCAAGTGTAGCTACAGCACAAGGTACAACCTTGTCTATCTTTGAAACACAGCTTCTTTGTGCCCTCAGAAAACACTTCCCAGAGCTTTCACCTCAGTGATGCTGGTCTCTTTTTAATCACCACTAATTCAGTAGCTCCAGCTAACCAGCATCAATTGTCCCAGTAGTCCCTTCTTTTTCACTCTAAAGCCAGAGCCACATGGCCAAAGCTGCTGAGTTCTGATGTCTGCTGGGTTTGGAACATGGCCTCCTTGTTCTATTACATTATCACCAGCTTTCTGCTTTCCAACTCCTTCAGTGATTAAGCTAGGCTGTCCTGGACCTTGCTCTGTAGATTGACCTTGAATTCAGAGATCTGCGTGTCTGTCTCCTGGGATTAAAGTTGTGTACCACCATGCCTGGATTTAAGTTTTTCTTCACCTAGAACTTGCTCTGTCCTAGGCTGGCCTTGAACTCAGAGATCTGTTTGTCTTTGCCTCCTGGGATTAAAGGCTTGTACTACCATGCCTGGACCTAAATTTAGCTGGGTGGAATCTTGCCCCAAGGTCATGACTCCTTTAATTCAATTTAATATCCTTGAACACAGGATTCAGCTCTGTTTCACTTCCTGGTGCCCCTTTAATACTTGAACCATATATTTTATATTTTTCCATTCTCAGCTTGCTATGCTTGTTTAAAATGTTCTTCATGGGACTTAACTAGAGAACAAAGTCTATGATGGGTGTTTCTGAGACTTCTGTTGTCAATGCAATTAATCTGAGTCTCTTCACCTTAACTTCAGGCAGACTCTTCAGACAAGGGCAAAAAGGAGCCACATTCTTCACCAAAATGCCACAAAAACAGTCTCTAGGCCACATATAGATATTCTCTCCACTGAAACCTCTTGGGCCAGGTCCTACAATTCAAATCACTCTCAGTAACAAAGTCTTTCATATTCCTACTAGGATAGCCCATTAAGCCCCATTTAAAGCATTCCACTGCTTTCCAAATCCAAGGTCCCAAAATCCACATTCTTCCAAACAAAAGCATGGTCAGGACTATCACACAATACCCCACTTCTGGCACCAACTTCTGTCTTAGTTAGAGTTTTACTGCTGTGAACAGACACCATGACCAAGGCAACTCTTATAAGGACAACATTTAATTAAGGCGGGCTTACAGTTTCAGAGGTTCAGTCTATTATCATCAAAGCTGGATCATGACAGCATCCAGGCAGGCATGGTACAGGAGGAGCTGAGAGTTCTACATCTTCATTTGAAGGCTGCTAGGAGAATATTGGCTTCTAGGCAGCTAGGATGAGGGTACTAAAGCCCATGCTCACAGTGACACACCTACTACTACAGGGCCACACTTTCTAATAACGCCACTACCTGAGCTGAGCATATACAAACCATTACATTCTTCAACTTGCTTTTGGTCATAGTATTTTTTCACAGCAATAGTAACCCTAGCAAAACAGCCCCCAAGTCTTTAATGCTATAACAGCAATAGTAACCCTAACAGGACAACCCCCAAACTTTTTAATATTAGATTAACCTGTCTTTTTTTTCTCTCTTCCTCCTCTTCTTCCTCTTGCTCCTTCTCTTCCTCTTCATCCTCCTCTTCCTCTTCTTCCTCCTCTTGTTCCTCTTCTTCCTCTTTCTCCTCCTCCTTCTGGATAAAATGCTCTGGCCAGTGGCTTATGATAACCCTGAGAGTCCCACTTTCTCTCTGACTTAGCCTGTCTCTAGACCATTATTACTCATTACCAATAGGACAGACTCTCCCTTGGGGTCTCACTCTCAGGGCCTCTACTTCCACCTGCTTCAGGGTAGTTCAAAACTCCAGAACTGACCAGTGGGTCACATTCCTTCCTAAGAAACTACAATGAGAAGCAGCGTGGTCCCTCCCTCTGCTCCCTGCCACTCTATCCATTTCCATACTGCCCTGTGCCTTTGTGCCCTCTTGGAACAGTGAACAACAACCCTCTTTACTGGTGGTCATTGTCTCAGCCACTAACCTACTTGCTCTTGACTCAGATCTCAAAGAGTGCCATGCCTGGCTCTGTCTACCTCACATGCATAACCAGGACCTCAGGAGATCTGAGCCACTGAGCCATTGCTCAGTCACCATCGGCCTACAACATGGCCTGGGCACACACAAAATATTTTCCCCAAGTCTAGATTTCAGCAGCTAGTGACTATTTTAGCCACCAATGCTGCCTCTAGCCTTGGCTCTTACATGAACTCCTTGTATCAGAAGAGATTTACTGCCCTACCTCTTCTGTATTTCAATTTAATGAAAATGTTAAAGATACTTTGATGGTCTTATACCAGTATAATTTTTAAATAAAATGTCCTCATTTTTTGGCAGACTCTGCCACCTGATGTTTAACTATCAGAAAGTACTTAAGTGAAGTGCTATTTTCAATATTGTCTAAAGACAATCAGTATATTTTATGTAATTCCTCCTCCCCCCAGAGTAAACAAAAACAGTTTTATGGGCATCTTTGAGACAAAGCCTCATCTCTATTGCTAGAAATTGAATCCAGCTTTTTTGATGGGTTCACAGAGATGTATCTTGAGGGAAATGCCAGGCCCTGGGGCTACAGAGGAACTAGTGGTCCTGACTGCTTTGTCCCAGCTAGGGAGCCTTTTGCTTAATCCTTTTCTGAGCTTTGTTCTTTGTAAAAGGTGGCAGTACTATTAACCTCCTAGGTGTGCTGTTAGGGAGAGGCAAGTGAGAGTGCACAGCCTTAGTGGAGCCTAGCAGGGCTCCAGAGCTCCTGCAGTGGCTTTGATTCCCTGCTTTGCTTATATACTCCACCTCCTAATTACTTCTAGTTGACTTTGAGTGGAAGCCTGTGCACATCTTCCCAGAGTGCTGTGTGCTCTGAAATTTAATGCAGCGTTTTCTCCTTGATGGTCCTATAGCCCAAAGCTGGTGAAGCAGTATGGGGTACTTGTTCTTTGGCCAACTGATCCCACACATGGAATGGCTGCCAAACACACTCTTAATTGACTAGTCTCTTTAAGTGATTAAAATTTTGTTGAAGTCAAGGTATAAAAATAGTATCAGTACATGTGGTAGTTTGAATGAGATGCCCCCCATATTGTCAAGAATTTGAATACTTGGTCTCCAGTTGGTAGTGTTATTTGGTTAAGCTTAGGAGGTGTGGCCTTGCTGGAAGAACTATGTCACTGGGGACTAATTAGAGGGTTCAAAGGCCACGCAATATTCTCAATTTGACCTGTCTCTTTCTGCTTCCTGCTTGCAATGTAAGATGTGAGCTCTCGACTCACCATGTCTGCCTACTGCTATTCTTCCCTACCATGATGGCTGTCTTTGTTAGGGTTTCCATTGGTGTGAAAAGACACCATGACCAAGGCATCCCTTATAAAGGAGAACATTTAATTAGGGCTGGCTTACAGGTTCAGAGGTTCAGTCCATTATCATCATAGCTGAAAGCATGTCCAGGCAGACATGGTGCTGGAGGAGCTAAGAGGTCTACGTCTTCATCCAAAGAAAGCCAGGAGAAGACTAGCTTCCTGGCTGCTAGGAGGAAGGACTCCAAGCCTACAGTGACACACTTCCTCCAACAAGGCCACACCTACTCCAACAAGGGTACACCTCTTAATAGTGCCACTCCCTGGGCCAAGTATATTCAAACCACCACAATGGCCATCCTAATCCTTCCCGAACTATACTTATCCACTGCAGATCAAACATTTAAATATATGAGCTTATGGAAGCCATTCTTATTCAAACCTCACTCCACTACATAGGCTTATAGCCATATCATAATGGAAAATACATTTAGTCCAACTTCAAAAGGACCCATAGTTTCTCAGTCTCAACATTGTCCAAAGCCCAATGTCTCTTCCTAACTGCAATTCCTAGCAAAATAAAAAAGCAAATTACATAATTCTAACATGCAATGGCACAGACTATATATTATTATTCCAAAAGGGAGGAATGTGGGCATAATGAGGTAAATACTGGGCCAACGCAAGATTAAGACCTAGCAGGATAGCAAGGTTGTTATGGCAAACCTAGACTCAGGATGCAAAGGTAGGAGGATCTCTGAGTTTGAAGCTAGCCTGGTCAACAGAGAAAGTTCCAGGATAGCCAAAGCTGCACAGAGAAGCCCTGTCTCAAACAACAAACAAATAAGCAAACAAACAAAGATATCAAATCCAGAAAGGCAAACTCTAAATCCTGTAGCCCTATGTCTGATCAAAGAGATTTTATGGCTTTTCCCTTCCAGCTTTGCTGACTGCAACATACTTCTCTCTCTTGGGTTGGCTCCACTCCTTGTCTGCAGTTCTCTTTGGCAGATTTCCCATGGCTCTAAACAATATCTTGGCATCTCCAATACAATCCAACTCACACCATGGCCTCTAAGGGGTTCTCGATCTCTAGGGGCCTTTGTGCAAGGGAGTGCCCTGCTGCCTGACCTCAGCAGCTCTCCTTAACCACTGAGGAAGAGTCCACAACCCCTTTATTTGTGTATCTTTCATGACTCTAAAGTCAGAACCACATGGACGACGCTGTTCAACCACCAGAGCTTGGGTGAAGCCTGGCACCCTTGAGTCACATCTGTTGTAACAGCTTTGGTTTTTTGATATTTTTTAGGAACAAAATGTTCCCTAGACCTGTCCATTTCACAAGGTGGAAGCTTAACTGGGTAGGGTATTGCCCTAAGGATACCCTTCCCTTGATTCCAAAGTAGACCAGGCCTTACCTTAATTTCAGGGTCTCTTTCAGCACAGGCTTTGGCGCCAACATTCAATTTCTTAATACTCTTTTGCTCTTCAAACTGTACATTTTGTGTTTCCCTTTTTGAATTTTTTTTAAAAATTCTTATTGTATGTGTATGGGTGTTTTACTTGTATATGTCTGTGTATCACATGCATGTAGCACCCACAGAGGACAGAAGAGGGCACTGGATTCCCTGGAACTGAAGTTACAGATGAGTGTGAGCTACCTTGTGAGTCCTGGGAAACTCTGGGAGAACAGCATTGCTCTTAACCACTGTACCATCTCTCCAGCCCCTTTCTTTCTGCCTCACTTGCTCTTTTTCATTGCAGACTTATTCAAGCGTGATCACTAACAACCATGCAACAGAGTCAATATTAAGCTGTCTTAAAACCTCCACTAAAGAAATTAGTTCATTACTTTCAATTTAGCCTCTGGAAAATCCTTAGGACAGGGCAAGAAGAGAGTCAGATTATTTACCAAAATATCACAGGAATTTCTCTAGCTATGTTGTTGTTAAAGTCCTTGCTTCTCTCTGAAGCAGCTTTTGAGCTAGTCCACAAGTCCCATAAATATACTTCTGTCTTCCAAGTCGCTACTGAGATTGCCCATTAAGCTCACCTGTTTTCCTAGCCAAAGTCTCAAAGTCTTCCACATTTATTAACAAACAAAGAACACCCCCCCCCCCCAGTCCACATGGTCAGTTCTGTCATTTGGGGCATCAAATTATATATTAGTTACTTTCTATTGCTGTGATAAAAACACTGCATGAAATTTTCAGGCAAATGGATGGAACTAGAAAATATCGTTTGGAGTGAAGTAACCCAGTCACAAAAGAACACACATGGTATGTACTCACTGATAAGTGGATATTAACCCAAACGTTCAGAATACCCATGATACAACTCACAGACCATATGAAGCTCAACAAGAAGGAAGACCAAAGTGTGGATGCTTCAGTTCCACTTAGAAGGGGAAACAAAATAATCATGGGAGGTAGAGGGAGGGAGGGATGTGGGAAAAGAGGAAGAGAGGGAAAGTCAGGGGGCAAGATCAGGTGTGGGAGGAGATGGGGGAGAAGTACAGAGGGTCAGGAAATTGAACTGAGGTATATAGCAGTGGGGGATGGGGAACTGGGGGTAACCATTAGAAAGTCCCAGATGCCAGGGAAGCAAAAGGTTCTCAGAACCCAAAGGGGATGACAATAGCCAAAACACCCAACAAAGAGGAGATAGAACCTGTAGAGTCCATATCCAGTCGAGAGGCACAGGCCCTGGATGAGGGACGGGGCTGCCCACCCATCTCAAACATTTTAACCCAGAAATGTTCCTGACTATAGGAAATGCAGGGACAAAGAGTGGAGCAGAGACTGAAGGAAAGCCCATCCAGAGACTGTCTCACCTAGGGATCCATCCCATCTGCAGACACCAAACCCAGACACTATTGTTGATGCCAAGAAACACTTGCTTATAGAAGCCTGGTATAGCTGTCCCCTGAGAGGCTCTGCCAGAGCCTAACCAATACAGATGGGGATGTTCACAGCCAACCACTGGACTGAGCACGGGGACTCCAGTGGAAGAGTTAGGGGAAGGACTGAAGGAGCTGAAAGGGTTTGCAACCCCACAGGAAGAACAATATCAACCAACCAGACCACCCAGAGCCCCCAGGGACTAAACCACCAACCAAAGAGTACACATGGAGGGACCCATGGCTCCTGCTGCATATGTAGCAGAGGATGGCCTTGACGGGCATCAGTGGGAGGGTAGGCCCTTGGTCCTGTGAAGGCTAGATGCCCCAGAATAGTGGGATGTTAGGGTGGTGAGGTGGGAGGGGGGAGCACCCTCATAGAGGCAGAGGGAGGGTGATGGGAGGGGGGTTTGCAGAGGGGAAACCAGGAAAAGGGACAACATTTGAAATGTAAATAAATAAAATAATCAATTAAAAAAACCACTATGACAGGGCAGTGGTGGTGCACGCCTTTAATCCCAGCACTCGGGAGGCAGAGGCAGGTAGATTTCTGAGTTCGAGGCCAGCCTGGTCTACAGAGTGAGTTCCAGGACAGCCAGAGCTACACAGAGAAACCCTATCTCGAAAAAAAACAAAACAAACAAACAAAACAAAACAAAAAAACCCCACTATGACCAAGGAAACTTATAAAAGAGGGTTTAATTAGGCTTAAAGTTCCAGAAGATAAGGTTTATAAGGGTTAAATGAAGGCATGGAAGCAGGTGGCTAGAGCAGCAGCCTAGAGCTCACATTTAGATTCACAACTAGGAGGCAGAACGGCCATGAAGAATGGCATGAATCTCAAAGCTAGCTCCCAGTGTTACAGCTCTTCAACAAGGCCAGATTTCCTACTCCTTCCCAAACAATTGCATGTACCTGGGACCAAGCCGTCAAACACTGAGGGAGGGCACTTTCATTCAAAGCACCACAATGACTGATCTCACTGCATGACTTTGACAGCTCTAGTGGACAGGTAGTTGGGCACAACTTGAGTGGCTATGGTGTAGTAATTTCCTCAGAGTTAAAACACTGCACCCTGGAGGGAGGTTCTTAGAGGCTCAGAAACTTATACATCGAAGCGTTCGACTCTGGAGAGTGGCTTCTTAGCACTTAGGCGATGGGATGGTAAAATGAGTCAACTGGTAAAGGCACTCGCCTGGCAACCTGAGTTCCATCTCTGGAAGGAGAGAGCTAATTCTCGCATATTCCATGAACACTTCAAGACAAGTGTACAAAGGTTGTCACTGGTTGCTCTGGCTTCTATTGGACACAGTTGGTACCATAAGCCTTAGTGAACCATTTCTGTTGTGGCCTGAGGGAATAGTTCTTCAAAAGAGGGATTGCTGCGACTATGCTAGGGGCAAGGCTGTGATTGGTACAAACACCCTATAGAAGCAGGATTATGTTCATCCATTAATTGGCTGGAAGACTCTCTCTCTTTCTTGCCACCTCTCATGGTTTTACATCACCAGCTCCACTGAAGTCTTCTCTCAAGTTCTTTTCTTGTGGACTTTTAGTAGTGTGGGCTAAGCTGTGACTGTAAGGAAGGAAGCAGCAGAAAGCTGTGATGGCAAAGACCCTGGTGACAGCTGATAAAGCACAGTGAACTCCACAATGGCATGGCAGTTAAAGACTCTAAAGATGTGACCAGGACCTCAACACGCTTGATCCCACTTGGCACCATCTGTGGGCCCAATACTATCCAGTGCTACATGAGATCCTGAACCTAGCTGGTGGTCCAATCATGGCTGCCTATGCCTGAGTGATCCTGAAAAACCCCTGGTGCCTTGTTCCTGAGCAGCAGTGGGAGTCTTGACTAGTAGCAGCCTTCCAAATGCCAAGTAGAATACTCTGCTTCAGCCATATCAACAGCAGCCATGGAGGTGTAGAGGATGTCAGCTAAGGGAGCAGTTCAACAGTTGAACAGCAGTCCGAAGCAGTGAGCTGCCTAAAGAAGGTTGGAAGGCTGATTTAAAAAAGAACTTTTATGCTCAGTGGCCCAAAAGGTCTAAGAAAATTGTCAAGTTTTCAGACTAAGAGTATCAGTCTCCTACCTGAGGCCAGCACAGGAACACTAGAGATCTTTCCACCTGCTTCTGCTTCTGTGTGCTCATTGCCACTGCTCAGTACTGTCAGACACCAGAGGAAATGAAAGCTTCCAGATACCAGCTCTTAAAGAGTTTCTCCTTAGCTTTCTACGACTTCCATCTAGAGGAGCAAAAGGAATGTAGGCCGCTGATTTGTGGCAGTGGTTAGTGCACACAGAATTTCTTTCTGTATCTGGCTTACTTCACTTCATGTAGTAACCTCTAGGTTCTCTCATGTTGCAGAATTTTCTCTTTTTAAAAGTGCTGGGCAGTGGTGATGAGAGACAGAGGCAGGCAGATCTCTTAGTCTGAGGCCAGCCTGGTCTCCTGAGTTCAATAGTGTCATGATTCACTCTTCTGCTGGTGGGCATTTAGTTTTTTCCATAGCTTATAAAATGCTACTATGAGCATGGGAGTGCAGGTATTTCTTTTTCTTTTCAAAAGACTTCTGGTTTTTTTTTTTTTTTTTTTTTTGTATTTATGTGTGTGTACACATGCATACCCTGAGAAACCAGAAGAGGACAACAGATTCTCCTGACACTGGAATTACAGGTTTTTGTGAGCTTCCAGATGTAAATGCTGGAAACTGAACTTAGGTTCCCTGGAAGAACAGCAAATGCTCTTAACTACTGAGCTATCTCTCCAGCCCCAAGAGCAGCTATTTCTATGAGGGAGCTGACTGCATAGTTTTGGGGTATATACCCTGAAATGGGCTTACTGAGTCATTTGGTAATTCCATTTTTATCTATCTTTTTATAATATATATTATATACATCTGCATACAATTTTATCTGAGATCAGTCTCTCTATGTAACTGTGGCTGGACTGGAACTGCTATGTATACCAGACTGGCCTCCAATTCACTGTGATCTTCCTGCCTTTGCCTCCTGAGTACTCTGCTCTGCATGCAACTTTCCATAATGACTGCACAAATTTGTATCTCTGCCTGTGTGTGTGCATTCATGCAAACTCTTACAGCTGGCAGAAAATGAACTGAGAGAGGCGAGAAGGAAATCCTGTTCAGCACAGTTAGTCTGGTTGGTTGAAACTTGAAACTTTTTTTTTCTTACCAAAATGGGTTTATTTCATTGCATATCAAAATATATTTTATCTATTTCCATTTTTAAACGTTATTAAAAAATTATCACTGAAGCCACGTTTATTACTGGAGCCTTTGTGGTAGTGTGAACTGAACTAAGGACTTTTTTTTTTTTTTTTTTTTTTTTTTTGAGACAGGGTTTCTCTGTGTAGCCCTGGCTGTCCTGGAACTCACTCTGTAGACCAGGCTGGCCTCGAACTCAGAAATCCACCTGCCTCTGTCTCCCAAGTGCTGGGATTAAAGGCGTGTGCCACCACTGCCCCGCTTAATTTATTTTTTGATACTTTATTTATATTTCAAATGTTTCCCCATTTCCAGGTCTCCCCTTTGGAAACCCCCTTATGCCTTTCCCCCTCCCCCCTGCCTCTAGGAGGATGCTCCCCCACCCACCCGCTCCCGTCTTCCCTCCTTGACATTCCCCTATACTGGGGCCTCTAACACCCTCAAGCCCAAGGGCCTCTCCTCCCCCAGTGGCCAACAAGGCCCTCTTCTGCCACATATGTGGCCCAAACCATGGGTCCCTCCATGTGTATTCTTTGATTGGTGGTCCAGTCTCTGGGAGCACCAGGTGAAAGACTTCTGAGCTGGGGAGACCCTCGCTCAAGTCTTGGGACAGCGCGACCCCCCAAGAACTCACGAAAGACCTTCCTTGCTGCAATCATATCAGGTTTATTTGGGGAACCAGTGTACTGGGGTCAAGCTCGTATCCCACGCAGGGGCAGAGGAGTTCGACCCTGAGCAGCTGAAGTCAGGGGTATTTAAAGGAAAAAACCACAAGAATGGAAAGAATTTGCATTATGGGGAAGTACAGAATGTTCTAAGTTAGTCACAGGGCAGTTGCACAAACATTTTTGTGGTTAGCTAGTTCCTGAAACATTGTGCCTCTGGCCCTGGGGCCAGGCCAAGATCATCCATTTCTTAGGGGAAAGAATGCAGCCAGGTAGGGATTGGCCAAGGATGCAATTTCAGTCCTATTTCTGTTTCTGGCTCCAAGTGTGCTAGGGGTCTAACTTTCCTCATAAGGGGGTCAGGTCTTTCATTCCCCACTTCTTCTAGTGCCTAGTTCTAATCTTAGAACTATATTTCTGTATCGTCGTAGCCTGTTTGTCGTGTTCTCCCAAAGCCTGGTATTGCTGTCTTAACATTAGAATCTGTACAGCACTTACTCGTTCCCTGACAAAAGCTAGTAATCCATTAACTAAACAG
>CM052700.1:148950798-149045239 GCA_028551405.1 Uromys caudimaculatus
TTCCAATCTGCTTTTACACCATTTAAATTACATGCAAGCAATAAGGTGAGTTCTAGGTTGCAATACAATAAATGCAAATAGCCAAGGAATGAGCAAGGCAATAAGCAAAAGTCCGTGATCGCTGTTTCTGAGGGTGTGTCAGGATGACTGAAGTATCTGAGCCTACTTCCTTGTCCAAGTCCAAAATCAGATTCTTGCCTGAAGCCTACTTCTTCTGTTACACCCTAAAATTAAAATTCTTACCTGAACTTACTTCCCTGTTCTAGCCTAAGATTAGATTCCTGCCTGAAGCCTGTTTCAGGACTTCTTGTACATTCCTTTCCTGTTGCTTTTCTTCCTCTTTTTTCCTTTCTCTGCTCCTTCTCTTCTCCTGTCTCCCTGCCATAGCAAACCTTCTCAGCAACTTGCACTAACTCTCTTGACAGCTCACTTTGTCTTTCTAGCCTCTGAAGCTTTTTCTGTAATCTCAAGCTATTCCCCTGAGACCTGCCAACGGAGTCTGGTGATGGACCTTCAGGTTAGATGCCCCTTACCTTCTGCCACAGTCAGCTATAGTGAGTGGGGCTGAAGCCAGTGGGGCTGGAGAGAGAAGAAAAAGTGTCCAAAAACAGCTACAGTGTACTTACATATAATAAATAAATAAATAAATAAATAAATAAATAAATAAATCTTTTTTAAAAAAAAAAGGAAAGAAAAACTACACAACTTAAAACTACTTGTGATTTTTCTTATATCTGGAAATTTCCATTTAATTTTTATATATATATTTATTTTATGTATATGAGTATACTGTAGCTGTCTTCAGACACCCCAGAAGAGGGCACCGAATCCCATTACAGATAGTTGTGAGCCACCATGTGGTTGCTGGGAATTGAACTCATGACCTCTGTGGAAGAGCAGACAGTGCTCTTAACTGCTGAACCATCTCTCCAGCCCTCCATTTAATGTTTTTGAACTATAACTGACTTAGGTACCTGAAATGATGTACAAGGGGCAGATGTCTGTATTTAATGTGTACTGATTATTTTTGAGTATAAACCCCATGATATCACTAGCACAAACAAGGTAACAGCACATTCAATGTCTCACCCGATAGTTCTGTGTCACCCGAATTGACTCGGGTTACCTTGTCACATGTGTACTTTTGCGGAACTACTATAACAACCACTGGTTTTCCGGGCAGCAGAGACCATTGAGTTCTCCTCTACCCTGTCTGCAACTCTCACGCCATGGATCTGTTCTAAGTGGAATGCCATGGTACCAGCGTGACCTTTGAGCACTAGTGTTGCTCGTCAGTGTAACAAGCTGTCCTCAGGGGCCATCCCGGGTGTTGTGCAACAGTTACTCCCCATTTGCTGTTTGGTTGTTTCCAGATTCCGGCAAATTACAAAGCTGCTACAAGTGTCAGTTCCAAATGCGGTTTCAGTCACAGCCCTCCTTCCTCCTGGACAAACGCATAAGAGAACAATTGCTGGTGCACGTGGTGAGAATGTGTATTTAAATCTTCATTAGAGAAACTGCCAAGGCATGTTGCAGATAGTTCTGCATTCGCTCTGAATTCTCAATAGAATGAGAGGTCTCCATGGCCTCCTGAGTGTGTGGTAATGTCACGCCATCTGTTAAGTAGGAGCTTGTATGTATAGGATTTGACCTACCTCTTCCCATGGCCTTTCAGTCATTACATATTTATTCAAACAATATTTGGGGCTCTGTCACTTAGTGCTGTTGCCAACACTGCACTAAATTTGAGGTTGGCAAGATGATTCAGCAGTAAATGTGCTTCCCATCAAGCTTGATGACTGAGCTCACGCTCTTGAATCCACATTCCACATGGTACAAGTAGAGAACAGACTCTTACAAATTGTCCTCTGACATTCACATACGTACACACACACACACGCACGCACACACACGCACACGCACACACACACGCACACACGCACGCACACGCACACGCACACACACGCACACACACACGCACACACACGCACACACACGCACACACGCACGCACACACGCACACACACACGCACACACGCACACACTCACACACGCACAGAGCCAGTGAGAGAGAGAGAGGATAGATAAATAGATAGCTGATACATAAATAGATAGATCGATAGATTGATTGATATAGATAGAGAACTGGTAAAATGATTCCGCAGATGAAAGATAAATGTACCAGTTGCTTGCCACCAAGTCTGATGACCTGAGTTTGAGTCTTGGTACCCATATGGTGGAAGGAGAGACAAGTTGTGCTCTGACCTCCGCATGCACATCATGGCATGCACCCTACTCCATAAACAGTAAACTAAAATGTAATACTTTTTTTTTTTTAATTAAAAAAGGGGGGCTGGCTTGTATGGTGATATAGATCTTTAATCCCAGCACTTAGAGGCAGTGGATAGAGGATCTCTCTGAGGTCCAGGACTGCTAGGGCTGTACAGTGAGACCTTATTTCAAAAACAAAAAATTAAACTGTGGTGGAGATATGGCTCATCAATTAAGAGCACTTGTTGCAGAAGAACTGGGTTCAGTTCAGATCCTACATGGTAATTCCATTTCCAAGAGATCCAATGTACTCTCTGGCACCAAGCACACACATGTACTACACAGGCATACATACAGGCAAAATATTCATACACATAACATAAATAAATCTTTTGAAGGAAAAACAAAAACAAAGCAAAACAAGAAGATAATGTCTTCAATTGTGCACATAGTAATACATGCATATGTGATATATTTATGTATCTCTATATATATTTGTCAAGTATACACAATATGCATAACATATATTTGTATGTACACAGAACATGTATTATATGATATACATACTATGCATGTATATGTGTATGGCTATATGGTAGGGTATATCATATATTATTTATGATGCATTTATACATTTGGCATGCATTTATATATATTAACTATTCATATATATATATAGTATTGTATTGGCTTTTGTGTGTTGGTGTATATTTGTGTATTGTACAGAACTGATATCTTAAACATGTATGTTAGCTATATATTCAGACATATGTTGAGTGGTATAACTTACATGTGTTGGTGAGTATTTTGTATCTGTATGTGTCAGGTGTGTGTTCACGAATACTTTTGTTCGTATGTCATATATTATTCGTCTCTGTCTGAGTCATGGTGCAGATTCTCTGCATTAGTAACCTGTTCCCCCACATCTAGCAGGAGAGTGGGTGCGGCCTCCTCTGCAAGGTTTCCAGTCTCCAGTAGTGCGCGCGACCCCGGGGAGGGGGGGAGGAGTTCGGCTGGCGGCATGACGCACGCGCGGAAGTGGTGCACCCCGCGGAACCGCGCACGCAGGCAAGCCCAAGGGCTGCCGGGAGGAGCACCGTGTTATCGATGGCGGCGCCGGCGCTCGCGGGGGCTGTCGGGAGGAGCGCCGCGCCGTCGATGACCCGGCCGCGCACGTTCACGGGACCGCGCGCGCAGTGCGGGCGGTCACCATCTTGGTTCCGACGGCAACGTGGTGCAGGCGCGAGTCGGGACGCCCCTCGCTCGGCGGTGGCGCGCCGTGGATGAAGCAGCGTGGACGGGCCGGCCTCCAGCGTCGCCGCGCTCGCGCCCGCGTGCAGGGCGGAGAGCGCTGAGCCGCAGGCGGGGCGGCGCGGGACAGCGAGGCCGCGACCCTGCCGGGCCCCGCCCAGCCCGCCGGGCCCGCCCCCGGCCGCTCCGCCGCCTGCCGGGCCGCGCAGATGGGATAGACAGCGAAGATGTTCAGCTTCGAAGGCGACTTCAAGACAAGGCCCAAGGTGTCTCTCGGTGGCGCGAGCAGGAAGGTGAGGCGGTGCGGCCCGAGGTGTTAACCGAACCCGGGCCTGAGGCGAACGCCGGCCTGCCAGCGCCCGGGCGGCGCTGCTCCGCAGTCCGCCGTGGAGCGAGCTCCGGCCGGGTGCGGCTGCTATGCAGTCCTGACAGGTCTGTGAGGAGGCTCCAGAGGAGCGCTGTCGAGCCGCCGACTGAGTGGCTGGGTCATTCATTGCGACCTCGCCGCGCCTGCCCAAGGGCCGCAGATTTGACCTGGAAACAACGTGCACCCGCAGTCTTTGGTAGGGGGCGTTACACGGTTAGCTCTCCAGCAGTGCGAGGCAGGTGGCCCCCCTCCCCACCCCGATCTTTAAGAACTCATTACAAGATAAAAACTTGACATACCCGCTCCTCAAAAGCTTGGAGTGCCCTGCCCTCAAGAACAGCTTAGGAAAGAGTCCCTCGTGCCTATGAAGTGGGAGGGGGCAGATAGGACAAGGTCTTTGTAGACTGCGCCTCGTTTTAGCCTGCCCCACACAATACAGAGTCGCAATACAGAGTTGTGCCTTCCTGTGGCATGGGGCCCAGGTCGCTTCTGGACCTTTCCCTGGTGAAGGTTTTGACACTGCTCGACTTTCTGGGGCAGTCTGAAGGATGAGTGCAACTGTCCCTGATGCTCTAGGCCGAGCCCAGAATCTAGACAGGATTCCTAGAGTTATATTTAAAGGATTTTTTTTTTTCTTTTAGGCAAAATTTTAAAGCGTTGTTTTAAAAAAATTCATACGTATGAGTGTTTGCCTGCATGTATGTATGTGCACCACAGGCTTGCTTAGTTCCTGCAGAGGTCAGAAGAGGGCTTCAGATCTCCTGGAACTGGAGTTAAGGACAATTGTGGGCTGGCATGTAGGTAGTAGTAGGAACAAAACCCAGGCCCTCAGCAAAAGCAGTAAGTGGCCTTAACTGCTTAGCCATCTCCCTAGCCCTTTAATGTAAACTTTTTTGTCTTTTTTTTTTTTTCCTCATCCCAAATTATATGTGCAGTGCTGCTGGACCTTTTATTCAGCCTAGTTTTATAAAGGATTTATCTGAGCACACCTATATGTAAATGATCACTCCTAATAAAGAATGTTCCTGGCATTCCTATCCACAGAAACTGCTTTTTCTGATCTGTTTTACAGGTCAGTTTTAACTGTTGAGCTTGGTGCAAACGAGGTCAGATGAAGTGGTCAGCCTTTGTGCCTTGCTTCTTGAGCTAGGCGCTTTCTTTGATAGATTCTCCCATCCCACTGTGTCCCTTTTTGTCCAGGACATGAATAAAACACAACCCGTTCTGGCTTTCATGGGTACTTATTATATGTGTCTTGGTGGATGTTGCTTACACTTGTGTTCTGTTGGTGCACATTGCCCATTGCTTCCTTAGTTGATGTGCCCACTACCCTACAGTCAGCAGAATCTGAGGGTACCATTGACTCAGATCGTAGCCAATAAGTGGGAATTTTGACCATTCTAGTATACTTTCTTCATGTCTTAAATTATAATTTGAAATCTTTCCCTTCTTCAGCTTAGTGGAAAATTGTTTAGTCTTTTCCTTTTTTAAAATTAAATGAATATTTTTATGTTTATTATCTGTAAGAGCTATGTGCTGGAAAAGTCCAAGACTTGATGAGTTTATAGTCTTACACCTTGAAAAGTTATGGTGTACTAATGACTTGGTTTTTGTTTGTTCGATTGTCTTTGTATTTCTCTCAGGCTAATACAGAAACACAGAATTGGTTGATTTGGTCTAGAAAGGTGGGAAGTAATAGGATGGGTTTGAAGGGACAGTGTGGAAAGTGTGAAGTAGGTGTGTGGTGGGTTCCACTGCTTCAGTTCTACCATCTTCTACTTGTATAATGTTATATATGAGACAGTACCTTATACTGTAATCCTGGCTGGCCTGGAACTCACTGTGTAGCCCACTCTGGCCTCAAATTTAAGCACAGTCCTTCTGCCTTTGCCTTCCAAGTGCTGGAATCACAGACAGGAATGCACCAACATGCTCAGCTTCGAGTCAGTGCTTCTGAAATTAGGGTACATCCTGATGGCACAGTTTATTTGGCTCTTTGTGTGTGTATAGAAAACTATCTTGGCAGTTATTTGATTGCAAGTACAAAACTCCACTGAAACTCAGTTCAGAAAAGCAAATAAAAAGGCTATGAGAGGCATGATGACATTTCATAGAATGTACAAGTCAAAAACTGTCCAGTTTCCATGCTACCAGTACTAAGTGTTTAGCTCAGCTATTCTCTTTGAGTTGCATTCTTGACTTTGTCTCTGTATATAAGTCCTATCCATTTATTTCATTCTAGGCAAACAGTGACCATGTATGATTTCCTGGTTGAGTGCCTTGATCTTCATATCTGAGTGTCTGGAGAGAAATCTTCTTGGCTGGGTCATGGTTTCCACCTGTGACCTGAGTCTCAACCTCTGAGGAGTGAGGAGAGGGAATCTTTCAGTACAGATTATTCTGTGTGCTTAAGCTAGGAGAACACTATAGGGGAATAGAGCTTGATGAATGAATACCGAAGTTCCTGTGGGGTTCAGGCATGTGTGGAACCAGAGGAACCTGAGTAGACATGGAGGTATGAGGGATGTCAATGAACTGATGGCTTAGTTGCTGATTCAAGTTTGGGACAAGTATCAACACCTTGGAAACCTAAGGAGACTGATATCTGGGGAATGAGTTTATAGGAGGAAGAAGTGGACCAGAAGTGTTGAATGCTAAATGGGGCCTCCAGATAACACCATAATCTAGATTTGAGACTGGAAGACTGGTAACTAGTGAGTGTGCCCCTTAGGGTAACAGGAACTGAAGTCAAGACTGCAGTTAGGTGAGGAATGGACGGGGGTGTTATAGTGCCTCTCTGTAAAAGACCAGAAGATTGAATGGATGGCAGGGAGAAAGAATTGGAAGTTGTACTGGCTGGTTTTGTGTCAACTTGACACAAGCTGGAGATATCACAGAGAAAGGAGTTTCAGTTGAGAAAATGCCTCCATGAGATCCAGCTGTAAGGCATTTTCTCAGTTAGTGATCAAGGGGGGCAGAGCTCCTTGTGGGTGATACCATCCCTGGGCTTCTATAAGAAAGCCAGCTGAGCAAGCCGGGAGAAGCAAGCCAGTAAGAAACATCCGTCCATGGCCTCTGCATCAGCTCCTGCTTCCTGACCTGCTTGAGTTCCAGTCCTGACTTCCTTTGGTGATGAACAGCAATGTGAAAGTGTAAGCTGAATAAATCCTTTCCTCTCTCATTTGCTTCTTGGTCATGATGTTTGTGCAGGAATACAAACCCTGACTAAGAGAAATCTAAGTAAGTTTTGGGTGATAGGACAACATAACCAAGTTTTACAGAATGGGACAAAGCAAGATGAGGGGAAGAGATTGGGAACTACTTTCAGATTGAAAGCGAGAGTGTATGTGAGTATAGAAAAGTTGTAGATAGGAGGAATGACTTTAATATTACCCTTGCAAGTTTCCATAGCTACTTAATCTAATAGTTGTAGTTGAATTATAGTCATTTCAATGTTTGCTTTTGCTTTATCCTCCAAAGCAGGCTACGGACAGTGGAGCAGGTGGCAGAGTCCCTATGTGTTGAATTTGTTCCTGTGTAACATTGTCAGCTGAAGTCCATCCACAGTGCTCTGCATCTTACAGTTCTGACAAATGATTACTATAATGACATAACCCTAATCCAGCATCATACAGAATACTTCCCATTGCCTTTAAACCCCATTGTTCTCAGCCTAGCCACTGCCCTCCCTCTTTACCTTTGGCAATCCTGTCTACATAGAGTTGCTTTCTCCAAAATGTCAGTGTTGGAATCCTAAAACACAGACTCTCAGAACAACTTCTTTCATTTTTATATGCATTTTAAGGTTCCTCCATATCTTTCCATTCCTTGCTAGCTATTTTATTTCATTTTTTAATTAATATTTATCTTTGTGTGGGCATGTGAGTGCCAGAGCACTCCTGTGGACATCTTGTGGAAGTCAGTTCTAACTTTTCCTCTGTGTGGTTCCAGTGATCAAACTCAGGATGTCAGGTTTGGCTGCAAGTACCTTTACCTGCTGAGCCTTCCCACCAGCCTGCATTAATAGTATGCTACATATATTAAGAGTGGCTTAAGGTTTGTAGAAAAATGAGTAGGAACAAAGTTCTCAAATATCCCTTCTCACTTCTATTTACCACAGTCTTTTTGGTTTCTGTTATTGATGTTAAAAACATTTCCTGTGGTTTGACTTTTATATATTGTCTTTAAAAAAAAAAAAAAAAAAGATTTATTTTGTGTATATGTGTACACCATTGCACTCTTCAGACATACCAGAGAGGGCATCAGATCCCATTACAGATGGTTGTGAGCCACTATATGATTGCTGGGAATTGAACTCAGGACCTCTGGAAGAGCAATCAGTGCTCTTAACCACTGAGCCATCTCTCTAGCCCCTGTCTTCTTTTCTTTTTTTTAAAATACAAGCTCTCCCTATGTAGCTAGTCTAAAACTTGCAGCAACTCTCCTGCTTTAAGCTTCTCATGTGAGCCACCACACCTAGACCTGCAAATTGACTTCTTTCATTTAGTAGTTTGCTTATGTTTTGTAGCTTGATAACACTTCTACCATTTAATAATATTTCATGGTATGTACCAGTTTGTTTTATTCAGCTGTATTGAAAGACTCATGATTGCTTCCAAATTTGGGGCAATTATGAATAAAGCCATTATAAACATTTGTGTGTATATAAGTTTTGAATTTGGGTAAATACCAATGAGTACTCTTTTTATTCTTAATATTATTTTTGCAATGATGGGTAGGGACTGAACCCAAAGTGTTATTACACACGGTAGACTGTATCTCCACTCCCTGGGTTGTTTTTTTTTTGTTTTTTTTTTTTTTCTCCCTGGTTTTTTTGAAACAGGTTTTTGATATATGCCCAGGCTGTCCTTGAACTCCAGGTTCTTCTGTGCTGGAATTAGATGCAAGTGCTAGGATTGTAAATGCATTAAGTGTGCACCACCACACCTACCTGCCATATGTATGTTTTTGATCAGGTATCTAAGTTGTTTGATTTCTTACTGTTAATTAAGTTCTTTATTTCCATTTTGTGTCTGTTTTCATATGTCTTCTGTAAATCTTTTTTCACAGTCTTAGCTTTTCTTCTCTTAACGATGTCTTTCATAGAGCAGAAAATTTACTCTTTATGAAGTCCAATTTATCTTTGTTCTCATGGTTTATGTTTCTGATATGTCTAAAATTTCTTCACAAAAGTTAATATCACCCAGATTGTCTTTTGTCTTATTTTTTAGTAGTATTAATGAACTTGTATTTTAAAGTCTCTAATCAATTTTAAAGTTTCAAGAAAGATAAACATCACTCTTGTTCGTATTTATGGAGCACAATGCCATTTTAGCACATGCAGTATATGGAACATTACCATTCCCTTAGTGGCTGCTGGCTGGCTTGCTTTCTTTTTTAAAATGCTATTGAGGATCAAACTCAAGGCCTCATAAATGTGCCAGGCAAGTGCTCTAACACTGTGTTACATTCCCAAACATCTTTCTCATTTTTTTAAAAAAAGTATTTTATTTTTTCATTCATTCATTCATTTTGACTTTTCAAGACAGGGTTTCTCTGTGTAAGAACTCTGGCTGTCCTGGAACTCATTTTCTATACTAGGCTGTCCTCGAATTCAGATCTGCCTGAATTCAGATCTGCCTGCCTCGCCTCTTGTAGGCTGGGATTAAAGGCAAGTACTGCCAGCATCCAACTTACCCAACCACCCTCCCTCCCTCCATCCCTCCCTTTTTTTTTTTTTTTTTAAAAGACTTATTTATTTATTTTATGTGAGTACACTGTCCCTGTCTTCAGACACACCAGAAGAGGGCATTTAGATCCCATTACAGATGGTTGAGAGCCACCATGTGGTTGCTGGGAATTGAAACTCAGGACCTCTGGAAGAGCAGTCAGTGCTCTTAACCACTGAGCCATCTCTCCAGCCCCTCTTTTATTTTTAAAAACAAAATTTTCATGCTTTTTTGTGAAATGGCACATGATTGGAGGGTCAAAAGCAATTTCTGGGTGTCAGTTCTATCCTTCTGTCCTGTGGGTTTCAGGGATGGAACTCAGGTTATGAGGCTTGGCAGCAGGCACTCTTAGTACCTGAGCCTTCACACTGACCCCTCATGATTTTCTCATATTTGGAGCCTGTGAGCTTTCTCTTCATGAAGTCTATAAGAGGTTATAGTGTATTGTCACCACTCATATGCTTTGGTGCACTGGAACTTATTCTGTTGTCTGTTTTCCTCTTTCCTCACTATCCCCTCTTTTACATTCAGATTTACTTTTTAAAAAGTGAAATATTTGTTGGGTTGGAGATTGCTCAGTGGGTAAGAAAGCACTTGTTCTTGCAGCAGACCAGTTTCAATTTCCAACCCCCACCGGGCAGCTTGCAACCATTTGTAAATTTGACACCTTCTGTGGATACTAGGCATGTACATATGTACACCGAAGCAAAACACTCATGCACATAAATACACCTAAATTTGTTTACTTACTTCTTTGCACTATAAGCTTGCAGGAGCCTGTGGAAGTCAGAAGAAGGATCAGACCTCCTCTCCCCCCACACCGAAGTTAAAGATAATTGTGAGCCTCCATGTAGGTACTGGGGATGGAGCCCAGGACTTATACAAGAGCAATAAGTACTCATAACTACTGAGCTGCCTCTCTAGCCCTGCCCTGGGCTTTTTTTTTTTTTCTTTCTTAAAGCATTCATATGTGTGAGAGAACTTAACTATATTTGTCTTTCTATGTTTGTCTTATTTCATTTAACATGTCTTCCAGTTCCACCCATTTTTTTTTTAACTAAATAATATTCCTTGTGTATGTGTACCACATTTCCTTTATCTATTCATCTGGGGTAGGCAACTCAATTGATTTCCTTCCAGGCCCTTGTGAATAATGCTGCAATAAGAGGACTTGTAGACATTTTTAACATGCTGATTTCATTTCCTTTTACAAAATGTGATAGGTGGTATGTGTATGTGGCAAATCTGTATGTAATTTTTGAGGAACCTCTACACTGATATACATAAATGGCCTTACTTGTTTACATACCCACCAACAGTGTATAAGACTTTTTTCCTGTCTTCTCATTAGCATTTATTTATTTAGTCTTTTGACAATAGTTTTGTAACTGAGAGAGTGTATTTGTTCATGGTTCTTTTTATTTGATTTCTTTATTTTTCTTTATTTTTAATATATATTAGAATTTTGCTACCATGTATGTTTGTTTACCATGTACATGCCTGCTGCTTATGGAAGCCCCAAGATAGTGTCAGATATGTTGAGACTGGAGTTACTGGTATTTTTGAGCTGCCAGTTGGGTGCTGGGGAATCAACCTCTGGTCCTTTGGAAGAGTAACCAGTACCCTTAACCAATGAACCATCTCTTCAAAACTGATTTGTATTTCTTTTTTGGCTAATAATTGATAGCAGTTTTTTTCTTTTTTCCTCTTTTTTTGTTTTTGTTTGTTTGTTTTGTTTTCAAGACAGTTTCTCTGTGTCTAGCTGTCCTGGAACTTGCTTTGTAGACCAGACTAGGTACGTCAGAGATATGTGATCTGCCTCTGCCTCCTGAGTGCTGGGATTAAAGGCATGTGCTTGAATGCCTGGTGTGAGCACTTTTTTTCATATGGTTATATTTTGAGAACTGTCTCTTTAGATAATTTGCTCATTTTAAAAGTTGTATTTTGGTTTTGAACATTAAACCTTTGTCAAATATTTATTTTTTGGTAAGTTGTTGCCTCTTTTTTTAAAGATTTATTTATTTATTTTTATATGAGTACACTGTAGCTGTCTTCAGACACACCAGAAGAGGGCATTGGATCCCATTACAGATGGTTATAAGCCACCATGTGATTGCTGGGAATTGAAACTCAGAACTTCTGAAAGAGCAGTCAGTGCTCTTAACCTCTGAACCATCTCCCCAGCCCTGTTGCCTCTTTTTGTTGATGGTTTCTTTTGCTGTACAAAATTGTTTTCATTTTATTTTAATATTTTACTTATTTATTTTGGATATGTATGTAGTGTTGTATAGCAATAGCCTTGTATTGGCTGGTTTTATGTGTCAACTTGACACAAGCTGGAGTTATCACAGAGAAAGGAGCCTCCCTTGAGGAAATGCCTCCATGAGATCCAGCTGTAAGACATTTTCTCAATCAGTGATCAAGGGTGGGTGGGCCCATTGTGGGTGTTGCCATCCCTGGGCTGGTAGTCTTGGGTTCTATAAGAAAGCAAGCTAAGCAAGCCAGGGGAAGTAAGCCAGTAAGTAGCATCCCTCCATGGCTTCTACATTGGCTCCTGCTTCTTGGCCTACTTAAGTTCCTGCCCTGACTTCCTTTGGTGATGAACAGCAATGTGGAAGTGTAAACTGAATAAACCCTCCCCAACTTGCTTCTTGGTCATGATGTTTTGTGTAGGAATAGAAACCCTGACTAAGACAATCCTAAATATTTCCATTCTAGAGGAAGGGTCAGTAAAGTGAGGGAAATAAACAACTCACAACTCTCAGGAAGTTTCTAAAACCTGTAAGATTCACAAGGTCCCTGTCTTAGGGTTTTACTGCTGTGAACAGACACCATGACCAATACAAGTCTTTTTTTTTTTTTTTTTAAATTATTTATTTATTTTATGTATGTGAGTACACTGTAACTGTCTTTCAGACACACCAGAAGAGGGCATCAGATCTCATTATGGATGATTGTGAGCCATCATGTGGTTGCTGGGATTTGAACTCATGACCTTCAGAAGAGCAGTCAGTGCTCTTAACCACTGAGCCATCTCTCCAGCCCCCAATACAAGTCTTATAAAGGACAACATTTAATTGGGGCTGGTTTACACGTTCAGAGGTTCAGTCTATTATCATCAAGGCATGGCAGCATCTAGGCAGGCATAGTGCAGACAGAGCTGAGAGTTCTATATCTGCATCTGAAGGCTGCTAGCAGAATACTGCCTTCCAGGCAGCTAGCATGAGGATCTTAAAGCCCACACCCACTAAAAGTGCCACTCCCTGGGCCAAGCTTATACAAACCATCACAGTCCCTTGCTCCTCAAGGTTATATAAATATTAAGGAGACTTTCCAATTTGTTGAGTGGCCTACATGTCCTGCAGAGCTCCAGAGATGCCACTTTTGTGAAGGTCCATGATAGATGAGGTTTTTGGTGATGCAGCTGTCTTTGAGCTGTCCATATTTCTATGAGTAATCTAGTAAACTGATTGTTCATCAAGTTAGACATTGATAGAATTGGGGGGAGGTGTTGTTTGTTTTGTTTTTGGTCTCATTGGTATCAATCTTCAGTGAATAGTCATTTGTTCAGCTTCTCCAAGAAAAGTCATACAACAGTGTGTGTGTGTGTGTGTGTGTGTGTGTGTGTGTGTGTATGTCTAGGGGGTGGTGGTGGTTGTGTATACCACAGTAAATGTGTGGAAATCAGATGATATCTACTTTAGTTTGAGGCAGGGTCTTTGTTTCTGCTGCTTTGCTGTGTATTCCAGCCCCCTTGTTTAATTTTACATAATCCTGTTTGTCTACTATTTTTTTCCTTAAGATTTAAAAAAAAAATTGTGTGTGTTTTCCTGCGCGTATGTGTGTACTGTGTGTGTGTTTTGTACCTATGGAGGTTAGAAGAAGGCTTCAGATCCTAGGCATTGGAGTTATGGATGGCTATGAAACATGAGGGTGCTGAAAACCAAACCTGCGTCCTCTCAGAGAACAAGTGCTCTTGCTGAGTCATCTTTCCAGCCCTAGTATCCTATCTTGTAAGGACTATTTTTGTATTTTTAATTTTAATTTATTATATGTATGTTTTGCCTGCATATATGTTTATGCATCAACATGCATGCTTAGAGCCTACAGAGCCAGAAGAGGGCATTGGATCTTCTGGCATTGGAGGAGCCTCAAGGGATTTCCTTTGGAAGATGCTTGTTTCTGTTTCCTTGTATATTGCACTAGACACCTGTTACCCTCAGTTGTCCCTTCTGCAGGATGCTCTCTCTCATTGACTCTTCTGTGAAGTACACAGTGTTCTGTAGAGGAAACAATCAAGGGTAATTGAACAGAATGCTCTGATCTGTTCTCAGTCTAATGTGGAGTGGTGCTGTTCAGCCTTCTTGTTGTGATTACTACAGTACCTGTAGTACAGTAGAGAAAGAGGGATTTGGCTTTAAATTTGTCTGACTATAGTTTCCTTACATGGTGTAGCTTTAATCTTAATTATATTATTCTTTAAATTTTTTTTTTTAAATTTTATGTGCATTGGTGTTTTATGTGCCTGTGTGGGTGTCAGATCCCCTGGAACGGGAGTTACAGACAGTTGTGAGCTGCCATGTGGATACTGTGGATTCTGGGAATTAAACCCCGGTCTACTGGAAGAACAACTGGTGCTCTTAACTGCTGAGCCATCTCTCTAGCCCTAAATTAATTTGTTTAGTCATGCAAGTAAGCTCTAGTGTTCTGGTAAGATAGCTTGGTGCCCATGTCACCTGTGTGTTCTGGAACTGTTTACTATAAAGGATGAAACTATCGAAAGTACCCTGGGAACTGTGGCTTAGTTGTATACTTTTTTTTTTTTTTTGAGAAAAGTCTCACTATGTATCCCTGACTGATCTGGAACTCCATACATACCAGGCCTGCATGAATTACCGTGACATGAAGTTACAATGTTTTATTTTATGTGACTGAATATTTTGCCTGTGTATGTCTGCTTACCATGTGTGTATCTGGTACTAAGAAGAGGATGTCAGATTCCCTGAAACTGGACTTGCAAAGAGCTCGCTGCCCGCCTTGCCTTGGAGGGCCCTTCCAAGAAAGGCTATCAACTAGGTTCGAAGTTCCTGCCAGCGGTGCTCCGAGCTGTAGAGAGAAACCGTTGGTTGGTGAAAGAAGCAGGAAACAAAGGATGCATTGGAGCAAGACGAGATTCCGTTCAAGCTCCGTTTAATCTTTAATGTTACGTATTTTTAAACACTTTTGGGCGGGAAATGGCAGAGGGAGGGGAAATTCCATAATGCGGTCAGACATAATATACATAATTATATGCCATAGTTGTCCCTGAGTTGAAGGACGTCTAATCCCTACCTGGGGGCAGTAACACTGGGGAGGAAACAAAGGAGGCCTGCTGGAGCCGGAACACCTTGATTTGCTAATCAAGCCAAGCCTAAAAGTCAAGGCCCTAGATAATCTGATATCCGGCAGAAAGGAATCAAAGGAATGCCTGCTATGAGATTCGAGATACTGTGGCTAGCAAGGTTAAGTCAAACCTGGGATCCTTCATCAAGCAAAAAATGCCAAGGCCAAAGCCTTTGTCTCCGACAGGAGTTATGGATTATTGTGAAATGCTGGGTGGGTGCTGAGAACCGAACCAAATTCCCCTGGAAGAGTAGCCAGTGCTCTTAACCTCTGAGCCTTTTCTCTAGTTCTTGAAACTATAATTGTTGATAATGAGGATAGTTGATACTATCATGAACCTTCCTTGTTTTAAACATATTTCCAGGGCTAAGGAGATGACTCAGGTAGGGGTTGGTAAAGTGCCTGCTGCACAAGTGTGAAAACATGAGTTTGGATCCCCAGAATACATGTAAAAATTGGGTATGGTGGTGTGTGTGTGTGTGTGTGTGTGTGTGTGTGTGTGTGCGCGTGCGCGCGCGCGCAGAGAACATGGGACTGAGACGTGCTCAGCAATTTGGGTGTCAATACAAGATTTGTCTTTTGAATATGCTCCATTTATTCACACAAGCACTCCTTAATAATATGCTAATATAAAAGTTAAACTTGCAGAAATGCTGCTACAGGGTCCCCCTAGAGAATCATCTCAATGAGGATGCTTCAGAAACTTGTATGCTCAACCAACTTCCTCTATAAAGTCCTTTAGTTGTAGAAAGCTGGGAAGGTGGCACTGGTGGAGGTTCCAGGAGGTCCTTGAGAGTATAAACCAACAGTTAGCTCTGTCAGGCAGGCCTGTGTGGGCCCAATCACAGAGCCAGAAGTTCAGTGGTCATTGAGCCCACACTGCTCACAGAGTCTCAAATCCTCTTGCTGATGGCTATCAATACACATGCTAGTCTCAGGAGTATGGCTAGAGATCGTTACCAAGTCACACAAAAAAGGCGTTTAAGTTATTATGTTCCTTACAGCATGTCTGTAACTGTCTTAGTTAGGGTTTTACTGCTGTGAATAGACATCATGACCAAGGCAACTCTTAAAAGGACACCATTTAAATGGGGCTGACTTACCGGTTCAGAGCAATCCATGGTATCAAGGCAGGTGTACAGGTTTACACAGAACCCTTGTCTAAAAACAAAAAATAAAAAAGTAAATAAGCGCAATAAAAGATTAAAAAGCAAGAAAATAACTAATTTACATGGGCAATAAGTCAAACGATGGAAAATAAAAGAAACAAAATAGCTTATCTTTTCACTCTGTCCTCTTCTTCCTTCCCAGGTTTTATTTCTCTTTTTCAGACTTGGCTTCTGGACTTTCCACAGCCTCCTACGGTTGTCCTCTGTGTGTAATTATGTAGGTGTCCACATTCCTCTCCTTGTTTAAAACACAGTCTGACGCTCCTTGAACCCTAGCGCCTGTCTCCCTTAATTATTCAGCTAGGAGAAGGGTAAGGCAGGCATTGATCTGAGTGGCTCTGGGACTGGCTTCAGTGTGTGTTCTCACTGCTGATAGTCTAAATGGCTGTTAAAGTTGTTTTCAAGATTGATTGGTTTAGGTTCTTTTGTTTGTTTTTTGAGACAGGTCTCACTGAGAAGTCCTGACTAGTCTGAAACTTGATTGTCTCTATACCCAGAATGTCTGAAATTTGTAGCCGCCCTCCTGTCAACTGCTTTCCAAATGCTGACATTAGAGATGTGCAGTACTGTACCAGACAGTATTCTCCCACTCTCTAATTCAAATAACACTTAAAGGAATATTCTTGTGACTATCATTTACTGTCTGTATATTAAATACCTGGAAATGAAACATCTAAGTACAAGCTTTGGTTGAGTGTTTCTAAGTTACCTCTGAGGAAGTTATGTCAGTGTATGAAAGAGCATTCTTCCTATCTGCCCTGCACATTGCATTAGTTAATATTATATATCCCAAATATACGTTTGAAATAAATTCAGAAGCACAAAGAAAGAGGCCACCATTTTTACTGAAGTGTCTGGATGAAGTAAACACTTTACTCGGACCAAAAGGGTGTGCTCTGGAAGTGGATTTGATTTTTATACTAAGGAAAGTGGCAACTGTCTTTTCCCAGTTGGCTAGAGTCTACCTCACAATCTTAATTCAATTGGCTAGTCTGAAAGAATTGGTACATAGGAAATGGAGGAAGTGGGGAAGGAGTCAAATTCCTAGAATGGAGCACTGGGTCTTTGAGTAAACAGATTTTACTGGATGGGGAAGATTCGTATATTTCCAAGTCTTATAAGGTGGGGGAGACAAAAAGATCTTAATTCCTTGTCCTACACACAAGTTTTATAGTATTAGAAAAGACTCATATTTGATATTTCTTCCACATATAGAAATAAGACATAAATCCTTATTTATAATTTTTCACTTTTTTTTCTTAAAATAGAGTTGAAGTTCTTGTGCTTAAAAGATGTATTTTGTATGAGGTGCATATACTTTTGCTAACTTTCCTCTGGTGGTTGCTTTTCATATACCGAATGCTATAACAGGCCGTGTTTGTGCTGTTTCAAATATTTGTTCCCACTTTGCCGTTTGAATCTTGGCTATGATGGTTTGCTTTGTAAAAAAAATTGAATTCTGTGATCAAATTTACACATCTAAGCTAAGCTTTGCAGCTGTTTTAGAGAATGTCATCCTCCACATTGAGATTTAATTAAATTGCATTTATTTATTTTGAGATTTTAAAAAATTTAGTAGGTGTGGTTTAATGATGCAACTATAGGATGGAGCTGCAGAGCCCATGTTACTTTGTGGATTCTGATCAGAATTCCTTGTCTATCTTGTTGCAGGCTGGTACATTTTCAGCCTCATGGTAAAACTGCACTTTTACTAGTATGAGTCACATTGGAAATTAAAGTCATGCCTGTGTTTTTTATTCCTGTTGACTGCTGAACCTGATACCAGTTAGATATTAAAGAAAAATAGTCCTTTTTAAAATCTGAAGGTGAAGATGATTATATAAACAAAGGTATTGATAATGAGTAGGACAGTTGGTGTATCTCCATCACATTTCTGACTCTTTGGAGGCATCTTTTAGTCTTTCTTATAAACTTGCTAGCTACAAAGGAAAAACAGAAGTCAACAAGTAGATTGAGCTTTCTGAGATTTTTTTTAATGTAGTGACTGAGAGAATGAACTTGTTCTATTATGTATCCCAATCCAGGGAAAACCACCATCACAGATTTTGTAGTCATTTCAAGATCTCTTGGGTCCTGTAAAGGTATGGCTGTAAAATTGCTAATTGGGTAGCCTGCTGCCAAAGTTAGGTTTGGAAGTGATGACTTGTGACAAAGCAAATAAGATCACTGACAAGATTCTTTCCTCCCTGATGACACAGCTGCACTCTACAGACCAGATTGTGGTGCCACTGTTCTCCAGGGCAGACAGTTTTTGGGTTTTTGTTTTTTTTTTGGGGGGGGGGGGGTGTTTGGGTTTTTTTTTTTTTTTTTTTTTGGTTTTTTTGAGACAGGGTTTCTCTGTATAGTCCTGGCTGTCCTGGAACTCACTCTGTAGACCAGGCTGGCCTTGAACTCAGAAATCCACCTGCCTCTGCCTCCTAAGTGCTGGGATTAAAGGCGTGTGCCACCCCTGCCCGGTAGGGCAGACTTAGAAGGAACATCCTGTTAGAGGCTGGACTGATGACACCTTTACCAAGGCTGTGAAGCCATTTCTGAATCTCTAAACTAGAGGAAATCCTTTGCTGTCTGTTGATGACTCATGACTAAAGCATGGTGTGACAGGAAAGGCAAAGGTAATGTGTTGGCTAAACAAGAGGCTATATGGTCTTTTGTGCTCCCGTACTGGAAACTATTCAAAACAAATCTGCTTCCTTCTGTAGGCAGCATTCCTGATCTCTGTGTAGGAACTTTTAACAGTGTCAGTGCATGGAGTGTCCACTCTGGTTAAAGGCAGATTGACAGCTCCAGGCTTGTGAAGGTAGGCACCTGCTTCTCTTTACACTAGAAACTGCCAGAGTCCTTTGTTCAAGAGGATTCCAGGTTTCAGGGCTGTAGGGTTTTGTCTGGTTTTGTTTTAGTTTTATTTCTAATTCTTCTATCTTCCAAGTGGTAGTATTAGTTTGGGAGCTGGGGTGGGATGTGATAGCTCAATTGAAAAAGCTCTTCCTATATAGAAATGAGGGCCTGAGTTTGATCCTCAGTCATGGTAGCAATGAATGAGCTTGCAATCCCAGTACTGGTGAGGTGGAGATTGACTGATCCCTGGGACTTGGTGGCCAGCCAACTTAGCCAAATCAGGGAGCTCCAGGTCCTACTGGGAGACTTTTAATCTACAGAGGCAGGTAGATTGCTGTGAATTCAATGTGATCTTGGTCTACATAATGAGACCCTGTCTCAAAACAAGCAACCAAATAGACAACACCAACAAAAAACTTAAGGTGGACAGCTCCTATAGAATGATACCTCATACAACCCTTATTGATACTTAATTTAATTAAAAATTATTTTACCAGATGTGTTAGTGTATATTTTTGATCCCAGCACTTGGGGCGGAAGCAGGTGGATCTCTGTTGAGTTTGAGGCCAGCCAGGCCTATATAGAAGGAAATCCTATCTCAAAAAAAAAAAAAAAAAAAAAAATTAATAAGTTTATTTTGGTAGTACTGGATTTGAACTGGGGGCTTAATGTTATAATGGCAGTAAGATATATATCTCCAGTTTGACCCCACCAAACTTTTTTTTTTTTTTTAAAGATTAATTCTCACTAAGTTACCCAGGCTTGCCTTGAATTTACACTCTTGAGTAGCTCAGATTATGGGCCTTTGTCTGGTTTAAAATGTAATTTTAAAGGTAATGAATTTTATTAAATGTGTTTATTACAAGTGTATATATTCCACCATAGAGATAAAAGATCTTTTCTTCAAATAAATGCATGCCAGAATAGTCACATTGTGTCTTCTGGGTTGTTCTAAGCTGAAGTTGAAGGCCTGCTCTGTCTATTGACTAATTGTAGTGATGACTGGATCCCAGCCCCCCCCCCCTTATTTATTATTTGTGTAAGTATGAAGTCCTGGAGATAGACCTGGTCCTATGGATTAAAATATAATGACTATCATTATTGTGTAATGTCACTTGAATCATGAGAGAATATTGGAAACTAAAGCTGGTGGACAGGATCAAGACATAAACTGAAGACAGGAACTGTTATGGATGAGTGTTGGTAGGGAGCAACCAAGTGCTGTGAGGGATGTTGAGTGTGATTTGAGAGCAGATAAAGTCCACTAGTCGAAAGCTTGTGGAGTTAATGCTGAACTTGTGTTAGTTGCCTGTTGAGAATCTGATTGTACAGCAAAGTAGAAAAGGCAAATTCAGATTAGGGAGCTCAATTTGAAAAAGAACAGTTTTTGATAGAGATACTATTTTTCTAGCTTTTCTTTGTCTAAAAAGTTTTAAAAAAAGATTTCAAAAACAACATTTAGTAAAAATAGGGAATCCTTTATTTTAGTAAGTTTAAAAACAAATTGTATGGCCTTTGGACATGTGGTAGATAAAGGCTTCTATTTGAAGTTTTCTGTGATGAAACTATAGTTTCCTTTAGCTTCACGTATTGATTTATTGATTTATGTGTTTGTATGTCAGTGTTTATGCTGATTTTACGGTACTCATTTGCATACGTGATTCTCCATAAAGCAAAAACAGGGAGCGTTAACTTCAAGTAGATTTTTGGGAATCCTTTTTGGGCCAAAAAATTATGTAATCTTCGTATGATGATGTTTTCAGACTTAAAATTATCCTAATCTTGTCTCTCTTTGGATTTAGGAAGAAAAGGCTTCTCTTTTACATCGCACTCAGGAAGAAAGACGAAAGAGAGAGGTAATGGTATTGATTACTCTATATTACTCTTTATAGACCTGTTTTCTGTGGTTTTTTAAAAAGCTTTGCTTTACATGTACATGTATGTATGTTATGTATGCTTATCTTTTGCAACAATTTTGGATGTGTTCAATTTTTCCAGTAAGTTTTTCATTCTTGAATCACTGTAGGAAAAGTTAGACCAGAGGCTAAGTTCTGAGTAGAGAAATGTAGGGTTTTGGTTATCTCTTTTGCTTATAAGGTTTCCAGAAGGCCTAGAAAGGCTTAATGTACATTGCTCATATTTCTCTATATAAGGAGAAACTCAGTTAAGATACTTGTCTTAGCTATTTGTGAAAAAGATAAAAAAGAGCCAAGGACATTCTTTTTCTTGTTTTTGTTTTGTTTGTTTTTTAATGCCTGTTTCCTTCCTGCCCACCTAGCCATGTAGCCCAAGGTAGTTTCAAACTGCATTTTCTTGCCTCCTGGATTGCTAGAATTGTAGTTGTGTCATTGTGTCTGATTTTGATGTTACATCTTTGGGGATAGTTCAAATAACTCTGGTGGTTAATCACAACTTATATTGTAAGGCTTGCTTTTTTAGATAAGAGTTTTGGGTCTTGTTATTTTACTTGTTCTTTCTTATTTTCTTTCTTTCTTTTTGAGACAAAATCTCTCTATGTAGTCCTAGCATGGGTCTTTGTTTGTAGACCCATGCTGGAACTCCTAGATCTGCCTGCTTCCACCACTGCCTTGGGTCTTGTTATTTTAACAACTCATTCTTGCATTTAATAGATGTCTGAGAACTTGTGGTTTGTTAGGTAGGTACTGTTGTGTTTGCTGGAGATACTTACTGATGGTAAATAAGACAAATAAGGACTCCATTCTATGGTGGTTACGTAACACCAAGGACTAAGATGGTATTGAGAGTTGTTAAGACTGTAGAGTCACATGACTACTCGCTGAGGAGGCTGAGATAGATGGTGTCCTAGTCAGGGTTTCTATTCCTGCACAAACATCATGACTAAGAAGCAAGTTTGGGAGGAAAGGGTTTATTGAGCTTACACTTCCATGCTGCTGCTCATCACCAGAGGAAGTCAGGACTGGAACTCAAGCAGGTCAGGAAGCAAGAGCTGTTGCAGAGGCCATGGAGGGTTGTAACTTACTGGCTTGCTTGCATCTCCTGGCTTGCTCAGCTTGCTTTCTTATAGAGCCCAAGACTACCAGCCCACAGATGGTACCACTCACAAGGGGCCCTCCCCCCTTGACCACTAATTGAGAAAATGCCTTACCGCTGGATCTCATGGAGGCATTTTCTCAACTCAAATGCCTTTCTCTGTGATAACTTCAGTTTGTGTCAAGTTGGTACACAAAACTAGCCAGTACAGATGGGCACTGAAAGTAGGGTCCTGAGAGAAGGTCAGTGTGGGTGTGAGTGATACTGAAGGCCTAGAGGTTGCTGCTGTGCAAGCTGAAGGAAGAACATTCCTAGTAGCAGAAACAAATTTCTGGCCTCATCACTGTTGACATTTTTGGCTAGGACATTTATCTGTGAGGTCTGTCCTCACAGCAGCATTTCTTACCTCCACGTAGGACAGATCACCAACCAGTTGCACAGGTAAAGTCGCCCTCAGTTGATATTCAAATGCTGTATCAGGAAAGGTATTTATTTGTTGGTGTTTCCCACTGTTTCAGGAAGTTCAATAGTGTGTGTGACACTCTGCTTCCTGTGTATTTTCTTTCATATATCTGTAATGGGATTGTAAAATGGTGGTAGCTGTCTTAGAAAACATTGTCATAGAAATGTTAATTTCACTTTTAGGTTTGTACTCAAGATATGCAAGCCTATTATCTTTCAAAAAAAGGTGGACTTAGTATTTATATCAGGACTGTTCATAATAACCCACTGTGGAAACAGAGCAATTGCCTACCAGCTGATGAACAGATAAACAGAATATGAGAAATGTGTATGATGAAATGTTATTTGGCCATAAAAAGGAATGATGTGCTGGCACATGCTACAGAGTGTATGACTACTGAAAACACCATGCCAAGTGAAAAAGATCATAGAGAAGACTATAGATTGAGTGATTCCATTGTATGAGATGCACAGGCTAGGAAAATCTATTGAGAAACGTATGAAGAATGGCTTGGAGGTCTGGGCAAGGAGTGAGGGGTAACTCCTAAAATAGGTAAGGGGTTTCTTTTGGGGAATGATGAAATGCCCTGGAAAAAAACCAATGCCAGACTGTGGTGGTGCATACTTTTAATCCCAGCACTCAGGAGGCAGAGGCAGGTAGATCTCTTTAAGGCCAGCCTGGTCTACAGAGTTTTGGAATAGCCAGGGCTACACAGAGAAATCCTGTCTCAAAAAACAAAGCAAAACAAACAAAAAAGATGGTTGGTAATAACTACATAATTCTCAGTACATTAGAAATATACTCAATGATGGATGGGATTGGAGAGATGGCTCAGTATTCAAGAATTCCTAGTACCCATGTTGGGCAGCTTACAACCACTTGTAACAGCTCCAAGGGATCCAGTGCTTCTGGCCTCCGAGGGCACCTGTACAGACTGAAATGCACATACCCACACATAGGCACAGACATATAATATTAAAAAATAAAAATGCTGGGCATGGTGGCTCATGCCTTTAATCCCAGCACTTGGGAGGCAAAGACAGGAGGATCTTTATGAGTTCAAGGACAGCCAGGACTACAAAGAGAAACCCTATGTACAAACAAACAAAAAAGTAATAAAATGAATCATTAAAATATACATTCAGAGAGTGGTGCACTTAAAAGAATGGATTTTATGGTTTATGGATCATACCACTAATTACCAAAAAACCCTTAACTAAATGTCATTTTTTACTGACTCTAACCAATTGCTCCTTCTTTCTTTCCTCCATTATTCAGGAAGAAAGGCGAAGATTGAAAAATGCAGTAATAATCCAGTCATTTATTCGAGGCTATAGAGACAGGAAACAACAAGTAAGTTTGTTCTTAAAACTGAGGAGTGGGCAAGAGAGATTGGCTCATCAGGTAAAGGTACTTGTGGCTAATCTTGACAACCTGAGTTCAATCTCCATGACTCACATGGTAGAAGGAGACAACCTTCTTCAGCCTTCACATTAATATGTCATAATACAAGGATACTCACACACATATAGAAAATAAACAAAATTAAAAGAAATGAATCGGATGTGGTGGTACACTCCGCTAGTCCTAACTTTGGGGAAGCAGACACAGAGACGGGCAGATCTTTGTGAATTTAAGGCTAGCCTGGTATATATATAATGAGTTCCAGGAAAGCTAAGGGCTATCCTGTCTCAAACAACAAAACAAACAAACAAAGAGGAGGAAGAAGAAAGAAAAATAAACCAAGATGTATTTGAAGGAAAAAAAGACTGAGAGGAAATTAGAAGGCTATATAAGAATTTATTTTAGATATAGTATGATTTTGTATAAATGGTATTTGCCTTGTATGAATTTTTGCATGCCTTTAAAAATAAAATTTAGTGTTAATAATAGTATTTTCCTAATAAATAACTGTATTTGTTTTTTTTAAAGACTTATGAGTAGGTGAGTTTTTAGGAAAATTTAAGTAAGACAGCTGATGATTATAAAGATGAAAGAAGGAATGGTTTTGTTAGTAGACATTTTGGATCTTCGGAGTATCCCAAGTTAGGAGTTTTTGTTACTAGCTTGTTTTTAATCTTTAATTGTCCAGGAACTACTTCTTAGTTGTTGCTTGTCGTACCTATGAAACACTCAGTGCATATCTCTATCATGAGAACTATAGAGAACTATGTTGACACATGACTTCCTGTACTTCCAGTACTTCATCCAAAGAAGTGCATTTGACCAGTGCGCTGACTTGGCTCAGCCTGGTGGCACCTTCTGCCTTGCTGATGGTCCTAACCTTACTCTCTTGGTAAGGCAGCTTCTGTTCTTTTACAAACAGAGTGAAGACTCCAAACGTCTGGTGAGTATAGATACATTTTTTACTTAGCTTTGTTTACCTATTTTCTATCTCCTTGTTGAGGGGGTAAAAATGGTGAGCATCTGATCAGGAAGCCAGATAACCTCTCCCTGAGTCTAAGTGTTTGTGAGCTTTTCCTTTTTTTTATCCAACTGTAACAAATGACCTCTGTGTTGATGTGTTTTTCTTTTAAAAGTCCATATACATTTTTAATTGATTTCTTTATTATGGAGCTTTTAAATGCTAATAAGGGTATGCCAACATTCTGTTAGTGTGGCCTACTTTCTTCTATACATCAGCCTCTTCGTCCAGCTGCTGTGAGGTGCATCCTCAATATTGATTGTGTGCATATATAGTAATACTTAACAATCCGTTTTTAAATCTACCATCTCTGTAAAAACATTGTAACTCATTTTTCTAAAATATCTTAGGCTTTTGTTATTGCTAATGAGTGATAGGGAGCATTGTGTCAGTGAACTGTGTTTTTAAAAAGTGGAACTTATAGTTAAGTGTGATGGTTTATATCTGTAATCTCAGCAATTGAGTGATGGAAACAGGAGGATCAGAAGTTTGAGGCTAGCCTGGACTACATTAGATATTGTCACAAAAAACCAAAAACAACAGTAAAACAAAACAACAAAAAAAACAACCTTATGTTCCATTTGCCCCAGGAAATACTATGATATTTGCATATAATTGTTAGGTTAGACATTTTTATTTATCTGTAATTGAATTTTTCAAATTGAATTAAAAGGAGATACACAATGAAAACTGTGCTAGGCAGAGCCCCCACATGGAGCAAGTCCAAGGCAAAGGGCTGTATATCTACAGTTTGGCTGTAGACTTAGCTCTGCAGCCCGAACTTGAGGTATGTTGGGGCGTGAAAGAACTTTGTATAACTGAAGCTAATGAAGAAAAGTACAATGGGGACTGGAGAGATGGCTCAGTGGTTGAGAGTATTGAATAATCTTCCAGAGAACCATAATTCAATTCCCAGCACCCATGTTGTCTCAAAAATGTCTGTAACTCTGGTCCCAGGGATCCAAGGGCTTTAGGCACCTATGTGGTGCACAGAGACACATACAGAAGAACCATGCACATGAAATAAATTTTTTTTTTTTTAAAAAGGGAAAAGTAAATGTCAGTTAATATACACACTATTCTAGACTTTGTTTCTGGGCAGCTATCTGGATTCCTGTCTGAAGTCCAGGACAAGAAGAATAAAAGGCATAGTAGCAGGCCATAGAAAGATTGTCAAGGAGCAAAAAACATGTAGGTGTTGAGAGTTTCTCCAGAGTACCTTGGTGTATGAGGGCTATTCTGTGATCTGGTTCTAAAGAGGCATGCACAGATCTGTTTTAGAAGCTGGCAGTGAAACCTTGGAGTGAAATGGGGGCTTTAACTCCAGCCCCAGGCACATATAAAGCAAATCCTGAGTAGAGAAAAATGTTACCAAACACAGTTCATAAAAGAGAAGTGAGTTTGAACCAGATGTGATGATGAATGACTATGATTCCAGCACACACACACATACACATTATATATATATATATAATATATATATAAAACTATATAGTTTTATGATATAAACATAATAATATATAATATATACAATACATAATGTGTAGTTCTATTATATCAATATTATATATAAATATAATATTTAGCAATAATATATAGTAACATATATTAAATATATATTTCCTCCTCTATATATGTATGCACGCACACACATTTATTTGTGTTTTCGAGACAGAGTTTCTCTGTGTGGCTCTGGCTGTCCTGGAATTTGCTCTGTAGACCAGGCTGTCCTCAAACTCAGAGATCCATCACCTGCCTCTGACTCCAGTGTGCTGGGATTAAAGATGTGTACCACCACTGCCCAGGAACAATATTTCTTATTGTGATTTTTATGTCCTCTGCCAAGACAGTAATGAGCTATGACTGCATTATCTTTTTCATATATAGTTTACTTTTAACTTTAAGTTAGTACTTGCCTCAGTTTTTAATTGATTGGTTTTCTTTGAATCTCTTGATCTCTTCCACCTGGGAGCAGTTCTATGCTCCATTCTTCTTACAACTATTCATAAGACTTGGGCTGTCCCTGCCTTCATGCTATTCTTCCTAGCAGTCTTAGGCCTGTTGTTATCCTGGGAAAGCCTTTGCTTTGCTTTTCCTGATTCCTCTGACTTTCTTGTTTCTTGGCTTATTGTTTTGTGTTATTGATACTCATTCCTTCTTGGTTGACATGTAAGATACATAAAGACAGTTTGGGGCTCTGGAGATAGAGTTCAGGATAGAGTGCTTACCTCAGATGTGTGAGACCATCCTGTCTTAGTTAGGGTTTCTGTTCTGATGTCACATAAGGGACAACTTGAGAGGAAAGAGTTTTTTTCCGTTACACTATCATATCATAGTTCTTCATTAAAAACAGTTAGGTCAAGCACTCAAACAGGGCAGGGACCAGGAGGCAGGAGCTGATGCAGAGTCCATGAAGGGGTGCTTCTAACTGGCTTGCTCCTTATGATTTGCTTAGCTTGCTTTTTTATATATAGAACCCAAGACCACTTGCCCAGGGATGACCCCACCAACAATGGTCTAGGCCCTCCTACATCAATCACTAATTAGGCAAAGGCTTGCCAGTAGGATCTTATGGAGGCATTTTCTCAAATTGAGGTTCTTTTCAGATGACTAGCTTGTGTCAAGTTACATAAAAACTAGCCAGCAAACATTGCCAACATTACAGAAACAAAAACAAATAAAAAAGCAAAATAATTTTAAGTTTTTATTCACTTGCCTTTAGTAAATAACAAAAATTAAGCAAAGCCGATAGTTAATGAGTATAGTGGTTTGGATAATGGTGCATCTGTCACTAGTCAAATCCTGGGATGACAAGATAACGTAGCAGGTTAAAGGTACTTGTGCCTAAGCGTTCTTATGACTTGAGTTGGATTCCTAGGAACAACATGGTGGAAGAAGAGAATTGACTCCTACAGTTACTCTAAACTGTATACACACACCATGTACACATACAACACATAAATAAAAATTTTTAGAAATGTAGAAGAGAAATGAGTTCAGATAGTGTTGGAGATGGTGTAGTCCTAGTGCTTTGAAGCTTTAAAATTCACTTCAGATACGAAGTAAAACTTTATTACTTGGAGTTCCTACAACTGTCTTCTAGCTTTTTATCCTGTATAGTTTTTGTATGTCTTATTTTTATTTGTTAATAGGAGCCACAGAATTTTAGATAGCCATGTGTCAGATAATGTGGAAGGCTTGCATCATGTTGGTTCCCATGAAGATGAACAGGGTGGCCCCAGATGCCTTAAGAAGTTCTATGTATTGACGTATAGAAGCTGACTAGTGTATCACAGAATTACTGCCTCCCAGCTTAGGATGGACTATAATTTGCTATATAAGATACTTTCCTATTATTTTCAGTGTTTTAAAAACATATTAAAGCAATGTTTATATCAAAGAAAAACTACTTAAAGATAATAGTTAAAGAAAAACTCATTTGACACATTTCATAACCCCCTACAGTTCAGAGAGATCTACTTTCAAACTATAAATAATAGGTCTCATGAAAACATAATACAAGTGGAGAAAATAGAAGAGAGTCCTTGTTAGGTATTGAGTTTTCAGAATCATTTGTGGTAGCCACATGGGCACTTTTTACAGGCAAGCCTTGTAAACACATTGACAGAATTTGACATTCCACTTTACTGAACTCACAGGCCAGTAATTGTCTCTAAAAGAGTGGACACCTCTGACCAGCCCAGTTATGTGATTGTCCTTGGACTGAGGCCATGTGATTGAGGCCTCATCTTCGTATGAGGAGTGTGTGGGACAAATTTCCCTTTAGTAAATCTGTATAATATAAAAACAACAAAAAACAAAAAAGTAGCACATGGAGTTAGAGAAAGAAAACCCAAAGAAAGGATGCTGAAAGAAACTGCAGGCCCGCACACAGGAAGGGCAGAGAGTTCAGGCAACTTCAGGTTAGTGCTGTATTTTCCAAGTGTCCTTCTGGTGGATTGCTTCCTTGTGCTTGTGAATTATTGTTTCAGGTAGAATGTGTTTTATGTATTCTTTGTTTAGAGACTAATGTAATAATGTAAATTAATATTGATGTCACGCTAAGAATAGCTTGACTTAGAGAACTTGTTCCTTATCAAATTTCGATTATATTTAAATGTGGAAACTATGTAAACACATTTTTAGTATTATCTGAATAAGCAAGCAAATGTTTATTTTTATGTTTTACTCTTACAGATATGGCTTTATCAGAACTTAATTAAACACAGCTCTCTGTTTGTCAAGCAATTGGATGGATCAGAGAGACTGACATGCTTATTTCAAATAAAGAGGTTGATGAGCCTCTGTTGCAGGTAATTTTTGTCATAGTTGGAAACTTAGAGAATGTGTGAGATATCTTTGGGGTTTAAATGCTTTGGGAAGCAGGTTTGTTTTGTTTTATTGGTTTCCTGATTTTTTTTTTTTTTAAATGTGTATGGGTGTTTTGCTGTGTATATATCTGTGCACCACGAATGCACATCCCTGGTGTACACAGAGGCCAGAAAAGGATGTGAGATCTCCTGGAACTGGGCTTACTTGGAGGTGAGCCATCATATGTGTACTTGGAATTGAACCTCAATCCTCTGGAAGAGCAGCCATCTCTCCCAACCATTGAGCCATCTCTCCAGCCCCAAATCAGTGCTCCTAAGAGCTGTGCTCTAGTCTATGGTTTTCTGTTTGTTTGTTTGTTTGTTTGTTTGTTTGTTTCAGCCCAGACTGGCCTTGTATCTAAAGCAGTCTTTCCTGCCATGGCCTCCCAAGTGCTGTAGTACAATGTAGATACCTTTGTAGGAAGATGTAGATGTTAGTAAGTACTGGAGGGGTTAAAAAGGAAAAGAGAGGCTGGGCAGTGGTGGCGCACGCCTTTAATCCCAGCACTTGGGAGGCAGAGGCAGGTGGATTTCTGAGTTCGAGGCTAGCCTGGTCTACAGAGTGAGTTCCAGGACAGCCAGGGCTACACAGAGAAACCCTGTCTCGAAAAAACCAAAAAAAAAAAAAAAAGGAAAAGAGAAGATATGAGCTAGCCTAATTGGAAGGTCTTGGTGAGGAGATCAATTGGAGGTCAGAGCCAGTGCAGATTTTTTTTGTTTTTTGTTTTTCGAGACAGGGTTACTCTGTATAGCCCTGGCTGTCCTGGAACTCCCTCTGTAGACCAGGCTGGCCTCGAACTCAGAAATCCACCTTTCTCTGCCTCCCAAGTGCTGGGATTAAAGGCGTGCGCCACCACTGCCCGGCTCCAGTGCAGATTTTTAAGCATCTTGCCTTTGTATGAGTAAGTAGGGAGTCAAAGGAAATTTTCTCCCCCAAAATTGTCAATAGAAGAGTAGGAAAAAATACTGTACCAGGTGCTCATTGCCTACTGTCTTAAGCTAACAGTTCTTTTTTGTTGGCTTGTTTTTTTGAGACTGACTATATAGACCAGGGTGGCCTTGGGATTAATAAAGGTGTGTACCACTGTGTGCTCTAGTCCCCAGATACTTCCACATCCAGTTCGAGAAAGAAGGATGCTTCTACAAACCCCAGTATCTACAAACACCAACATTATGATTACTCTATGAAAATGATAAAGATTGGTGTTGCCTAAATGCAGGCAGGCCAGGCACCTGGGTTAACAGGCCAAGTAGCAGCTCAGCCGTAAGCACCAGGTGAAGTGCTCAGTCCATACTCAGGTTTCTGCATTTTTTTTTTGTTTGTTTGTTTCTCTGTGTAGCCCTGGCTGTCCTGGAACTCACTCTGTAGACCAGGTTGGCCTCGAACTCAGAAATCCACCTGTCTCTGCCACCAGAGTGCTGGGATTAAAGGCGTGCGCCACCACCGCTGGCAGGTTCCTGCATTATAATCACAGATAGAATCTGTAATTACAGAGTACCATTTATATCTACATCCAGAACTGCACCCTCCAATACTGTCCTCCAGTATATGCTTCAATGATGTGCTGGAGATGACTGCTGTGTAGTGGGAGGTGAATCTGAAAGGTAGGGGCTACAGGATAGTCAGAACAGGCAGTAGTGAGGCCTAGGGTTCTGGTGAAGGGGAGTTCAAAATACACGTGAGTTTGAATATGAGAACATCAACCTTGATAGGACTGAATGGATTGTGCCTGCTTTCTCTTCCTGAATGAAACCTTTGCTTTGTACAGCCTGTTTAGTACTTGTGGGAGTCGTGGCTCTGCTCCCAGGAGTCGGTTTGGAGCTGTCTCAGGTATTCGTTTTTCCCTCGGCACCCTTGGTCTGCTGTAGCAGTCGAGTGTGGAGTGGCAGGACTATCCACAGAGAGAAATAGATGGAACAGATTGAAGGTAGCAGTTGGGGGAAAAAAATCATACCCGGTCTTGAGGAATTAGCCGTGATGGTACAGAAGGAAGAATTGCTTAATTAAGGAGAAAGTCTGAACACTGTTGCTTGAACCTTGCCTATTTTCAGAGACCCTGGCAGTGGTGCAGTGGCTCACAATCTTATCCTGGAGGAGTCAGGGAAACTGGCAACCCTGACTTTCTAGTAAGTGTGTGAATTTGTTTTTACAGGTTGCTGCAAAACTGTAGTGATGACAGTTTGAATGTTGCACTTCCAATGCGAATGCTTGAGGTGTTTTCATCTGAGAATACATACTTGCCTGTTTTACAAGATTCTAGCTATGTGGTGTCAGTGATTGAACAAATTTTGCACTACATGGTTCACAGTGGTAAGTAGGGAAGCAGACCTGTGGAGGTTGGCATCATTGTGGAGTCATGGCAAGGCTTGTGTGCTCTTGAGAAATGGTACTACTCTGAACAAGACACTATAATCATCAGAATAGAAGCTGTGTGTGCCTGTGAGTGACAGCAGCCACTGAGTCCAGTGTTGGTCTCAGCCTTTGGAAATGCAGAAGCCTTATTATTCTTTGTTTTAGAAAAAAAACAACAAGTTCATCTGGTTAATCCTAAAAGGAGCTGGTTCTTGAAAGCCTTAAGTTACTTTAAAAGAATGTAATAGAGTTTGCTTTGTTGAAATACAAATATACACAGACACAGACACACACACACACGCACGCACGCACACATACACTCTAGCTGATATAGATTAAAACTATAAAAATTAAAATCTTATGCATAGCTTAGTAAGTGTAAACAATCCAAAACTTGGCTTGTTAAAATTTTCAGAAAATTACTGATGCAGTAAAAATTATAGTCAAATTTATAGAGTTTGTTTTTTCTAGGAAATAGACTGATGATGGCAGTGAGCTTGAGTGAACTGATGTACTATATATGTCCTGTTCAGGCTAAGCATGTGATGAGAATTTTACTTTTCCTGTTTTCTAAAACTATTAGGAAACTGTGCCTTCTTTGAAATATTTCTAAAAATAAAAAAAATGATTTAAAATCTTCCACCAAAACTATTGCTACTGTTGTGTGCAGTGGCATAGCTTTTTTTCAGTTGTTTTAATAAATTACTGTATGGTATTTCTGTTCTGTACATTTGAGCGCCATACTCAGTGATACTGTGTATTCTGATGCAGCAGCACTCTAGACATGGCCTTGGTTACTGTGTCTAATATACAAAGTTTTACTCCATTTTTCATAAAAATTAGTTCAGTTTTATAGGAAAACTGACTCCTCCCCCAGGCTTGCTTGTGATTCCACTGGTGACCAGTGGAATTGGAGTGGCTCTGAACCATTCTTTTTGGCTTTGATTTTTGAGACAGTCTTACGATTGCCACCCAGACATTAAGAAGTACGGTTAAGGTCTGTCTCACTGGTTAAGAGCACTGACTGCTCTTCCAGAGGTCCTGACTTCACGTCCCAGCAACCACATGGTTGCTCACAACCATCTGTAATGGGATCTGATGCACTCTTCTAGTGTGTCTGAAGATAGCTACAATGTACTCATTTACATAAAATAAATTAATCTTAAAACTAAAAAAAAAAAAAAAAAAAGTACAGTTAATTCACTTTTAGTAGCTAACTAAGCAGTGAATGTGGGAGTTTATGTGTCATTCAGGTCTCAGCAAAATGAGTGTGGCTGGATGTGGTGGCTCACCTCTGTTACCATAACACTCAGGAGACTGAGGATTGCTGTGAGTTTGATGCCAGACTGAACTACAAAATGAAACTGTCTCTTCCTCCTCTTTTTACCCATAAAGACATGTAAAATTGTTGATGACAGTTGAGATAGCTCAGTGACTAAAGGTACTTTCTGCCAAAAACTTGATGATTTGAACTCAATTTCTGGGTTCAACTAGGCAGAAGAACAGACTCTTTCTACATTGTCCCCTGGACCTCCCCAAAATAAATGTGCTTAAATTTTTTTAACTATTTCTCCATTGTAATAAAAAGGCATTTTCCCCTTTCTTTTAGGATATTATAGATCTCTCTACTTGTTGATTAATAGCAAGCTTCCATCAAGTATTGAATATTCTGATTTATCTCGAGTTCCTATAGCAAAAATTTTGCTGGAGAATGTCCTAAAACCATTGCACTTTACGTACAGCTCCTGTCCTGAAGGTGCAAGGTGGGTGAACAGAAACTGGGCAGTCAGATGTTTTCTTTATTAGTGTGTTATGGTTCACAGTGTGTAGTGTACTTTTCTCTGTCTTGCCTGTGCCTAACATAAATTTTGATTCTGATGATCTGGTTATTTATTTCCTGTTCTTTAGTACCTATCATGAAAAAAAAGAATTATCTTAATAGAAAAGATATAAATAAAATTCTAGCATCTACTAGATTAGCTTTATTAATTTAGAATATAGATTATTTACTTAGAAAGACATGTGTTGATTCTCTTGAAATCCCCTTTCTTTTCCAGGCATCAAGTTTTCTCAGCCTTCACAGAGGAGTTTCTGGGAGCACCTTTTACCGATCAAATTTTTCATTTCGTCATTCCGGCCTTAGCAGATGCACAAACTGTGTTCCCTTATGAGCCCTTTCTGAATGCATTATTGTTACTTGAGAGTCGAAGTTCAAAACGGAGTAGTGGAGTGCCATGGCTCTTCTATTTTGTTTTAACTGTTGGTGAGAATTATTTAGGTATGAAATATAAGATGTATCTCTCCTAACTCCTGTAAAGGCAGCTGAGCAGATGAGTCATTTTAGCAAGAATTTCACAAATTATTAGAAATCTTGAAAATTCAAACTGTTTTTCTAGTTTACATGACACATTTCTATGACTAGATGCAAGATGTGGGCTATTTCTTCAACCCTCAGAAATTTGATTCTGACACTGGCTGCTTGGAGAGAGGGACAGATACTAAAAGTTAAGGCTGAGTCTCATGAAACTGCCTGCACTTTAGACCCTGATGCACAAAATGGGTTGTTACCTGTGCTTCTGACCAAGTAATAAAAATTGGGGCTCCTACAACCCCTTCCTTCAACCTGATAGTTTACTACAGTCTGAGAAGCACGTTGAGCATTATATTATGCAGGTTACAACTGACAGCTAGCGGTGAGGGTATACTAGTCAAGATCTGAAGCTAGTCTATGGGGCTTGAACACTTATGCACAGAGCTCAGAACCTTGTTCTAGTTCCAGTAGCTCTTCTGATCACTTCTCCCTAGAAGCTGGAGTTCAGCTTAAAATTAAAAGTCTAGTATGTTCATCTCTTTAACTGTCTAGGTAGTAGTCCCACCTTTAGTTTTTTTTAAGTTTTTTTAGTTTTTTTTTAGTTTTTTTAGTTTTTTTTAAGCCTTTAGTAACTTCTAGCAAAAAATCAGTGGATGTTTTCCAGAAGGAGTTTACAGGAGTGACCAGAGGTCCTGCTGGTGCTTTGAGTCTTAGGTTCCCAGAGACAGAGATCAAATACATTGCATAATGTGCAGCAGTTTGAATTTGATTAAAACAGTAAGACCTGTTCTCTGAATGAAAAAAGTGATGCCAAACTGTCTGAAGTAATGTGCTGATTGTCTTTCAAAGGAGCACTCTCTGAGGATGGTCTACTGGTTTATCTGCGAGTGCTTCAGACCTTCCTCTCTCAGCTCCCTGCTTCACCCACCGGTGCAGGCCGTCCTGATTCCACCAGTGACTCTGAGGATGATAATGAGGAGACTGACCAACCCACCAGCCCTGTAAGCTACTGTACTAGATGTACTCTTCTCAGTCTTAGTTCCACAGCCAGGGGAGCAAGCAGCCCTGTTAAGCTAAACTGGTTGGCCCCATCCCCTTTACACCCATATTTCTAAATCTAATTCCAATCCAAAATCAACCTGAGTGGCTCAGGTTTCCAATGGAATTAAGAGAAGTTAATGCTGTGCTTGCAGCTCAAGTAGCTTCCTCAGCGTTGCATGGCCACCTTCAGCTCCCTCTGAGAGACTGAGGAAGTAACATTGTATACAGTCTGTTTCCTATCTATGCTAAGATGTAGGTATTGATACAGAAAGCTCTTCCTGTGGGCAGAGGCCAAGATTAGGAACAAAAGCATCCAGTGCCCTCAGAGGTCAAAAACAGATGTTCCATCCCCCAGGGACTAAAGTTATAGATACTTGTGAACCATCATGTGGGTTCTAGGAATTGAACCCAGGTCCTCTGAAAGAGCAGCCTATCCTCTTAACAGACGTCTCTCTCCAGCGACCCTTTTCAATTTTTTTTAAAGACAGGATCTCAGTGTGTAGCTCTAGCTGACCTAGAACTCACTATATAGCCCAGGCTGACCTTGCATTTACAGACATCTCACATTTCTGCCTCCTAAGTTCTGGAATGACAGGTATGGGGCACCACACATAAGTTTTTGGGGGCTTAGGGGAAGGGCACAAGGTCTCACTGTGTAGCTCTGGTTGTCTATAAACCTCGTAGAGATCCCTCTGATTCTTCCTCCTAGGTGCTGGGATTAAAGGTCTGCATTATCATATACCTGCTAATGCTAGATTTTTAAATTACTCATTTATTTATTTTGTATTACACTCATGGCTTTGAGTATGCTAGGTAAATGCTCTACCTCTGAGCTACATCCATCCCTAGCTCACCTGAGTCCTTTTTAATTCTTAAGAATTTAAGTATATTTTGTTGGCTCTTAAGAATTATGTGGCCAACACCTAAGAATCCGTGCACTTACAAGGCAGAGGTGGGCAGGTCTCTGAGTTTGAGGCCAGCCTAGTTTACAAGAACAGTTCCAGGACAGCCAGAGCTACAAAGAGAAATCCTATCTTGAAAAACAAACCAAACAAACAAAAAGAACTACATGATGGCAGTAGGACTGAAGAGGTAGTTTAATGGTAGACTACTCTCTTGCCTAACGTGCTCTAGGTCCCGGGTTTCATTCCTAGCAGTGTCCCCCTCTTGGGGAAAAATGAAAAAATAAAAAACAAAACAAAACTCACTTTGAAGTAGGGATAGATACACGATCATCATTTTACTGAGTTGATAACTTAGGACAGTTTGTCAGTTGTAATCTTGTTGGGCCAAAACCATTATGTTCACATTTATTTTACTGCTTTTTCTCTTCTTCTGATACTTAACTAGGTAGAAATTAATTTGTTTGTAGGAGATGTTTCTAAGGTCAAAGTTGGTTTATAAGCCAGATGTGGTAGCTCACCACTACTATAATCTTGGGAAGCTGAGGCAGGAGGATCTCAAATTTAAGACCACCCTGAGCTACTTAGTGAGTTTGAAGGCAGCATGAACTATGTCTCAACCCCTCTTCCCCTCCACACACACAAAAAAATTCTCAACTCTTTTGACTTTTAGGTTTCAATACAGTCTGTTCACTTTACTCTAAACTGTTGTACTTGGTAAATAACTATAAATTGAATATTCAAGTTTTGAAACAGTATAGGCAATAGTACTGTCATTTCATGCATATACACATGCAATAGGTTTTCCTCAGTAAATCAAATCTAGAGAAATTAAGATATCAGACACCAAGTTTATTATGTATTATGCATATCCTTTGAATTTCTTGTTAACTATCTTATAATCTAAAATAGATATGTCATCAGAAGATAGTTTCACTGGGTTTTCTGCCTTAGTACAACTTTGATCTATGATATGTGGAATGAATTTTTCTTAAGATGTAAATGCTAAAAAAATACTGTATTGTAGACAAAGCCTGAGGATTCATAGTTGCTGTATTACCATGGTAACAGAGTTGATGCCTGATGGTGACTATGTCTCTAGAGGCATTAGAGGTATGTTAGGGACTGTATTGGGGGACTAATGGGATGTGGCTAATTTTTAGGTAAGATTTTGTGTTTTCTCTTCAGAAAGCTATAAAGTGACAGGTGACTGCTGGGTAGGCAAATTGCAACAGCACTCCACTCACTCAAACTCATTTTTCTGTTGTCTTTAGGAGGATGGCAGGGTCTCAGCCCCATACATTACTGAAGAGTGTCTGAGAAAACTAGATACAAAGCAGCAGACCAACACCCTGTTGAACCTGGTGTGGAGGGACTCAGCCAGTGAGGAGGTCTTCACAAGGATGGCTTCTATCTGCCACACATTGATGGTGCAGCACCGAATGATGGTGCCCAAAGTCAGGCAGGTCTCTTGGGGTTGGTGTGCACATTTGGGGAGTGTGCCATCTCTCTGTGATTCGTGAAGTGTGAACTGTGACCTGTTTGTCTGTTTTCTTATAGAAGAGGACACAGAGACTTGCCAAACCCTTCATAAAAATGAGAGTCTGTTTTCTTTTTGAAGCCATTTATTATTACATATCCTTCCTGACACTGCAAGACATACAATAGCAAATTAGTTCAGCGAGCTTTACTTATGGTAGTGTCTTGCATATGAGTGTTTAGGCCTCAACATCCGTTTTAAAATTTAGACTCATACGTATGTGCCAGAATGTTGAATTTCTTTTTAGATTTTTTTCATAGTGTCTTTTAGTCCATGTTACCTGTGGCAAATTACTATAGTAAGTTAAAGAAAAACACAATCTGAGACACATTGAGCCTTTGGTGGTGGTGGTGGTGGTGGTGGTGGTGGTGGTGGTGGTGGTGGTGGTGGTGGTGGTACTGGTACCGCATGTCTTTTAATCCTAGCACTTGGCAGACAGAAGTAGGTAGATCTCTAAATTTGAGGCAAACCTGGTCTACACAGAGAAACCCTGTCATCAAAATAACAACAAAAAGAAAAGAAAAACAAACAAAGAAAGAATCTCTTGCTTGAGATTTAAAAAAATGTGTACGGTTTTAACTGGGGCCTTGTCTTAGTCAGGGTTTCTATCCTGCACAAACATCATGACCAAGATGCAAGCTGGGGAGGAAAGGGTTTATTGAGCTTACACTTCCATGCTGCTGTTCATCACCAGAGGAAGTCAGGACTGGAACTGAAGCAGGTCAAGGAGCAGGAGCTGATGCAGAGGCCATGGAGGGATATTTCTTACTGGCTTGCTTGCTTCTCCTGGCTTGCTCAGCTGGCTTTCTTATAGAACCCAAGACTACCAGCCCACTGATGGTACCACTCACAATGGGCCCTGCCCTCTTGATCATTAATTGAGAAAATGCCTTACACCTGGATCTCATGGAGGCATTTTCTCAACTGAAACTCCTTTCTCTATGATAACTTCAGCTTGTGTCAGGTTGACACACAAAACTAGCCAGTACAGGCCTGTTACCTGGGCTCTTTGCTGTAGGAGCCATTCACTCCTTGTAGTCAATTTTAGTAGAGCAGGTATGAGACCCAAAACGACTCCTCACCTTGATAGGTTACAAACCTTGCTTTGGATGGTAATTGTTGGACATACACCTTGGTTGTGCTTAATTCCAAAGGTGTTTAAAGTGTAAAGCAACTTTCTGTGTTGGGTCAGTTTTTTGAGCACAGCCTGGTTTTTTGAGCTGCTATTCCAGGACTTTTTTATGTTTTAAATGTAGTAAGGTTTTATTTATTTATTTATTTATTTATTTTGGTTTTTCAAGACAGGGTTTCTCTGTGTAGCCCTGGCTGTCCTGGAACTCACTCTGTAGACCAGGCTGGCCTCGAACTCAGAAATCCGCCTGCCTCTGCCTCCCGAGTGCTGGGATTAAAGGTGTGCGCCACCACTGCCCGGTGTAAGGTTTTAATTTAAAAAAAAAAAAAAAAAGATTTATTTAGATTTATTTATTTATTAATTTTATAGTTGTCTTCAGACACACCAGAAGAGGGCATAAGATCCCATTACAGATGGTTGTGAGCCACCATGTGGTTGCTGAGAATTGAACTCAGGACCTCTGGAAGAGCAGTCAGTGCTCTTAACCTCTGAGCCATCTCTCCAGCCCAAGGTTTTAAATTTTAAAATAAAATTTAAATTTAGATTGTTTTTTGCAGCTTATGAAACAGCAAATAGACTTAGGGACTTCAACTGCTTTCCATCTCTTTCAATTTTGGGGGTGTATGAGGGGTTTTGTTTTTTGAGTATTTTCTATTTTCAGAGCTGAAATTGATGGCTTTAATTTTCGTTTAGCATTGGTCATCAGAATTACAAAGGCTATGATGGTCCTTTTTACACTGGTAGAGATTTCTGAGACAAGCATGATTATGAAGAAAAGAGAACTCTGTACATAAGGACACAGTTCTGCAGAAAATTAGAGAAAAGGATTACTGTATTATTCTACGTTTATATAAAGAGATTGACTGTACCTACACAAACCCAGGAAAGTGACAGCTAGCTGGGATGTTCCAGAAGTAGGGAGAACTCTTAACTGTAGTTTTATGTTAAGTTTTGCTATCGGGTATCTATTTTCTCTGTGTAGCGCTGGTTGTCCTGGAATTTAATCTGTAGACCAGGCTGGCCTCAATCTTATAGAAATCCTGCCTCTGCCTCCCAAGTGCTAGAATTAAATGTGTGTGCCACCACTGTGGAAGACTGGGCCTTACTATTTTAAAATATTAATAAATAGCATCTGACTAAATTATAAAGGTGGCAGAGGACCATTCTGTCCAGAGATCTGAAGTTAGTGAAGCAGTATCAGCAGAAACTTGAGGTGCTCCAGCCTTCCACTTCTAGCAGCACATATTGGACCTATGGAAGTTTGCAGAAGTGCTACACTGAGATGAGCTTCCTGGCCTTGTTTGTATCACTGTCTTCATCCAGTCTTCACAGCTGCTTCTCTTGATATTTCCAGATGGCTAACCAGGCCCCCCCATCGGCTTACTCAAGTTTGCCTGCCTCACTTAACAAACTCTTTTATAGGCCTAGTGTATATTTCTTTTTTTTTTTTTTTTTTTTAAGATTTATTTATTATATGTAAGTACACAGTCACTGTCTTCAGACACTTTTTCTTCTCCCTCCTGCCCCACTTGCTCCAGCCCCACTCACTGTAGGGGTCTTCAGACACCCCAGAAGAGGGCATCAGATCTCATTACAGATGGTTGTGAGCCACCATGTAGTTGCTGGGATTTGAACTCAGGACCTTCGGAAGAGCAGTCAGTGCTCTTAACTACTGAGCCGTCTCTCCAGCTTCATAGTGTATATTTCTTGAGGAGACATTTAGGAAGTATCTGTCTGCTTCTGAATCAGGCTAGTACCCAGACTAGAAAATTACTCCAACCAGGCCAGCTTGATGTGTAAAATGAGCTGATTCCGGAGCGCTTACAATGCTTTGGACAGCTTTCTGGCAGCTGTATTCACTAGTTACCAACTCAACCCATCTTCTTTTGTAGAGCCTGACATTAATGTAGCACTCATCAGACGGCAGAAGCAAACCAGATCTAGAAGAGCTACATACATACTATTATACAATTACCTTGTTCTTAGTAAGTTCTTTAAAGGTCTCAGTGAGTGCTGTCTGGCATTGGGAAGTTTGGTTTTGTTCTGCTAAAGTCTGACTCATCGCCTCAGTATATAGAACATTTGAACAGTGGCCTGCTGCAAAACAGCATTGCTTTGCCTGGACTCACAAGACTGTTCTCCCTACATTGTCCTGATCTCTTTTACATGCTCTCCTTCATAGATACTGTATTTTCATTCTTTTTGGTGGTAGTTTGTTTTTTAAATACTCGAAGGCTTCTTTTGCTTACTTTCCCTCAGGTTCTTTTTCTCTGTTTTTACTAAATGTCTTTTTCTATTTACCTTTATAGTTCTCCTTCAGCTGGTACTCTGGCTGTTAAATTTTTTCTGTCTTTCATTTAATAACTATAGAGCTCGAAAATCTTGTTGAGCTGCTAGAGCCATCTCATATGTAACTTAATCCACTAGGAATCCCACATCTCCCAGAAACTTGTTTTCTTCCTCATCCCAGTAAAAATAGGCTCATCATTTACTTCGCTGTGCCCCAACATTGAACTACTCTCCCCTTCACAGTATAAGTACATAAGTAAACTCAAATCTTCAATCCTACTAATCAGTGTGGTTGAGGATCACTGCACAGACAGCAGATTAGAACAAGCCCTTCCTCATAGGAAGCTCATTGGACACACTGGTCCTAAGGTTTAAGTTGGATGTATCTTCCGTAGTGAGCCATATGCATGTTGAGTCAACATACTTTGTCAGAACGTAATTCTTTAGGCCATCTTTTACCAGATAGATGGATTATCAAAAACAGAAATAGTTTCATAGTCTGGTGTAAGGCTTACCTGTGGATCCTGTTTGTTTTCAGGACAGTTTCACATTCTTTGCATTGTTGCCTTGCAGGGTCATCTTTTCTTCAAGCATTTTCAGTTACCTACCTAACTTTACTTTTGGCTACAGAATGCTTTTTGCCTAAACACCCTTAATCACTGGCTTGTTATCTTTGATCCTGTCACTCTGTACACTTAATTTTGTCTTTTGTTTATTAATCATTGTAATTCATATAGGTATGTGCCCTGTGTGTTCTCAACACTGTTAACACTTCACAACACTACATGGTAATGATTGCTCTTTAGCTCTTGGGTCACAGGTTCACTTCTTGTCCCTTCATAATTTAGGGTAAATAGTTATACTGGTGACTACATTTTGCATTTTGTCGTATATGCAGCATTAACTCTTATATACTGTTTGTGTGGTTTATAAGTATTTCTATAATACTGTAAAGGAAACAGTAGGGTATAACTGGAGAAATTTTATTTCTGTGCCTATGATTTTGTGTCTTTTAAGTTATATTGTCAGGATAATCAGGTTTAGTGAACTCCTTATTCTTTAAATTTTGCATTCTATTTCATGAGTGAAGGTCAGATAAAATTAGTAAACTTTTAAACATTTTAACAATTCTATTTTGGATTCATACAGAGTTTTAGCAAATTTCAAATAGTTTGTTGTTAGACAAAATAATTAATAGAAATAGGACTTTTGTCAAAGTTAGCACTATAATAATGTATTGCGAGTTTTGAAACTACTAAGTATCCTTTAAACATTTATGAGAATTAATCTCAAGAATTAATTTATTGCTGGCGTGGTAGAACATGCATATAGTGCTAGGAGCATTGGATGGACAACATCCTGGGTGGTGAACACTACCTCTCTATTCAACTAAAGCAGGTGTGTAGGGGACGCTGGGTGTGTGTTTTGATTTACTGTTTGAGACAGTGTCTTTTTATGCTCACCCCTTGATTTATTTTTATAATTATGTGGGGGAGGGGTGCCCATGGAAGCCAGAAAAGGATCAAATCCTCTGAAGTTAGAAGTGAATGTGTAAGCCACCAGTGTAGCTGCTAGGGTCTGAACTTAGGTCCTCTGCAAGGGTTCTTAACCTCTGAGCCATCTTTCAGGCCTTAGGGTTTTGTTCTCAAAACAGGCTTGCAGCTTCCCATGCAGCCCAGGTTGGCCTGGAGCTCACAAAAATACTCTTTTCTCTGCCTCCCAAGTATTCAGCTGTGAGTTGCCAAATTTGGCTGTGAAAGTGTATTTTTAGAATCTACTAATCTTATAAAAAGAGAGCCAATTAGTTGCAAAGGGAAACTGTCTGTTCAGACAGGTTATGGGTTTGGTATTGAGTTGTTAATTTAACACACACAGCTGGGTATTTAAAGATTACTTTTATACCTTAGTTTGTCTGTGAAGGTTTCCAGTAGCTTATTCAAAATGAACTGTTTTAAAATTTTTTATTATTTCTGAGGACATTGGGAATTTGCATATCTCAGAGGTGAATTGTTACAAATCTTATTTTAATAATACCTCTTTGCCAAGAAGTGATACCTTCAGCAGCAAAATGCAAAGTATAGCATTTCCACCTACATGCAAGAAGGATTGCAGATGCGATGCTATGTTTCTAAAATCTGTGAGGCTGCCCACAGAGGTTTCTCAGTAGGCCAGAGATAACCTTGGTATAAGGCATGTCCCTTCTGTATTCATCTCCGTGCTTTCATAATGTCCTAGAAGCACTGGCCTGACTGTACAATTGTTGTTCTTCCCTACTTAATTTACAAGGTTGTTACAATGAATATAGTATGAAATAATGTGTCTCAGTACATAGAAAGAATAAGTCACTTCTTTACCTCTTGGAAATAAATCCCTAAACTAAATTACCTTTAGTAGTTTAATTAAAATGTCTAATAGTTTGTTTTATTATTGCCCATTGAATAAATACAAGAATTTCAAAATTAACCTTAAATATAACTTGAACTAAGTAGCCATTAAAATGATGTTTCAGAAAGATGTTAATCTTAGTAGCATTGCCATCAAACGATGTTTAGGAAGAACATCTGGTATAAAAGTATACACAGCGTATATAACGGAGCGGGATATTAGTTCTGATTATTTCTGAGTGGATGAAGTGAAATAATGCTTTATCCTTGTTCTGTTTTGACCTTGTTTTTTCTTTTCAGGTAAAACTCAAATGAAACTTGCATTTTGAAAACATAAAATTACTATACTTTTTAAAATTTTAATTTCTTAAATTCTTGATTGAATCAATTTTTTATGGAAAAGAAATAAAACACAAAAATATTGCCCATTAGGATGTTTTTATGTAGAAAGTTTGTGGGGGGTTTCCTTTTATTTACTTATTTATTTGGGGATAATGGCATTTGTATACCATGTAGTGGTTGTGAAAGAAAACAGATAACCTATGGCAAAGAGTCAGATCTCTCTTTACATCAAGTAGATCCTAGGGTTTAAACTCTGGCTGTCAGGGTTGATGGCAACTGCTTTTACGTACTGAGCCATCTCACTAGCCCTTTGGAAAGCATATGGTAACCATTCTAAACATCCAGCTACAAGGTGTGTATTAATTCCTAATTTAGCTCTAATTTTCAACAGTATGAATTTTTTCCTTTTTTAGCGACGTAGTCTCATACTGTAGTTCACGTAGCTTAGAACTCATTTTGTAGCTTAGACTAGTATCAAACTTGATGTCAAGTCTTCTGCCCCAATGTTAGAATTATAGGCATGAGCCACCATACCCAAGTTTTTTTTTAAACTTATTTTTTTCCATTTAATATAGTCTTGTAAGAAGCTTTTTGAGGATAATAATGCCAGGAGACATTTGTTGGGTTGTTTGTTTGTTTTGAGACAGGGTATTACTATGTAGCCCTAGCTGGCCTAAAACTTTCTATGTAGACCAGCCTGTCCTCAAACTTTCAGAGACCTACTTACTTCTCCCTCTCAACTTCTGGGATTAAAGGCATGTACCTCCATGCCTGGCAGCATACATATTTTTAATATTTTTCATTGCTTCCATAGGATACTTTAAAAGATCCCAGTGTAAATTTGAGTCTCACCTAGTTGTTTCTCAATGTGGAGTTAGTCAGATGTTGATACCACTTCATTATGAACCTTTGACAGAAATTTTTATAAGTTTATAGTACTTTTGAGATGGGGTAAGATTCCTCTTTCTGATACAAGCGGATTGTGAAGGGCAATTGTGCCAGATAATCTTAATAGATAGAGCCTTGCCACTTCAAGATTTTATGATTGTTCAGTGTTGGTAAACAGGTTTAATATCCTAGACGTGGGAGATCATGAATTCTGTTTTGTTTGTTTGTTTGGGACAGATCTCTCTGTGTAGCAGAGCCCTGGTTGTCCTAGAACTTGCTTCGTAGACCAGGCTGGCCATATTCTTCCCAGGATTTTATGTAATCCAGGTTGGCCACAAATTTATGAAGACCAGACTGGCCTCAGATTGCAAATCTGCCTGCCTCTGCCTCCCAAATTGCTGAGATTAAAGTGTGTGCCACAACCCTATCTGGTTTCACTGTTTTGTTTTATGAAATTTTATTTTTGATTGTAGTGTATACTAGTGTATATGGTAAAGCATTTAACCACTGAACTATCTCTCCAGCCCTACTTATGGGCTTTTTAAATTAACACTTTTGCAAAATTTAGGCAATTAAATATAATCAATTAAAACATCTTTCACTAGCATAAATTGTGGTACATACACATTACTAGTTTTTTTGTTTTGTTTGTTTTTTGATTTTAAACATCCTGTCCACAGGAGGAGCAAGAGGCATCTGAAAAGTCTGTGGGCAGGTGGTTTGGTTCTAAGACTTTCAAGGCCCAATTAACTCCGGGCTTGCTCTGCCACAAGCTGACTTGTGGTTATTTGGGTTCTCTGCCTCTTGCTTTGTATGTTAGGCTCAGTGTATAGTAGGAACAGAGGAGCCATAGAAAGGACATGAGATTACTGTGTTGATATTTAAAATAATTATTCTCTTGTGATGGTGCTGCCTTTAAATTTTTATCTCATGATCATCATTCCTATTGTATATTTAATTCCATTGTAAAAACCATTGTTTCGTTGTGCTTACTAAACCAGTTATTTTCCTACTTTGTTCTAACATGTTTCAAGTAATTCAAATTCCTGTCTTACCAACATGTTTTTCTATCATCATAAGTCTGTGTTTTTGTTGGTTTCATCTCACATGGGATTTGTATTTTTAGATTTAAATTTTGTTTTTTGTGGGTTTTGTTTGTTTGTTTCTGAAACAAGGTCTCATGTAGCCACGGCTAGCCTTGAGTACTTGGTCTTTCTTCTTCCCAACTGCTGAGATTAAAAGTATTACTGTCTTTTAGTAAGCCATATTGTGGAGAGGGCGGCCTAAGCTTGAGTCAAAGTAGCCATGGATCCAGGATCCAGGGCTGCTGGATCTTGGACTCAGTTTCAGAGCAGTAGATGAGAGCCAGGCCTTCCTGAAGTTGAGGTACATGGCTCTTTTTTAGTTTGTTTACCAATGGGACCTCAGATGAGAGCTTTTGTAGTATTAATATGAGTTCTTATCTAAATTGTGTACTCTTTACTATATAGCTTTGTTTTTCTAAGTAATGATTTGAGTGAATAATTTCTTACTCTTCCTGTTTTTCTTTTCTTTTCAGGCTACTCTACAGTTTAGCCTTCAATGCCAGGTTTTTGAGGCACCTTTGGTTTCTCATCTCTTCGATGACAACACAGATGATCACAGGGTACGTGATACACAGGCTTACAGATTGAGCCTAAGGACATGGAAAGTGTCAGCCTAAAGAAAGGGTTGTGATTAATTACTGCTTACACTTGTTCTGTCACGTTAGAAAGGTGTATTCTGAATGGCCTTAATTCACACATATACACTCCCCCCCCCCCCAAAAAAAAGGAAAAGAAAAATAAAAATTAGTGCCTAATTACTAATTACACAGTTAACTTATCTGTAAACATTATTAGAATATGGCTTTATCTGAAGGGAAATTTATTTTCAAAATTTCAGATACTGGGGTTTTTCTTTTTGAAAACTTATTTCATTTTATGTGTGCTGGTGTTTTACCTGCATATATGGTTGTGTACCACATGTGTAACTTATGCCTGTAGAGGTCAGAAGAGGGTATTGAATCTCCTGAAGCTGGTGGTTCCTGGCTGCCTCGTGGGTGCTGAGAAGTGAATCCCAGTCCTTTGGAAGAACAGCCAGTACTGCTAACTGGTAAACCATCTTGCCAGTTCCCCCCCCCCCCTTTTTTTTTTTTTAAATAAAAAAAAAACAAGCAAGGTTTCACTGTGCAGCTAGTAGGTTGGAACTCTAAAGGCCTGCATTAGCTTCTGGAGTACTAGCACTATGGGTGTGCACCCCTTATATCCAGAAAAACCTCTTCTTAATGGTAGGGAAATTTCCTTTAATGCTTTTATGTTTTTCATTGAATCTTAATGATTCTTATGTGAATAAGAGTTTTTCTCAGCCCACTGTGGCTAGTGACACTCATGAAGGCTGAGTGATTCATCTGGAATCAACAAAGACTAGAGACACCTAGGTTAGATTCATACTTAGAAAATTTAAAATAAGTTTTGGTACATTCTAATCCTTCTGTCATGACCTTGAACAACCATTTACTTAGGGCAAGAGGAGATTGGAGATCATTAGAACAGGAAATTATCATTGACCTAAGAGTACCCCAGCTTAGCAACAGAGAGACTGGTATGATCTGTTTGATAATTGGCTGTTTGCTTATGACGTTTGTCTTTTGGTGAGGAAATGGAGTCATGATGTGTGAAAGAAAAATGATACTATTAATTACATTAAATTATTAATACTATTTTACAATGGATAAGGTTATATAGCAATTTTTAAAAGGCAGTTGAGAATTTTAAATTTCTTGTTGCTTGTTTAGTTTATTAAATAACTTCTTTTCAGGAACATAAACAATGTATTAATATATTCCCACTTAACACCTTTTCATACTACTTTCGGGAGCAGAATTAAAACTGAAACACTTGATTTTTTAAAAATGACAGTAAATTTAATCTGAGGATAATTTCAAAGCAAGACTAGCTTAGTGGGGAGACTTACGTCAGACTTGGGAGTCTGCCTTATCATCTCATCAGGTAGCCAAGATGTTCCAGACCCAACTGAAATGCAGTTTGTCCCTCACCCCAAGGTGACAAATCTAGGTGTGGGCAGATGTTTTTAGTGAGTTTGTTGTATTTTGTTTTTCTACATGGGGTTTCTCTGTGTAATAGCCCTTGCTGTCCTAGAACACTCTCTATAGACAAGACTGGCCTCGAATTCATAGAAATGAACCTGCCTTTGCCTCCCAAGTGCTGGGTCCACGGGCAGATGTTTTGCAAGCCATGGTTTTATTCCAAGTGTGTTCTTTCCACTATTTCTCCTTGAAATGAGACAGTTTAGTTTCTGGCTTACTGAAGTTGAAGCAACTGACAACCAGCAAACAGGCCACTCTTTACCAACAAGAGTAACAACAGACTACTCCACTGTGGTCACTGCACTGAGGGCCTCAGGGGGTCTGTAACAGGGGCCCATTCAACAGGTAAAGCTGAAAATTCTTCATTGATGGGAGGGAATATAGTCTCCACAGGCAGGTGCAAATCCTTATTCTGAGGGTGGATACAGGTGGCAGGGATTCAGTATGAAGTCCAATTGATTATCTGTAATTCAACCAGCTTTTGGTGTTATACCTGTGACATTAAATTGTAGACTTTTTATTCGTTTCCACGTCTCTTGAAATTGACTTGATTTCAGAAGGATGTTTGAGTTGGCGTTTCATTTGTCCTGGCTGCAGGGTGCACTGGTGCACTGATAACTCTTCTTCCAAGTTCTATTTTCCATCATTCAAGTGAGAATCATTAACTTCTTTTGCTCACTTGGAATTAAGGAAAGAACAAATAAGTTAATGTTGGTTAACAGCATTAATTGTTTGCCTGTGTGATTTTGCGCTGGCTTATGGTAATGTAAGGACTAGAATTCACAGCAGGAGTGATTTTTCAGTGCTGCTTCAGCACTGCTTCAGCACTGCTTAAATGTAGAAAACACTGGCCACTCAGCAACTGTGTAACACTTGTTCCCTTAAATATTATATGCTCCTTGGTTTCATGTGATTTTTGTGGCTCTGCATTGATAGGCCTGGGATGTAAAGGATTATGACCATTATCTTTACTAATATCAATACAAATATATGGCAGTGAATTAATTACTTTTGTGTGTATCAGGAAAATTTTTGTAAGTGGCCCGGTAGCATAGTGAGGACTCACTCAGAAAGTATATGCCGGGTTCTCTTCTCATGGGACTGAGCAGAAGATGAAACTACTGTTATACATGCTTAAGTCAGCTCTCAGCTTCCCTGGCTGTGGTAATGAAGGGGGACAGTATTTCTGTCTGCATGGGGGCAGTACCCAAGGAGTCTGGAAGAGAGCATTGGATCCTCTGAGAGTGTAGTTACAGATTGTTGTGAGCTGCCTAGAGTTCCTGTTCTCATTGTAGACCTTTTCCTGAAGGCAGCATTAGGCAGATTCAGAGCCCCATCTGCATCTACCTCACTCACCAACCCAAACCCCAGCACCCCCAACCCCTGGTAAGAACAGGCAGGCTTCTACTCTGCCATCCTGCTTGTATGGTGTTAGTTTCTCTGACTTCACTCCTGCTCCTGTCTCCAAATACAACTTTTGAGAGCTGGGTGTGGTGGTGCAGGCCTTTAATCCCAGCAGAGGTAAATAGATCTCTTAAGTTCCAGGACAGCCAGGACTAACTTGTCTCCAAAAAAAGTAGTAACTTTGTGGACAAGATGGACAGAGAGTCAAGAGGGGTGTAACTGATACCCATGAGGTGACCTGCAGGTTTCATTGCTGAGGGGACACAGTGCTTTCTTGTTTGGAAAGATCTGTGTGTTCTATATGACAGACTTCCATGAGAAAGAAAGGAACCAATCACAGCTTGTGATAATAGTGGAGACACAAAGTTTTCTGCAGACCCATCTATGTGGCAGGCAAGGGAGCTACCTATAAATATGAACAGGAGAAACAAGGCCCCAAGAGGAGTAGAAGATGAAGGATCTAATTTGGCTTCAATATAGAGTTATAAACCTACCTGAAAGCAAGGGTAGGTAAAATGTTCTGTCCTGCCACATATGTTGGCCTCTGTTAAATGGAAGTCCAAGGAGAGGGGATAGTTTTCCATGCAGGAACCAAATCTTCATCTAAACCTCTCCAGGGCTTTAGCTTGGGACCATGTCCATCTCAGTAACTGCCTATTACCACAGGCGGCAGGAGCAGGGACATCAAAAAGGTTGGTCTGGTGGACTTTCTTGTCTTCTCTGGTGCCAGTTACTAACTGGTGTTGTCTCTGGGGGAACTTTTCCTTTTTTAAGTAGTTTCTTTGTTAATGTAAATGTATTTTCCCTGAGTATATTATCTGATGTCTCAATTCCTAAGCCTCGCCTTAGAAGAGATATTTTGTTTTTCCCTGCCCCTTCTTTAGTTCTATGGTGCCATTGCTTCAGGTGATATCAAGGGGTTCGCCCATGTCTTTCGAAGATTCTAGTCGGATCATCCCACTCTTTTACCTCTTCAGCTCCTTGTTCAGCCATTCGCTCATTTCCATACATGACAATGAATTTTTTGGTGACCCCATAGAAGGTAAGAATTTTGAAAAATGGGTTTGCTGTTGGTCTCATGGCCTGTCAGTTTTTAAGGGTAATTAAAAGGCTCTCTTTTTTTTTCTTCTTTAAGTTTTGCTGTGTATGTTGATTTGAAAAAACAAACCAACAAACTGGTGGAAAATTGGGTTGTTTTAGTTGTAGGTCAGAGACAATCGTCCATGATGCCTTTCACTCTGGAGGAGTTAATCCTGTTGTCACGATGCCTTCGAGATGCATGCTTGGGGATCATCAAGCTAGCGTATCCGGAAACAAAGCCAGAGGTTCGGGAAGAATATGTCACCGCATTTCAGAGTGTTGGAGTCACCACTAATTCTGAGATGCAGCGGTGCATACAAATGGAACAGAAGCGATGGGTTCAGTTGTTCAAGGTATGTGGCGTGTCAGAATGGATCCAGCACAGATTTGTTTTTGTTTAGTTTCTTTTAGAAGAATAGAAATTTGGAGGTTGGTTTCAGGCATAATTTTAATTTACCAAGCTTTTAAAGAAAAGCCTTATCTTTATTTTATATCTGCTTCATTTTAAAGCATTGCTTTTGTGCTGATGAAATAAATGGCTCAGTAAATAAAGGTTCTTTCTACCAAGTCTGGAGACCTGAGCTGAGTTCTGTATCACACACAGTGAAAGGAGAAAACTGACTCTCAAACATTGTCTTCTGACTTTCACATAAGTGCTGCAGCAGAAGATGGAAAATACAACCCTTGCTTTCACAGTTAATACATATTAAAATGTCTTAAGACTATCCTTGGGCTGGAGAAATGGCTCAGCGGTTAAGAGCACTGACTGCTCTTCCAAAGGTCCTGAGTTCAATTCCCAGCAACCACATGGTGGCTCACGACCATCTGTAAGGGGATCTAATGCCCTCTTCTGGTGTATCTGGAAACAACTACAGTGTACTCATATAAATAAATCTTTAAAAAGAAAAGAAAAAAAAAAAAAGACTATCCTTGATAAGCTGAAAAAAAAGTAATAAAAGATTTTAAGTGTTTTCATTTTTTTCATTAAAAGATTTTTTCTTGATAAAAATTATTTTTAATCATTTATAAGATGGAATCAAAAAGGTAGAATGAGTCAGTTTTTGATGCATGCTATATAAAAATTACTCCAGAATGAATTCATCTCTAACCATGAAGAAAAAGTTATGGGGTCCCATGACTGGAATGCTGGCAAGAATGGGTGACAGGGTTTTTTTTTTTTTTTTTAAAAAAAAAAAAAAAAAAAAAGCAGGGAAAGGTGATTGACTCTGACCCCCATGCAATTTCTGCTGCAAACACATCTAGTCAGCTAAAATTGCTCGTTAAAGGAGAGCAGAAGAAATGCATCTTCCAAATTGAATGCTAGATTTACAGGCCGTTTAATACCAGCGACCTCTCAAACACTAATGTTCCATGAGAGTCATCAGCTGTCCCTTCAGGTCTTTTATCACAGCTTTTGTCAAGCTATCTGTTTAATTGAAAGAAGTTAATTGAATGAAAATGATCAACTAAGCTTGTATTAATATTGCTAATGGAAATTTCTTCTTGGCCGTGTTTAGAAAAAGATGTCAAGCTAGACTTTAGGAAAGACCCATTAATGCTTGCACTTAACCTGATGGGCTAATTAAGGACTGCTTATTCATCCTACAAGTCCATGAGAGTCTCTCTGTAGCCCGTTCTGCCTGATTTTACAACACATTTCACTTAGAAGCATAAGCATTAGCAGCAGTGAAAGTAACTGATAATGTTTTGATTGCATGAACACAGGCCTAATGCATCATTGAATTCATAATTTGTGCAGATTGGTGTAATACATGTTTGCACAATTTATTTTAATCACCTTTCTCTCTGTATTTCTAAGTAAACCTTAAAAGTTGCCTGCTGAGCCCTTCCTTGAAGATGGGCTATTTTGCACCTTTTCTAGATTTCTAGAATAAACTATCTCACCTACTTTAGACTTGGAATATTTGTGTAAGGGTTCATGGATTTGAACCATATGGTAACATGTATGCTTTCTTGTCTATGTGTAATTAAGCTCTGGGATCTTTGCTAGTAACACTTCCCTTAATGTGGGACACCAGGTTTTGTGTACATTGAAAGATAAAGTCACTGTTTTACAGTTCCTACTGGATGTTTTATAATTTTATATGACAGTCTTTGGGGCTTAGGAATATCTGAATTTAATAATGCTACATGAGACTTTTTTGCCCTGGCCTGTTTTGCTTAAACATTAAATAAAGATTCTGTGAAGCCAAATGCAATAATGCATGCTAGTGATCCCAGCTCTCAGGTTGCTGAGGCAGAATGATTTACAAGTATGGGACTAGCCTGAGCTCCCGGACAAGAGGTAGGAAATCCTGCTTGATATGTCTTTGTGTCTGGCTACCACATTTAATGGGCCCTAACAAAGCCAGTGTGTCAGGGAGGCAGGCATTGCCACATAGAGAATAGTGTCTACTATGGTAGATGATTCTTGCTCTCTTGATGTATATGGAAGTGAATGAGAGAGATTGAACCCAGGTCTTTGTACATGCTAGGTAAGCAGTTTACCACTGAGCTACATCTAAAATCCTAATAGTTTGCTTTAAATATATATATATATATATATATATATATATATGGGATGGGTTTAGATTTGAAATTGTGTTTTAACAAAGACCTTTGACTTTAGAATAGAATTGTTTAAAGAACATGTGCCCAACCAATTTTATACCACTTGCTATGCTATATACATAGAGTCTAGAAATCATGTAAGCCAGTATGACCCATGAGTGATGATCAGCTGCTATTAGCTTTTCTTATAGGAGAAAATGACATTTATATCAAATACCATAAGCAGTAGGGTGTTGTCACTTTTTCCTAAAAGCAAGCATTGCCTGTCTGTTCACATGGTAGTGATTCTGTATGGGAAATGTTACTGTTGTCACAGTACAATGTCTGTACCATGTATGTGTACTACAGTACCAAATTAAATTTGAAACATTCACAGTAAAACCAACCAAAGGAGGTAAAACCTTTTGCCATTAATTTCTTGCTTTTTGTTGACAGACAGAACTGCAAACACTGAGACTAGGCTTTCTACTTCAGAGCAGACTGTTTTCCTTTTTCAGTCCAAGACGATCTTGAATTGAGAGGCTCTGTTGACTGGTCACATAACGAACATTGAATCTAATTGCTCAAAGTCTTCTTTATTTGTCACCTTAGGAATTTAGATCTGTTCCTAAACTCTGCATTAACACTGTTAAAACATGTAATGCATTTATCAACTTTTTAAACTTCTTTTTGAAGTGTAATTTATGGCTATAATCACTTTAACCCCATGGAGAAGCAGGAAAACTTGCTTGACATGTTTTTGTATCTGGCTACCACACTTAATGGGCCTTACCAAAAACAGTGTGTCAGGAAAGTAGACACGTCTATATCCATTGTCACATAGAGAGTAGAGTGTGCTATTGTAGATGATTCTTGCCCTTTTGATTGTTGCTTTATATTTTCCATTTGAAAGAAAAAATGATCTAGGTGTGGTGATGAACCTGGTACATCCCAACACTTGGGCAGGAAGATAATGAGTTTAAGGCCAACCTGGGATCTGTATGGATTCTTTAAAACCTAAGGCCAATTTGGTCATGGGACAGAAAAACAGTTGAAACTTGACTTTTAGCTTCCTCTATGCTGACTAGCCCTCCTCATACTGTAGACCAAGTCAAAAGGCCATCTAGGGAGGACCTGTGCCATAATGGGGAAGATACTATTCTTTGTTAACTGAATAGGATGTACATGTCACGTTACCTTCTAAATACAAGCCTATAGAATAGTGCTTTTGTCAGCTTTGGTCAGACAGCTTCTCTTTGCAGTGATCAGCAATTAGTTCAGAGACTTATAACTGGTCAAATTATTAAGAATAAATCACCCATAAATGGGACATCTATACCTCTTAGTTAGGGTTTCTATTGCTGTAAAGAGACACTATGACCATAGCAACTCTTATAAAGGAAAACAGTTTAGAGTTTTAGTCCAGTGTTGTCATGGCACGCAGGCAGACATGGTGCTGGAGAAGTAGCCGGGAATTGTACGTCCACATCTGAAGGCAGCAAGAAGAGAGAATGCCACTGCGCCTGGCATGAGTATTTGAAACATCAAAGCCTACCCCCTAGTGACATACTTCCTCCAAAAAGCCACACTTACTCCAGAAATATCTCCTAATAGTGCCACCCCCTATAGATCTATGGGGGCCATTTTCATTCAAACCACTACAATATCCAAGGTTGTGGAACATAGTGGAAGAATGAGCAGAAGGAATGCAAGAATTAGAGAACGGGAATAGATGTGGAATGTTGATTTTTCAGACATGACATGGCTGCTACTTATTTTTAAAGAATTATTTATTTACTTTATGTATGTGAGTACACTGCAGCTGTCTTCAGACACACCAGAAGAGAGCATTGGATTCCCTTTACAGATGGTTATGAGCCACCATGTGGTTGCTGGGAATTGACTTCAGGACTTCTGAAAGAGCAGTCAATGCTCTTAACCGTTGAGCCATCTCTCCAGCCTTGGAACTCACATCAGCTATGCTTGTCTTCACAATATTAGGTCCTTCAGTAGCCTATTATTGAAATGGGAAGGGCTCCTAAGATAAGATTTAAGATAGGCAATTCATGAAAGAGGGAGAAAAATTTTCTTTAGTATTATAGCCACTGGTAAGGTGATTTTGTAGCCTCTCATCTGTGCTCCTGTTAACTATTACAAATCTTACTGGAACTGGAACTTGCGCGCACACACACTCGAAGACATGAAAGCAGAAGGGATGAGGAAAGGGAACTGGGTAAGGGTGGGGGCAGGAGAGACAAAGGAGGCGATAAATGTGCTTAAAGTATACTGTGTATGTATGAAAGTGTCATAAAACCCAATTTTATTTATAATTAATATATACTAATTTCAAAAACATTCTTAAAAAGCCACCCAGGTATGAGAATGTGGCTTAATAGTAAGTAGAACGTCTGCCTAGCATAGGACCTTTGGTTCTGTACCCATCTTTGAAGAAAAAAGACAGACAAACAACAACCCAACTTTTTTTCCCAATAATTAAAATTTTATTGAAAAGCGGATGCCAAAATTGGAGATTGTTGTTGTATACTTTATAAAATCAAACATAATTATGTTGTCCTGGTGAGTACCTGAACTAGATAAGGCTTTCTGTGAAAAATAAGTTCAGAAACTTACACAGATTAACGTTGCTTTCTTGTAAGTGAACAGCCATCTGTGAGCCTGTCCTTTTTTCCTGTGGGCCGGCACAGCACTGTTGAACAGCCTGTACAGAGCTTAGTTTTCAGTCATGTCGGACATTTCACATCCGTGAAGTCAGAATTTGGGCTTTTTTTCTACCAAGGAAGGGTGTAATAGATCTCTAGTCAGAGGATGGTGATAGCTCTGCTAGCATGGCTGCTCCAGATTTGTGAGGTGAGGTGCAACAACCCAACTTTTGAACAAAGTAAATGGATGCAACTGATGTCCTGGCTACAATCCTGATGTATGTCTTTCACGGGAGTCTCTGAGTGATAGACCTGTGTTCTGTTCTTGAAGATCTGTTCTTGTCTATCCTTATTATTGAGATGAGCTGGGTGGTTTTGTTGTTGTTTTACTTTTTTGTGGCTAGTTGAAATGAATACTTAAGGAAAATGATTTTTTAATATTTCAAACATGGAAGAAAGTCCTGTCTTTCAAAATACATTATGTTTAACAAGTGATAACTGAGGGGTATTATGTGCTCACTGCAGCATTTCAAGCCTTAACTACTGATTCCTTAAGTAGCCCCATGCTGGCTGCCCAGTGCTAGGGAACGGCCTGGGCAGTATCACTGTGTAATGAGGGCTTGCAGTAGACTCATTGTGTTCTTTTCATTCCCTGTGGGAGAATCTCGAATGTCGGGTGATGCTTCTATAGCTGCATGCCACTAGTTTTCTCACATTCCTTTGAATATGTTCTTCATTTGAGATCAAGTCTTTAAAAAGCTCTCCTTTTATGTATTTATCACATTGCACATTTGCCCCTTTCAGTATTTAGAAGTTTTGTGCTGCTGATTGTACCTGTTGCTAGACCAGGCAGCATAGACTGGTGAATCTCTGGCACTAGGCAGGACTGCAAGTTTGTGGCTAACTGGGCTCCAAAAGGGGTTAAGGTCCACCTAGTCAACTTACTGAGACTGTCTCAAAATAAAAAGTATGAAGATAATGGGAATATAGTTCAGTGGTAGAACCCTTGTCCAGAAAGCATGAGGCTTTAGGTTAAATCCTTAGTGCCACCAAAAAAAAAAAAAAGCATTTAGCTATGTTGTTTGGTTTTAATTTGCAGTTGCTTTTCAAAATAGGCTGTATATATACCAGCCATCTCCATCCAAGTGTTGTCATCCAGTTTACAGACATGTTTAATACATGATAGTATTAAATCTTGTTATGGTATGGAAGCTAGGTAATAACCTAGTAGGATACTTCCCTGAGCTTCCCAGTCCATCAGCAAGATTCCCTGTCGTCATCAAAACCAGAACTCTACAAACATGGATCTTGTAAAAATAGTTGGTGTTAATGTATAATCTGTAACTGGGCAGTTGTCAGCTGGGACTTTCATAAGAAATCTGTATGTTTCTAGTAACTTACTTTTTTATTTTAATGTTGAGGTTGAAAGAAATCAGTTTGAAAGTTATTACTATGTTGCATGTGAATGTAATGGAGCTTTCATAATTGCTGTGTTCATTTCCAAGTGCTGAGTTATTTTTATTTCTGAACATTTAATGTAAATCATTGATCTAGGATGAGGGATAGCAGTTAATACATCATATTTTATGAAAGCTGCTAGAACTGCATTATAGATACAGCTGGTCATTCTAAAGTATGCTTCTTTGCTTTCATTTTTTTTAAACCATATTGGTTCTCAAGTCCTTCAGACTCATCTCTGTAACAGTTCAGAGTGGCAGTTTACCTGGCTCCACTGAAACCAGTTATGGACTGAGGTGTTGAGTGATGGTGCCCCTGTGTGTGGATATTCATCACCCTCCCAGATGATCCCCACATGTTGTATAGGCTAGGAACCACAAGCTTGAATCTGTAGAATACTCACTTTGGACAGGTTTTTATAACCTTTGTTCAGAGTTTCCTAAGATGGGTATACCTATGACTTTGTTACAGCTTATACCTAAGAGTCTTAGAGTCTTTCTATTTGGTACAGTTTTCCAGAAAATTTGATTGAGTTAATAGAAAGAAAAGCTATCTTCTGAATTTTGCATTGGGCATCTGTTGATAAAGTTTAAAACCATCTCTTCAGTTGTTCTCACCTTCATCATCTGGAGTAAACTGTTTTCTATGGGCTACCTATGCAGACGTGTCCATCCTTTTTGCTAAAGGTTGCATCATGGTTGGCATTTCATTGCTGAGAGTGTGGACAAAAATAATGTGAGAATGAATCCAATCATTTTCATGGTTTGGTAAATTTATATTTTTCTTTAAGTTTGAGAAGAAAAATAGTTCATGTAGAGGGAAAATGTTGATTAACTTTTAAGAGTATTTAACAATAGTTGTGCCAGATAAAAATACAGATTACCTGATATATTTGAATTTTACCTAAATTGCATATACTTTTAAAAAGATAATTTTACCTCCTAAAGTTTTGGACAAACTTATTCTACTTACTTTTTTCCCAGGATTTTATTGTTTTTAATTATGTCTATGTGTCTGTAGGTATGTGCACATGAGTGCAGGTTACATCAGAAGTTGAGAAGAAGGCATTTGATCCCTTGGCACTGGAGCAATAGGCAGCTGTGAGTCATCCCACCAGTGTGGATGATAGGGACTAAACTAAGGTCCTCTGGAAGAGCAGTATGCACCCCTAACTGCTGAGCCATCCCTCCAGCCCCCTACTTATATTTTTTAAAGGTTGTTTGATATTTATGTGAAATTGGCACTTGAAGATTTTATAAATGATATGTGTTTACACATTTATTGGGGGGGTGCATGCTACAGCACATGTATGAAGGTTATAGTATAACTTGTGGGAGTTGGTTCTCTTTGGGTCTGTGTTCTGCCACTCCACAGTTGGGATGTGTGAAGGCAGCTGGGGAGGTGTTAGGCTGCAAACATAGCCTAAGCTGGGAGCCCCAACCTGGATTAGAAACAGGAAGGCAGGCTGGGGTAGAAGCTGGGGTTCCCAAACTCCTGGACACCCAGACACTGCTGGGAACCACAGGGAGTCAGGAATGGGCAGTGCTCTGGTGTTGAGTCTGGGGCTGGTAATCTGGCTTTGCTAAGGGTTGAGTGTCCAGAGTGCAGAGAGGCCTTCTGCAGGAGACTTAGGTGACAGCTCTGTATGATGAAGGCTTTCCCCCACATCAGTTCTTGATGAGAGAGAGTCCTTACTTGTCCAAACTGCTTATTGGTAGTGAAAAATAATTGTATATGATTTACTCAAGGTGGACCAGAAATTAAATATCTTTTGTAGGAAGGAATTCTGAGAAGGGACACTTATTGGTGAGGGCCAGCCCATAGATACCTCATTAGCATGTAGAACTTTGTGCTCTGTGCTACCTGACTTCCCAATCCTCATGTGGGGTGTCATGATCACATGCTTCAGGACAGGAACCTGGTAGGGAGTAGATGAAATGCCTACCATTCTCAGGTATGAGAGTTTACTGGAGTTTCTGAATCCATTCAGCCTTCCCAGTTTTTGCCTGGCGACATGGTATCATTTGCCTCATAATTCTCTGCTTCTATCATGTAGTTCCTTGGGAATTAAACTCTTGTCAATCTTGGTAGTAAGCATCTTTACTCACTGAGTAATCTTGCCAGCTCTACAAAGTATATTTCTATGTAGTGTAGAAAGTAGATCTTTTCTTTAAATAGTACTACTAGATTTCTTTAATCTTACGAATGACTTTTGATCTCAGATCAATTACTGAAAACTCCCAGGTCCCTATGTAATTTGTGGGCTCTCTTCCAAAGGAGCTCACAGCATAGCCAAAGCAGAGCTAATACTTTAAGAACATTCAGAGGATACACATAGCTTTGATGTTGCAGATGGGGAAAATGGCCAACTTGAGAATTACACCAAGTAAGAGACTGTAGAAAATTGATCAGCTCTAGAGGCACAGGCAAGGTATGTGGGGAAAATAGAGATTTTAGTCAGGTGCTGCTTCACCCATATCTCTCATGTGGTATTCCTCAGAAAAACTAATTCCACATAGTAACAGAATGAGCTTCATTACAGCCCATGTGAGCTATGCACTGCCAGAATTCTGTCTTAAAAATTCTAGCCAAGGAGCTAGAGATGCTTGATGGTTATGAACACTTGTTCCTCTTGCAAAGGACCCAGTTTCAGTTCCTAAGTCCCACATGGTATCTCACAACCACCTATAACTCGAATTCCAGGAGATCATGTGCTGTCTTCTGACTTCCAAGGATACCAGGTACATGCATAGTGCACATACATACATGCAGCCAAAACACTCATACACATAAAATAAATCTAAAGAGGGTACTATTAAAGAAAAGAATTCCAAAATGTGATAGAGGCCTATAATCATTGGCACTTGGGAATCAGCAGGAGGATGTAGACTGAGCTGTCTGAGACCTTGTTTGAAAAAAGAAAAAATAAAAAACAATTTTACCCAGTTTATACTGTATCGGGGTGGGGGTATTGGGAGGGGGCGGAAGGGAGTGTGTGTGTGTGTGTGTGTGTGTGTGTGTGTGTGTGTGTGTGTGTGTGTGTGTAATATGTTGTGTGTAGCTGTGTAGCTACCCCTAGAGACCAGAAGAGGGTGTCAGATCCCCTGGAGCTAGAATTACAAGTGTTTGTGAGCCACTTGATACAAGTGCTGTGACTGAACTTGCATCCTTTACAAGAAAAGGGAGTCATTCTTAATCATTGAGCCATCTCCATTCCTCAGTCTCTGGCTTGTGCTTTTTTTTGTTTTGTTTTGCTTTGTGTTTCCCTCCCCTTTGGTTTTTCAAAACAGGATTTCTTTGTGTTGCCCCAACTGTCTTGGAACTCTGTAGACCAATCTGGCCTTGAACTAACATAACAGATCCACCTGCCTCTGTCTCCCTAGTGCTGGGATTAAAGGTATGTGTCAGCACCCTGTGAATCACAGGTTCCCTCCTGCTAGGAGAGAACTGACCTTTGTTTATTTGTTTGTTTGTTTGTTTCAAGACAGGGTCACCTGACCTCATTTTTAAAAGTGTGTGTACTTATGTTGCTTTTCTGTTTCTTTTGGTAAACAACTGGTTTGTTTTTCCAGCATGTTCTTGTCCCTAAAGGAGGCTTTTTGTCCCGTCCATTTTATCAGGTAGACATACACCTGTGTCTTATCTGGTTAATGGTGTTGCCAGCTCTATATGTGTTATTCTCTGAGTTTGTATGACACTGCCCTGTTCTTTCTCTTCAGGTTATCACCAACCTAGTGAAAATGCTGAAGTCTAGAGACACAAGGAGAAATTTCTGTCCTCCAAACCACTGGCTGTCAGAACAAGAGGATATCAAAGCAGATAAAGTCAGTGGAAAATCTCCCTAATACTTTTCATTAAAGATAGGTTTCTCAGCTTTTGTATTCAAAAGTATAAGCCATTTTAAATTGTGTAACTCTTCATTTTGAGGATGCATCAATGTTTTAGGCAATGCTAACTCTTGGTCCAAGGACAAGATATGTAGCAGCAGCCTTGGCCTAGACAGCATCCTGATAATGATTATTTTGATTGTACTGTTATTGCAGGTTGTATTGATTATTGCTAAGATTTGAACCTAAAGCAGATTTAATCTTCCAGATTATCAGAAAGAGTGTACATCAGGTGCTCTCAGAAAAAGTCACCATTGATGTATTTTAGAATCTTTGAGAGTGGAAGACAGTCAGGAGATATAAGTAAGACAGGGATATACAGATGCAGCAAGAATCCAGGATAGGAGTGTGACAGGACATTGGAGGTATGACTATGTCTTCAGAGACAAGCAGTCTTCAAGTTGAACCTGAGGCCTTCAGCTCCACTGGCAGAGTTTGCAAATGGTCACCTCTTGCAAAGTGAACAGCTCCAGGGCCAAATGGATGACTCTAAGGAACTTTTCAACAACACAAAAGGACTTTAGCATGGTGATAGTTCTAGGTTTGAAGTGTGGTGACCTGTGACTACCAGTAGAGGCTGCTGAGGTATGAAGAAAGGTTAGGGACTCCTGAGAACCCTTCTTCCCAGCCATGTACACTGTCCAAGGAACTCTGAGTAACACTGAAAATAGCTGCATGGACTGGCCTCATATAGTAACTACAAGTTCACAGTGGTACTAAAGAGAAAAAGAACTGTATTCATCAATTTATAGAATATGAAGGAGCTGTGTCATTTTGAAACTGTTCTTGAAAGAAGTAGTAAACATTTGACATGCCTCTCTAAGGCTGTCTAGATAGTAGTGATGTCTTCCTGTTTATGCATTTCTTCCATATAATGGGTGTCATATTTGTGAGTTCAGGGAACTGTGTAACATGCCACCACACACATTGAGCCTGCTGCTCTCTCTTTAGGTACCTCTGCAAGTAGTGAGTACATTCCAGACCATAAATAAAAGCTTGTCCCTTCATTGAAAAAAAATTAAATTACAAAGACCAAAACTAAAGGATTAGAAGAACTTACAGATTAAAGAAAAACTTAAGAGATATAATATTTGTTATGTTTTAAATGTGATATGCTTTGTTTCATAATTATATCATTGTTATTTTACTCCACCCCGACAATAATTCCCTTTAAAGCTTTAAAGTATTCAAGGCTAAATTATGAGGACATGAGAGGCAGCTGGACTGGACAGGAATAGCCAGCTCCTTTGGTGCTGGAACAAAAGACAGTGTTGACAGCAGTTGGTTCCCATAGGTTACCCAGCTCTACGTACCTGCATCTAGACATGTGTGGCGATTCCGGAGGATGGGCAGGATTGGCCCACTGCAGTCCACCCTGGAGGGTAAGTTCTCAGTTTGCACTTCTTTTCACCAGGACAAATACTCTGTAGCATTCACTCCTTTTACTGTTAGCTCTGTGGTTTTTGCTGAACACTACATCTCCCATTTTCTGAAAGGTGGGGCTGTAGGGCAAGCAGCAAGAGACAGCCTGGGATTCTGTGGATCATAGGTGTTTCTTTGCTCAGTCTGCAGAATTCCTATGAGTAAGTATGCCATATGAAGATCATTTGGTTACTTTGTTAGTCTTTGGTTAATATGAATGTAGCTACTATTATTATCAGTGTGCAAGTATGTGTATGAACGTAAATAACGGAAGAATCCTAAGTCACTGCAGCCATGTGTTTACCTTTATAAAAAGGAAAAAAAAAAATAACTGCAAAACTGTTTTCTCAAGTAGCTATACCACCGTACATTCAGACCAGAGATGGATGTTTTGTGCACTGGTACTTTGTATCTCAGCCAGTATTTGGGATTGTCATGTTTTGTTTTGGTTGGTTGGTTTTTGCTTCTTTGACATCAGGTCTCACTTTGTAGCCTTAGCTGGTGGTATAGAGATCTGTCTTCCTGTCTCTGCCTTCCAAGTACTGGAATTAAAGTGAGAGACCAAATATTTTGGTTTCAGACTCCATCTTAGGGAACCTGACCTAAGTTTGAACTCAAGTAAATTAACAGGTTGGTACCTAGTACCAGTCTCCAGGTTAACCCCCTCCCCCACAGCCCCAACAAATTTGCACCTCCAGGTTACAAGCCCTCCCCTGCCTAACAACCACTAATCTGGAGGAAAGCAGAAGTTAAGTTTCGCTCCCAGCACCAGCCATTTATGCTAAAGGCCACAGTAGCGCGCCCCCCCCCCCCCCAATTAGATGTTTGCCAGGCTAGAAACACTCAACCTCCCGCTTGTCATTTCCTATAAAACCTTATCCTAATGAGCGTCGGGCCTTTTCTCCACCGGAATTGTCATGTAGGTGGACGGTGAGTTAAGTCCAAGCTCAAGCTTATAAAATAAAGACCCATATGTGATTGCATCGGATCTGCTTCTGAATGGTCCTTTTGGGGTTCACAACCTCTTCCTGGTACTACAAAAGGTGTGCCCCACAATGGGATTGTCATTTTAAAAAGATTATCTTATGGATGTGGCATGGCCATTGCTGTAATGAACAGTAGCTATGGTTGCCTGGCCCCTTCAGCATACTGGCATGGATGAGGGAGGCAACTCCTAGGCTTCACAACTCCTCAGCAGTTACCATTTGGTGAGGAAGTAGGAATCATTCTCTTCAGTAACATAGCCCCTGATTGGCAGCTCATGTTCCTATAAGAAACTCTGGTTGAACTCAGAAGATCACAGGAAAAGAATGCAACATGAGTTGCAAGTTAAGAGGAAGACCAGTTGTGAGGAGAGTGATGAGTGAGAGTGGCAGGAAGATCAAAGGATAATGGGTCACGAACATGATTGCTATACATGGCAAACTTTTTTTTTTTTTTTGGTTTTTTCGAGACAGGGTTTCTCTGTGTAGCTCTGGCTGTCCTGGAACTCCCTCTGTAGACCAGGCTAGCCTCGAATTCAGAAATCCGCCTGCCTCTGCCTCCCGAGTGCTGGGATTAAAGGCATGAGCCACCACCGCCCAGCAAAACTTTTTTTTTTAATTAAAATTTTAACCATGTAAAAAGGTACATGGCAGACTGGGGGTGTAGCACAGTGATAAGGCTCTTGCTTAACTTTGCTCACACCCTGTGCTTCATCCCGAGCCCCACTGAAGAAAGTACAATAATACCTCATTGTGATGATAATCTGCATTTCCCAGCTGACTAATGGTATTGAGTGTTTTGCTTATTTTGTTTTAATTATTGCATTTGGAGAATTTTTAATAGATTGTGGATATAGTTTCTTTATCTGTTACACATTTTGCCACTCTGTGGCTTGTCTTTTTTTTTTTTTTTTTTTTTGAGACAGGGTCTCTCTGTGCAGTCCTGACCATTCTGGAAGTCACTCTGTAGACCAGGCTGGCCTCTAACTCACAGAGATCCACCTGCCTCTGCCTCCCAAGTGCTAGGATTAAAGGTGTGTGCCACCACTGCCTGGCTATAAAGGAATCTTAAACTTTTAAGAATTATCCAGATTTTCTCTTTTCATTTAAATGAGTTTAAAGGGGTTAACTGTGATTCATTGTGCCAGGCTATTTTCTCACTGTTGTGAAAGAATAGGGCCTAAGTTTACTAGTAAAATACCAATAGAGACCCACTAGTTACACAGCCTTTTATTAGGCAACTTTTGACATGCTCCCATACCTGTCCCTGAGGAAAGTGCACAGGAACCTTAGCTCTGACATCCTGAGCCTCACCCAGTGAGTACTAGCTGTTTTTTCTCGAGTAAGCTTACAACTGAAGATGGTCGCCTTTATCCACTCTGCATTTGTATCAATCATCTGTCTAGAATGACTTCAGATTTCATATTGGGCCCAGAGGGTGTGTTCGTGGAAATAAAGATAGATGGAATCACTAGGTTATTTCAGATCCTTAAAATGACTTTATAAATCCTGATTTTAATAGCTGGCAATGAATGGAAAGGAAAATACAGATGGACTAATGAGTTTTAACATGTGTTGCAGTGGGTCTGGAGTCCCCACCCCTGTCTGTGTCTGAGGAACGACAGCTTGCCATCCTGACAGAACTGCCTTTTGTGGTTCCATTTGAGGAGCGAGTGAAGGTATGCCATTCAGATGCTGTGATGCTAACTTAATACACCACTTTTTAAAATCTTCCATTTCATCCTTAAAATCCAGCCAGGTACTTCTCTGTGTCCACACTTTGACTTGTGGAAATCTCTAGCCTGTTAGAATAGAGATTTCTAATGGTAGGACCTAATGAATGTTGTTTAAACTGTCAAAGCTTGCATTGTTATTAAAAAATACCAATTTTTTTTTTGTAAAGGTAGTTTCAATACATTCATTAAAAAATTGGTATGACCATCATTGCTTTGAAAAATGAATAGATACCTTAGTTCCTTGCCAGATGGTTTTGAAAAAAATGTTTAAAAGTTTGCATGTATCTGTTTCCAGTTTAATTTGAACTGTTCTGTTTATATTAGAAATTTTCTAGAAATTGCTAGGTTCTTCTCTAAGATACTGGCCAAAATATTTTTCAGGCCTTCATTCTTTATGCAAACAAACCAAAGAATGCTCTGACTGGCCTAGAGGCTCTAGGTCAGTAGTTTTCAACCTTCCTAATGCTGGGACCCTTTAATACAGTTCCTCATGTTGTGGTGACACCCCCCCCCCCCCAAAAAAAAAAAAAAACCCAATAATTGTAATTTTGTTACTATTAAGAATTGTAAATATTTTTGAAGATAGAAGTTTGCCAAAAGATCACCACCAGTTTGAGAACTGCTGCTCAAGGTGTTCATAAAAATATCAACCCTCTGCAGAGCATGGTGACACATGCCTTTAATCCCAGCACTTGGAGAGTCAGAAGCAGGTGGAGTTTGTGAATTCAGAGGCCAGCCTGGTGTTGGGAGCTGTTTGCCTATTTCTAAAAGCAGAGTAAAAGCTTGCCTGCTTCTCTCTGAAACAGAAAGAGAGAAAAAAAAAAAAAAAAGTCTGCCTGTCAAGGCAGGTCAGGGCCTGTTGGCAGAATGCTGGCCTGCTGAAGCATGGAACGATAGGAGGAGGTGTGCTTGAGGCTCAAGGTTAGGGGCTGAAGCTTCCGTTAACCTTAGTGGAAGACAGGGAGGCCTTTGGGTGGGAACAGATGTCCTGTGTATATTTCAGCAATTGTTTCTGTTAGCTTGTGGCTTTGCTTCCCTCGGAACTGTGAAGTATACAAAGGCTAAGAAAAGTAAACTCGAGGCTGCTGGCTGACGCTGGCTGCTGGCTGCTGCTGGCTGCTGGCTGCTGCTATTGTGGTATTGACCAGCAGTCCTCCCAAATCTAACTCTTGGACTCTTGACTTTCCTTCTTTTTTTTTTTTTTTTTTTTTTTTTTTTTTTTTTTTTTTAGATCTTTCAAAGGTTGATTTATGCTGATAAGCAAGAAGTTCAAGGAGATGGTCCATTTCTGGATGGAATCAATGTCACTATTAGGAGAAATTATATTTATGAAGATGCTTATGACAAACTTTCTCCAGAAAATGGTAAATGTATATTTTTTTTCCTCTGTGTGTCTGCATATGTTACCAGGAACTGGGGAATTACTGTAGAAAAATAGCAATTATTGCTGGCCATAGTGGTGCACACCTTTTTAATCTCAGTACTCAGAGGCAGAGACCAGTGGATTTCTCAGGCTTTTTGGCCCCCTCATCTACATATCAAGTACCAGATCGGCCAAGGGTATATAGTAAGCACCTCTCTCAAAAAAAGAAATTCTGTTGGGCTGCTACTTTAGCCCTAATAGCACTAGGAACCAGGGTATAGATATATAAACTCAGTAGTGGAATACTTGACTAGCGGACTGGCATGGTAAGGGCCTAGTTTCAATTCCTTAGGAGGAAATGTTTTTTCCTGTTTATAATTTGTTCTATTAAGACTTTAGGGCTGGTGAGATGGCTCAGCGGTTAAGAGCACTGACTGCTCTTCCAGAGGTCTTGAGTTCAATTCCCAGCAACCACATGGTGGCTCACAACCATCTGTAATGGGATCAGATGCCCTCTTCTGGTGTGTCGGAAGATAGCTACAGTGTACTCATATACATAAATAAATAAAATAAAATCTTTAAAAAAAAAAAAAAAAAAAGACTTTAAAAGAAAAATTGATTTTAAAGACAGACTTCCTTCCTTCCTTCCTTCCTTCCTTCCTTCCTTCCTTCCTTCCTTCCTTCCTTCCTTCCTTCCTTCCTTTTCTTTTGTACTAAGGAGTGAACCCAGGTAAGTATTTTACCACTGAGCTGAACTCCAGCCCTCTGTATGATTTTTTTTTTTAACTGAAATATAGTAGATAAAATTTAGTAAGTGTGAACTATCAAGTAGTATTCCTAAAATTGATAAGTATCACAACAGGCATTTTAGATTACCAATTTTTTTCTTTTAAAGGTACCCTTTTGCCCTCATTATAATGTTATATCTTCTTCATTTTGCTATCTATAATTCCAAAACTGCAGGTGGCACCCATTTCATTCTGGTGGTGGTGGTATTCTTGAGACAGGGTCTCCCTATGTAGTCAGGCCTGTCTTGGGATTCATAACACTCCTGCTTCAGCTTCCTGAGTGCTGTGATAATGGCTTTGCAGTCTCTATTTTTCGTATACATGTGTGACCAATTGTTGGTCACATTATATTAAAATGTGCTGTTGCAAACTGTATTTATTTTTAAAAAGTGCTCAGTAAAGAAAATTGGACTTCAACGATCTGAAACCAGTGACCCATGTTTTATCTTCTTTTAATACTTGACACTCAGAGTTACATACTGTACTAGTAACAGTTTAAACTCAAATATATCATACCCATGGACCTACATATGACCAGTGTTTGATCAGTACTCAGAATAGAAGCTTTGTCACCTTAGGTCCATGGTAGAGAGTTAAATGGGAAATCATAGTTGCTTCTCTTTGAAGGGAGCCATTTAATTTTCTCTAAGGAAAACTAAGCCTTCAGTTTGTAATAATTTTCACTGCCCAGCTGAAGAGCAAATGATGTCAATTAGATGACAGTAGAAGAAAACTGGAGCCAACAGTTACCTGCTCTACTCTGCAGATGTGCCTTTTACATAACTTACATTTGTCATTTGAGCCGTGCAGTGTTCTCTCAAGTCCTGTGTGTTGAACTGTTTTAGTTCAGGTCTGAGATCAGGAATTGTTTCCGTATATTATGGATCAGAGAGGTGAACATAGATACCTGGAGACTCTAGGGAAGCATTCTCTCCATAATCTAAATATCTTTTCTTTGGAATCCCATAGCAGCTCATAAGTCAGCCCTCATTCTTACTTTATTTTCTAACTCATGCATCTCTCCCATTTACCTTATTTAAATCGACCCTTTGCTAAGCATGCTCAGCAGATGTTCAGGCAGTACCTGTTGAAGTTGTAGCTGAGCCCAGGGGAAAAGTATAGACAGGACATCATGAGACGTGTGAATGACCGTCATGGCAGGAAGGCTGGTGGACTTTCTGATGAGGTGCAACTGGAGCCAGAATGTTTGGGAAACGTGATGGGTATGGTATGGGGCCTATGTCTAACTGCATACCCATCTCTGAGGCCTCTGTAATGTTGGAGTGTATGTGAATTTTTTAGCCAAAGAGACTATGTACTTCTAGGCTATTTTAATCGAACTTTAAATTTTTCAGATCTGGTTTAATTTCTTAGGAATGAAGATTTTTAAACCATGTGTAAAGGTTATTTAATATTTTGCTAGACAGATAATCTCAGAACATTTAATTTACTTAAAAGAAAAGGTTTGAATTGCTGTATTAACTGTTCATTTACATAAAATCAATTGATATGGTTATTTCGTTTCTCATCTAGTCATTAAAGTCAATTCTTTGTAAATGTAACTTTTATTCTCCTATAGTAATTGTCATCTCAGAGGCTTACTGCCTTGTCTGCTTATCTAGGTCTAGTCCTGGAAGCTTTTAGCCGCCATACAATCTTATCTAGGCCTAGAATGTTTCAGCCTCTGACTGAGACTTACTTCTGAATAAGCTCACCCTTTCTAGCTCTTTCTAAGCTTTGACTGTCTGGTTCATCTCAGCTCTTCTGGCTCAAAATCTGGCTTTTCTCTTGGCTTCTGACTGAGTTGCTCTGCTTGGCCTCAGACTAACTCTGGCAGTCTTTCTAATCTGGCTCCTTCTCATTCTCTGGCTCATTCTGTCTTCATGTGTGTCTAGCCTTTCTCTCTCTTCAGTCTCTCTCTCTATTATTCTTCAGGTAAAACTGATTTCTCTCTCTGCACTGCTCATCAAGTAGCTTCCCCTTCCTTTCTCTTCTCATGACAGTGGGGCATAACCTGTTCTGTCAGATCTTTCTCTGATTTATCACTTTGTCTGCCACATAATTAGACATCACTTTCAAAAACATGGGTGCTTCCTTCTACAAAGTAACTTTACCTTCATTGTTTGGGATTAAAGTTGTGTGCTAAGGGTGTGAGTATTCTAGCCAGAGGGATTAAAGGTGTGGGCCAAGGCTGAGGCACATCACAACTAGAAGTAGATTTTTTTTTTTTTAAGTAAATAATATAATCTGGGGCTTCACAGTGTGATGAAATATCCTGCAACGATTCTTTATTGATGGTCATGAGCTCATTTCATCTCAGAATCTTTCTGAACAGTTTGAGCTAGCCATTTACAAAGTTCATCAAGTGGAGCTTGGAGAAGCTAGTAACGTGTTTATAGACTTGACCTCACCCATGGAGCTCATTGTAGTGTTACAGAATTTTACTATAGAGAGAATGTGGAGTAGTCTTCACCCAGGAGTGCTTTGAGGACTGCGGGATTGTCTTGCCATAACCCTTGGTCCATGACTCCACCATTGCTCTCAGCAACCTGCAGCTGTGGGAGTTAGATTGCCAGTAGCCTTGATGTCCTTTCCTGAGAGTACCTTCTTCAGGAAGTTGGTGTTATTTCATTTAATAGGCAGAATTGATGACATTAGTAAAGGATAAGTTTTTCTTAGTTTTTTTTTTTTTTCTTCCACTAAAACCTTAAAATAAAATCAAGTATTCCTAATTTGTTCTTAGAAACAAGTAATGTCAAAATCCCTGACAGGCTAGATTTTTATGCTGAAAATACTTTTCATTCAATTACATGTCCTGATTTTCATAAGCCAGCACTCAGACCAGAATCCTTGACAAGCTGTACTCTGAGGATGGCCCTAGGAATACTCAGTGTTAGTTATTTTGCATTGGTCCTGAAGTTTAAAGGAGAGGTTCAAAGATGACTAAGGGCAACGATTTCTCATTCGGAGTGTTTTCACACTTAAAACTTTTATAAAATCCCTTGGCAGTGAGTGCAAGATCTTAAATAATAAAAATTAAAAATTAATAAAAAATTCCTCTTTCCTTCTTGAGATTGATTGTTCAGAGAATAGATGGGCATAGATATCAAAATATATATTTTATATGGCAACTCTGAGATTTTTTTCCCCAAGGGGTTTATATCAAGCTTCAGCGTTATATTATTATTATTATTACATTGTTTTCAGAGGGAGTGGTACATGTGCCACAGTGTACATGGGAAGAGCAGAGGAGAATTCCCTTCATCATGGGGATCCTAGAGATCAGACTTAGGTGGTCAAGGTCGAGGTTGACCACCGGCATATTTACCTGCTGAGACCCTGCACTAGCCCAGCCTTGATAGGTTTTAAATACCTTTTATTATTCAGATGGTATTTTATCTGAAACTCTGATAGGTTTTTGTTATTGTTGTTTGATTGAGGGCAGGGGTTAAAAACACCTGAGTGCAGGTTCTGTGTGAGGTCAGACACGTTAAATCACCTTCAAGATAGAGTTGTAAGTCACCTGACAGAGTTATTAGGAATCACACTCAGGTCCTTTGTGAGTGTAGTATGTGCTCTTTTGTGTTTTGTTTTTTGGAGACAGGATTTCTCTGAAGACGTGGAAGTAAAGGTTTCTTTTTTTTCACTTAGGTTTACATTTTTAAAAGTCAGGATATTACTGTAGAAAATAAACAGCTATGTGTATATTTCCACCACAGATAACAAGGTGGTGCAGAAAAGATCAGTAGTTTGCTTCCTCCGGTTGCTTTTCTAGCCTGCTGTGGAAACTGGCTTGGGTCCTTTCAGATAAAAAAGACAGTGTCTTCAGCTTGCACTCCGGCTTGTCTTTGACTCAGATGGCTTCGTGAATCGTGTCCGTGATGAGACCTATGACAAGATTGTTAGGGCCATCCACTATTGCCTATCACTCTTGTTGCCCCAAACCTATAGCTCTTTAGAAAAGGTCTCCTTTTTTCCTGCCCACCATGGGCACGTCGTCCAATGCCTAACTTTCCTCTTCAGAGATGGTGGGTTGCTCTTACTAAGAATCTTTTTCCCACTGGTCCACTAACCAACCATCCCCTGTGTGATAAATCCATAGAAAAGAGTTTCCATGTAGGACCAGGGAAAATTCCCATAAGTTTTCTTGGTTACTTATATATTTTTTGTTTATTTTATTTATTTATTTTTTTGAGACAGGGTTTCTTTGTGTAGCTCTGGCTGTCCTGGAACTCACTCTGTAGACCAGGCTGGCCTCGAACTCAGAAATCCGCCTGCCTCTGCCTCCCAAGTGCTGGGATTAAAGGCGTGCACCAACACTGCCTGGCGGTTACTTATATTTTTAATGGGACTTTCTACATAAAAGTTGGTATTTCTAGTTTATGTTTATTTGCATTTTAAGTAACTTTGATGTCATTGTCTCTTTGGTATGGCTGCTTTGTTGAATCGTAAATCTTAAAGATCCCTGGTTGATAGTCTTGGTGCCTTTACATATTTCTGTAATGCTGTTTATTTTATTGCTCTCTTTTAAATAGAACCTGATTTGAAAAAACGGATCCGGGTACACTTGCTCAATGCCCATGGCCTAGATGAAGCTGGCATCGATGGCGGTGGTATTTTCAGAGAGTTTTTAAATGAACTACTGAAATCTGGGTTTAACCCCAACCAGGGGTTCTTTAAGACTACCAATGAAGGGCTTCTATACCCCAACCCAGCTGCTCAGATGCTTGTGGGAGATTCTTTTGCAAGGCATTACTACTTCCTAGGCAGAATGCTTGGAAAGGTAATTTTTATATAAAAATAATGCTCAAAACAAAAGATGTCATTTTACTGTTCTTACAAAGTTATCTACATTTTATTATCATTATTCAAAATTGTTAAAAAAAAAAAAAAAAAACATTTTGCTGATCCCTACCTAGCAATTATATAGCAACTATATTTTATCATCATCATACATTGCATGGGCAGTAGTTGGACAAAAAATAACTGGTATAGTACAAAAACAGGACTATAAAACTACAAATAGAGGTATGTATGTATGTATGTATGTATTTTTTTATGTATTTTTATGTGTGCATGGGTAAACTTGGAAATTGGTGTCTTTCTCATTTGTTCCCTACCATCCTTATTCTGTAAGGCAGGTTCTTTCACAGAACCTAGAATTAGTTGACTATCATCAAGCCCTGGCTTTCCCCAGCTCCCCAGCACTGGAAATATAGAAGCATGCTTCCATGGCTGGCTGTTTGTGATTTTTGTTTTGTTAATGTGGGTGCTAGGAATGGAATGCCTCCTGTAAGCATTTTACCCACTTAGCCATCACCCCAGCCCCACAAGTAACTTCTTTAAAGTTGTTCAATGTGATTTAGACATGTTACATGACTGGGAAATATGTACCTAAAGGCAAAACTTCAGGTTTAATGGTGAAATGTAGAGTATTCCCTCTAATTTAAGTCAGAAATAAGACAGGCACTCTTGGCCCTGGGGGATCTGCATTGCAATTGCTCCCTATAAGTAACCCTTAATCCTAACAAAATGTAGTTGTTACTTTTACTGGTTACTCATATTTTTAAATGTGGGGCTTTTATATACAAGTATATATTTCCATATTTATTTTGTTTGCTTACTTACATTTTAAATAAAAATGTGGGTTACTGTTAACTGTGGAAGAATGTGTCTAGCAGGCTGTTCCAGTAAAACCAGGAGCCACCTACTATGTCTTAAATGTATATTTGAGCTCTGATTTGATCCCATGGGACAGATAACAGTTTTGTAGTGGAAGGCATGGTGCATCTGCCATATGTCCAGTGGATCAGGCTCAATTTTTTTCAAGGTTATTTTTATTTTTAACTATGTGTTTGTATATGGATAGTGTATGTAGTCCAGGTGCCATTGGAGGACAGAGGCATTGGATCCCTCTAGTGTATTGTGAGCTGACTGACTAGAGACAATGAACTGAAGTCAGGTCCTCTGCAAAAATAGTATGCTGCTCTTTATCACTGAGCCATCTCTCCAGCCCTATTGTCAGGCTGTTAACTACCCAATTCTTATTAGTGTCTTGGCACATGCCTTTAATCCCAGCACTCAGAAGGAAGAGGAAGGCAGATCTCTGTGAATTTGAGGACAGCATGGTCTACTGAGTGAGTTCTAAGAGAGCGAAGGCTACACAAACTCTGTCTTGAAATACTAAAGAAAGGAAGAAAGAAGGTAGGAAGGGGAGAAGATACATACCATGGGTTAGGTGAGTCATGAAATTATGGCCATGAGGGTTGGCCAGTTGGAGTAAGAGCGGCCCAGATGGAACAAGGCAAATTATAGCCTGGGGTTATTGATAGAAAAGTAGGATTTTAATAGCACAAAAGGTAGATATAGAAAAGTAGGATTTTAATAACACAGAAGGTAGATATCTCTGCCCAGCTCTGGTGCTGATTGAGGCTTACTATAAATTCAAAGGTTGTAGGGTTTTTTTGTTTTGTTTTGTTTTTTAATCTGGGAACTGAATGATCAAAAGCGGGGTAGAAGGCCCCAACTGAGAGTAAATATTTACTAAAACAACATTTACACAGGAAAGATTTTACTCCAGACTCAGTTACTCAAAATTATTATGAGTCCTTATAACTTGAAGAACAGAGTACCCAGCCTCTTGTAGCAGGGCAGCTGAGGACTCCACACAGCTAAGGGAGGAGGAGATTCATCTGACCTTCCTTCTTCATCTGACCCACTATGGCAGAGATCAGCCTGCTTCTGCTTCCTGAGTGCTGGGATTAAAGGCATGACCCAACATGCCCAACCTGTGTTACCGGTCTTATAGAAGAAAGATGTAATGTATTTGGTGATATGAAGTAACATTGTAGTGTATACATAACATACCAACTAATGACACATATCACCAAGCCTGGTGACCTAAGTTTGATCTCTGTATTCAACATGGTAAAAGAAAAACAACTCCAACAAATTGTCCCCTAACTTCCATGGTATGTGCCTCCTCCCTAAATAAATAAATGTAATGCGGAGTAGTTAGTGAGGATGTATATATGGACTCTAGAAGTTCCTCAAAGAATAACTACAGCTCTCAGGCATGTAGCTCATTCTTATAAGACCTAATATATTCCCAGAGAAAATGAAGTCAGCATGTCCTTGTTGCCCATATTGGTGCTAAACAGTGGAACAGATAAAGAAATTATAGTATACATACATGATGAAATAATGTATAAAGCATGAGGTCATACCATTTTCAGGAAAATAAACGGGACTCAATGACATTGTATTGAATGAAATAGTTCAGACCCAGAAAAACACATACCACATGTGCACTCTGGCATGTGGAAGCTAAAAACTAGTTGTCTTGAATGTAGAATAATGACATAGAAGTTAGGAAAAGGCTGCATCTGGCTTCTGCTCTCACAGCCATTGTGGTACATTGAGCTCCATAGAGAGAGCACCAGGGCAGCAAGCAAGAGCCGGATGGGCACTGGGTGACTCTGTGCCTCGTGGAGGAAAATCAGCTAAACAGGGGCAAAGGAGATCCTAAGAAGCCGAGAGGCAAAATGTCCTCGTATGCATTCTTTGTGCAAACCTACCAGGAGGAGCACAAGAAGAAGCACCGGATGCTTCTGTCTACTTCTCAGAGTTCTCCAAGAAGTGCTCAGAGAGGTGGAAGACCATGTCTGCTAAAGAAAAGGGGAAATTTGAAGATACGGCAAAGGCTGACAAGAAATGAAAGAAATGAAAACCTACATCCCCCAAAGGGGAGACTAAAAAGAAGTTCAAGGACCCCAATGCATCCAAGAGGCCTCCTTCGGCCTTCTTCTTGTTCTGGTCTCAGTACCACCCCAAAACCAAAGGCGAGCATCCTGGCTTATCCATTGGTGATGTTGCAAAGAAACTAGGAGAGATGTGGAACAACACTGCAGCGGATGACAAGCAGCCCTGTGAGAAGAAGGCGCCAAGCTGAAGGAGAAGTACGAGAAGGATATTGCTGCCTACAGAGCTAAAGGAAAACCCGATGCAGCGAAAAAGGGGGTGGTCAAGGCTGAAAAGAGCAAGGAAAAGAAGGAAGAGGAAGATGAGGAGGAGGAAGAGGAGGAAGACAAAGATGAAGAAGAAGATGATGATGAATAAGTTGGCTCTAGCGCAGTTTTTTTTTTTTTTTCTTATCTATAAAGCATTTAACCCCCCTGTACACAGCTCCTTTTAAAGGAAAAAAAATTGACATGTGTGGCTGTGAGAGATTTGTTTTTAAACTGTACAGTGTCTTTTTTGTATAGTTAGCAAACTACCGAATGTGTCTTTAGATGTCTCTGTCCTAGTGGTATTTTCAATGACCACTAACCTTGCCTGGTACAGTCTGGGTGTTGTAAATTGGCATGGAAATTTAGAGCAGGTTCTTGTTGGTGCACAGCACAAATTGGTTACATATAGGGACAGTAGTTTGCGTTTTGTGGGTTTTTTTTTTTTTTCTTTTGGTTTTATTTTTGGGTTTTTGTTTTTCTTTTTGTTTTTTTCATCTTCAGTTGTCTCTGATGCAGCTTATACGAAGATAATTGTTGTTCTGTTAACTGAATACCACTCTGTAATTGCAAAAAAAAAAAAAAAAATGCGGCTGTTTTGTTGACATTCTGAATGCTTCTAAGTAAATACAATTTTTTTATTAGTTAAAAAAAAGAAAAGTTAGGAAAGATAAGAGAGTAGATGAGAAAGACTGGATTTGATAATTGAACACTGTAGGCATGTGTAGAAATATTCACTCTGAGCGCCATTCATATGTAAAATTAATACATGTTAACCAAAAATTAGAGTTGTGGGGGGCTGGAGAGATGGCTCAATTGGTTAAGAGCACTGACTGCTCTTGTAGAGGTCTGGAGTTCAATTCCTAACAATCACGTGGTGGCTCACAACATCTGTAATGGGATCTGATAACCTCTTCTAGTGTGTCTGAGGACAGCTACAGTGTACTCACATACATACAAGAAATAAATCTTAAAAAAAAAACTAGAGTGCGATGACATATGCTTTAATTCCAGCACCTAGAACGCTAAGGCAGGAGGACTGTGAGTTGAAAGCCAGTCTGAACAAGACCTTGTCTCAAAAAGCAAAGACTTGGCACATAACTCAGTGATGAAGAGTTTGTACACATTGTTGAACCCCCCAAGACTGCAGAATAAAAACAGAAGTGAATTAAATTATTTTTTAAAACTGTAGCTCCTTGAGAATGATGCTTGATTTAGTTCCTCCAAGTTTTCTGCATGGGGAATTCCTCAGGGGTTTCTGAAATGTCTATTTACTATCTGATTGTAAGTGGTTAACTTTGCATCAGCATGTCTGCATCCAAATGAATGTACCCGAACAGCACTAATCGCATGGCACCTGAACATTAAATCTACAAGAGAAGAAAACTATTTATTGATTGATTATGGTATTTATTGGGTCATAATATATTTAAATTTTCTTAATGCATATGTTAGTGATTGTTTACTGTGATAAAGTGCACAAAGGTCTTCAGAGCAGCTTTGCACAGGAAGAATTACCTCCTGTCACTGGTCACTTCTCAGTTAAAAGTTCCATTAGCAGATGGTTCCTGCCTGGGCTGTAGGTCATGACTGCACTTTGTTGCTTGTAAATCAGGCTCCAGACAGGGATAAGTAAACAGCCTGGGATGTGGTCGTGTCATGTTGGACTTTTCACAGATAGAAGCACCTTCGTCCATTTAAACCAATTAAGTTCAGAATATTTATTGGAACAAATCTTTTATCGTATTTGAATTCTACTTGAAAACTTCCCCTTGATTCAGAATATTGATTTAATTGGAACAGAATGCCTATAAATCAGATTATTTGGTAATACCCTGGTAATATATTTGAAATTTTTAATTAGCAGATTGTGTAACTTCAGCATGCTTTATAATTGTGTATTTCAGTAGAGTAAGTATGCAGTTAATGTATCATAAAGTGAGATGTTGACAGTTAGCAGTTGATCTTGACCTTTCTGGAAGCTGAAAGAATTTATTCTTATATGTCATTAGTGTTCCTTAGAAAATGCTCCCTGGGTTCTGAGGCTTAAATCTGTAAAGCTTGAGATGAACACTTGAATCCTTGCTTTCCTCGTCCTTCACATGACACAGCTCCTCTTCTCCATAGTCATCTTTCAGCCTAAGTTTAGTTTACTAAGTTTAGTACATTGTATCCCCTGCCTCATCCACTTCGATCAAACCAAGGCTCTTGTCCTTCCTTAAACTTATGATCTTGACAGTAGCACAGGCCTTCTAAAACTAAGACAGAACCTTTTACACAGTTTAAATTTAAATTTAGTGACTCTGCCAACCATAGCTGTGCACACCTTTAACCCCAGCACTGGGAGGCAGAGGCAGGAGGATCTCTGAGTTTAAAGCCAGCCTGGTCTACATAAGCAAGTTCCAGGACTAAATAGTGAGACCCTGTCTCATCGAAACAAAACAACAAAAACAATTTAGTGGCCATGGCACCTATGTTTTGCTCTTAAACAAGATCAACTTAGAAAGGCAGCTATAAGTAGTTGAGCCCAATCTCTAGGGTGAGTTAGACAGGTAAGGAACTCCTGATCTTCATTGCATGACCTGAAGTGTGTTTAACTTTGATACTATAAATAGGTAGAGCAAGCACTCAAATGGGAAAGCTAGGTAGAGGTTGGTGACAGTGGAATCTCAGCCCTGGTAGTATAGGGCTGAAAGGGATTAACATACAAGGCATTTGTTGATAGGGAAAAAGGAAGAAGATAGGAAAGAGCCTGCCTGGTTTATTCTGAGAACAGAAGGATAGAGATGGTATTGGCTAAGCTAGGGAAAGTTGAGTAGGAAGTTACTCAATTTAGATACCTGAGGCATGCCATAGGGTTTAGATTCCGTAAGCAGACACTATATTCAAGAACAAGGTCTATACTGAGCTGCAGACTGGAAGGGGTGCACACAGAGGGTAGAGTTTGGGAATCTAGTCCCATGGGACAACAGAGTTCCACAAAAGAAAGAAAACAAGGAGAATGCAATGTTTCAAAAGCCTGATAAAGATTGTCTCAAGGGAAAAGAGGATAATTACTATGTGATATTACTGATGGGCCAAATAACATTAGAACAGAGAAGTGGTCTTGTCATTTATCAGTATGGACAATCACTTTGCATAGATTTAAGCAAAGCCTGGGCAGATGGTCAGGGAGCGTAGCATCATTGTAGCTAAGGTACATTCTGTGCTCTGTATCTATGACTGTCGCCTGGGAACTGCTATGGCCATTCAGACTAACAAGCAGAAAAATGAAAATCATTTTCTTTAGCACTAGACAAGCAAACTGCTGCTCTTACCCTCTGCATGAAGTACAGACCTGATGCTTTGAGAAAAGAGTAGTCTCTGCAAGATTCCATTGGGGTATATTCAGCTCAGGTATTTGAGAATGTGACTTGAGGTCTGTGGCTGAAAGAAGACAGAAAGACAGGCAGGGTGCTAATAATTCTCAATGCTTTTCCCGGAGTGTGTTCATAGGTACAAGCAGAGAGACTTCAGTAAAGTTATGGGAAGTATGCTTCAAAGGGAACTGAGATGAGTGAGTAGAGCCTGTGTGGGAAGGAGGCTGATGACCCCCAAGGATGACCCAGAAATTACAGCTCACCTGGGATGTAGTAGAAGTCCCTAGCTTGCAAGCTTCATTTTGCCAGTTCTCAAATTTGCTGAGCTAACCATAAGAATGACTCCCTAGGGAAACATGGGTTGTCAGTTGAGCGAAGTCTTGGTTAAGTGAACCAAAGTGGCTACTAACTAGAAAGAGGCAAGAAAGCGTGAGCTAGGCCAGATGTGACATCACCTGTAACTCCAGGACTTGAGAGGGAGAGGCAGGAAGATTGGGAATTCAAGGCCAGCCTGCAATACATGAGACCTTATGTCAAGAAATGAAAGAAAAAGAAATTAAGAACTGTGTGTAAACAAACTAAAAACACAATGATCACAGGATCCCGTCCTAAAGTTTGGATGGACTGTTGAGAAAATCAGGAGTTGGGAGAGATGGTTTAGCAGTTTAAAAGCATGCACTGCTCTTGCAGAGGACCCATGTTTGGTTCCTAGTACCTACCATCATGGCTCACAACCATATATAACTCCAGTTCTAGGGGATCTGACTCCTGACCTCTAAGAGCACCAGTACACACATACAGGCAAAACACTTAGACACGTTAAAAAATAAGAAAGGAAAGGAAATTAGTCTGTGAATGGAGGCAAGGAGGGAAAGAGCTGAAAAGGAGAAGGGGGATAGATTAGCATGGGCTGTCAAACCCAGAGGGTTAAGGGACTTTGAGTGAGGATCAGTAGAATAGGTTTAGAAGACAAGGTGAGCTAGTGAGTTGGCTAGAATGTTAGATCATGGTCAGTTGGGTCACTAAAGTCACCAAAGTTGTCACAGGACTGTTGAAGTAAAAAACTTTTGCTTTTTAATTTTATCATCATTGTTTTTGTTGTTATGTATGTAATGTGCGTGCCACTGTGGGTTTTGGAAATGGATCTTGGGGTGTCAGGCTTGCATGGCATTCACTTTTACCTGCTGAGCCCAGGAGTAAGAATCTTGAACTAAAAAGGGCCTGACAGTGCTGGCAGGGTGCCATGGGCCATGGCCTAGGTTTCACAAAGAGAATGTGTGTTCTGGAAATAGCAGTGCCAAAGGGACTTCTTCAGTTCTGTCCCCGGGGGTTAAGATGTGAAAAAGACATCAGACACTAGATATCTCTTTGGGAGGCACAGAGCAGTGTACAGAGCTGATGCTGTTGATTTGCTAAGGTCAGCACTGGATATGCATTGGATTTCCCAGTGATCCCTAAATCTTAGATGTGAAACCAGAACAGTCCACAAAAGAAAAAAAAATCAGGTCTAGAGAGAGGATGCGGTGGTTATGAACACTTAGTGGTTTTTTTTTTTTTTTTTTTTTTTTGATTTTCCTCGAGACAGGGTTTCTCTGTGTAGCCCTGGCTGTCCTGGAACTAACTCACTCTGTAGACCAGGCTGGCCTGGAACTCAGAAATCCACCTGCCTCTGCCTCCCTACTTCGTGCTTTTGCAATTACCAGCATATCAGGTAGCTAACAAACACAAGGGAGGAGTGTCTACATGCACAATCCCACGCATACATCTACATAGAACTAAATATGTTAATTTTAAAAAGGACATCAATTGATTTAATCAAAACTTAAAGCAGTTGTACCTCTAATAGCAGTAACTGTTTGAGATCTTCTCTTCCCCCCCCCCCCCCATGGCTCTGCCTGTTCAAATAACAAAACAGCCAGGTGTGTTCAATTGCCTCTCTAGTTGCACATCCACTGGATCACTAATGAGCAGTTGCACTCATTGAAACTAACATTCACCGGCTGGAGAGATGGCTCAGCAGTTAAGAGCACTGACTGCTGTTCCAGAGGTCCTGAGTTCAGTTCCCAGCAACCACATGGTAGCTCACAGCCATCTGTAATGAGATCTGATGCCGCCTTCTGGTGTGTCTGAAGACAGCTACAGTGTACTCATATAAATAAACAATTTAAAAAGAAAGAAAGAAACTTACATTCACACAGGCAGCAAAGTGGGGCTCAGCATCTGGTGCATTAGGCACAGTTGGGGTGCCAAGCCCAGCTCTAATTTAGTGTCAGGGAGCTGTGTGGGTCTAAATGCTACAGGAGTTGGCTGTGACTGAAAACCAACGATTATGAATGAGTCTAAATGGCATGCACATGTTTTGTTTTTTAAGCTATGTGGTAAGCATGATTAGAAATTATTAAAATTATCTGCTTGCTTATTTCAGATGACTTTAAAGCAAGACATCATTTCCTATAGTTTTTAGATTAAGTTATAAATGTTCACTTTAGAACTACCTGAAGATTGATAGAGATGCATTTGGAAAGCATTATTTTTTATTGATTCTTAATGTAGTAAATTACCGAAGTTATTTGGCAGCAAGCAGAAGTAGCCTGTGCTGTGGCTCACATTTTTTTCCTGATAGAGCCACAATTTGCATTAATTACATTGAGACTGCACTCACTTATATTAAAAGGCTTCTACTATAATTAATTCTTTTCATTTCAAACCATTTTGGCACAATTTCTGGCTATAAACATTCGTGAAGGACACAACTAGAAAATACAGGCTTTTCTGTATACCTAGCTTTTGTTTTTCCTTTCTCTTTTGTGACAGGTAGTTATTGATATTTTTCTAGGAACAAGTGTGGTGAAATGGGCTTGAAAATGCTAAGTGGATTATTTTACATTAAAAAATAGACAGTTTTAGAGTTGTATAAGTAACCTGTATTTAGAAAGTACCTTGATTTATGCTTACATTTGTATCTCACTTGCATACATTATGGAAATTTAATTTATAATCCATTTAGCTGATGCAATCATAGTTTTCAGTGCTATCATTTATTAGTGCTTGTATATTAAATGCTCTAAAGGTTTAAACCTGCCTTATGTAAAAAATTATACCTATGCATTTACATTTTATGAGTCACAGTGGGATTTCTGCTTAAAATTCAGGTAGCCCTGATATATTTAACGAGTTTCTCTGGTTTATTGTTACTAATGCAGAAATGGCAAACAATGACCTTCCATATTGAACATCCAGTGATTTACACTCCAGCTTACTTTCAGAGTTCACTGTGTAAATGAGGGCTTTTTCTCAGTACATGAGGATCAATCATGCAGCTTTATGCAAAATGCTCTCCTTAGCTTTGAACTCATCCTTCATTTAGAAGTAATGGTGTTTATAAGTGCTCTAGGTTAATATTATTAGCTGTTGTTTGTTGTTTAGGGGGTTTGTTTGTTTGTTTGTTTGCTTTGAGAAGAGGTGCCCATGGGGGAAACTGTGTCATATAGTTATCATTGCATGGACATGTTGCTGGCCTGAGAGGTAGGGAGGGAGCACAGATTCAACATGAACATTGATCTCTGGGTTAGACATATTCTAATAGGGAAAAAAAACTTTAGAAGAAGACTTCTGTGGCTCCATAGGAATTGATTTCTTAGCATGTTAGGTCTTAGGAAAATGAGTCAGTCACGGCCTGCTCGGTGTGATGCTTGTGTGTGCAAGAGTGTTCAAGAGCACCAACCAAGCTGTTAACCAAGGAACTTGGCAAAGATTGATTATGGCTTCCAAGTTTGCCTGTCAGATTAAGACCCTAAGAGTATAGTGGTGGGTTTTGTTTGTTTGCTATGTGCTTTTGTGGTGTGCTCATCTGCCATGGTGCACATGTGGAGATAAAGGTAAAGTTCTCTCGTTCCACCATGTGGTCCCTAAATTAGGCTTGGCATTTAAGAACCTGAATTCACCGCCAGAGCCACCTTGCCACAGCCTCTAAAAAAATGTTGTTTCTTTTAACTTTTACCACACATTTCTGAGTCCGCATTGTATTTTACAGTTGTGGCCATTGGAATATTTACTAGGTGGCATGAATCTCTGATCTGATGTTGGAAACCTTGCATAATTTTACTTTCCATTCTGCTAGGGTATCTCTGGAGATCTAAATAGTAACTCATTAACACTAATTAATCCAAAGGGTGTCAGGAAGAGCAGCTTCCAGCCACAGTGAGATAGATGCTCCATTGCCTCAACCACCAGGGCCAAGATTAAAAGACTGGCAATACTGACAGGTGGGACTCGTGAGGGACAGTGGGAGTCCTTACGCATCATTGGTAGGGGAAAGGTGCTAGCATTTTAGAAACTATTTCGACAATGTCTTCCTTGTGCTAGCCACCTCTTGTGATCTGCTCTTAAGTATATGTTCATGAAAGTCCAGAAGTGGAAACACCACACATGTCCATCACCAGGGGAATCTATCACACCACAGCAAATGAAAGAATCTCTAAAACCTGGTGTGTGCTATTTTATTATGACAAGTCTTAGGAGTGATGAAACTTAGGTCTGTGGAGGGGATTCCCTGAATTTACTTGGGTATAACCAAGTAAGAAATTCATCAACGGGGCTGGAGAGATGGCTCAGAGGTTAAGAGCACTGGCTGCTCATCCAGAGGATCCAGGTCCAGTTTCCAGCAAACACATGGCAGCTCACAACTGTCTATAACTCTAGTTCCAGAAGATTGGACACCCTCACACAGACATATATACAGGCAAAACACCAATGCACATAAAATAAAAATAAATTATTAAAAATTATCAAATAGTCATGCAAGGTTTATCTATACTACAGTGCAAATAATTGCAGAAATAACTTACAATGAGGACATATTTCTTATTTTTCCCTTTTTTAGGGGCATGTGTGTGTGTACCATATGTATTCAAGAGCTCAACACAGGCCGGAAGAGTATATTGGCAATACTGACAGGTTGGGAGTGGGAGGGCCAGTGGGAGTCCTCATGCATCATTGGTGGGGGGAGAAGGTGCTAGCATTTTAGAAACTATTTGGACAATGTCTTGGAAGGACAAAGGCCAGAAGAGATCTTCTGGAGCCAGAGTTATAGGTAATTATGAGCCTCCTTATGTGGGTGCTAAGAATTGAACTCGGTTCCTCTGGAAGAACAGCAGTCTTCTGAACTGCAGAAGTAGAGTGGGCAGCTGTATCCACAGTGCTGATGTGACCACATCTATAGCCGCCAGAGAGTTCTGTTCTAGATCTAGCACACCCTGTCTGTGAACATGCCCTCATTTGGAAATTCGTAATTGATTGAGTTCAGTCCCAAAATCCAATGACCAGTGTCTTTCTAAGATAAAGGGAAGATGTGACACAAAAAGCAGATACACAGTGCATATGCAGAGGCAGGAAGTAGAAGGATGCAGCTGAAGCCATGGACGCTAAAGGTGTCCAGAGCTTAAAAGGGAGTGAAGAATCCATCTGCAGAACCATGAGACGGTACTCTGTTTTGTTTAGTTTCCTGTTTGTGTTCACTTCGTGCCTAATATACTATAACCTAGAGCACTCATATCTGACTGTGGAAAACATTTGCTGACCTATTGTAGCATGAAGGATTTGGCTCTTGGTTTCAGCCCTGGCCTGGCACATGGTAAATGCATTGGCCTCATATTATCATGGAGGCAGGGTCTGCCTCTCAGGGTTCTGTCACTGTTGATTTAGTTTGTGTTCTATTCGAGGAAGCATACAGATAATATTGACTGCTAATCCCCTGTCTGCCCTTTGGTCTGTCTGAAGGCTCTGTATGAAAACATGTTGGTGGAGTTACCCTTTGCTGGCTTTTTCCTGTCCAAGCTACTGGGAACCAGTGCAGATGTGGACATCCACCATCTTGCCTCATTGGACCCTGAAGTCTACAGGAACCTGCTTTTCCTCAAGAGCTATGATGAGGATGTGGAAGAACTGGGACTGAACTTTACTGTGGTAAACAATGACCTGGGAGAAGCCCAGGTGAGCTGGGGACACATTTCATCTTTCAGTAAGAAAGCGTTCCTCATGCCACTGTCACCATGGCATTGTCCTCAATTAGAAAAAACTTTTGACTGGAGCTTGGCAGCAACAGCAGCTCAAGCTTTCCAGGTCATTCAAGTTCTCAGCATCTTTGCAGGGACAGTATGCCCTGCCTGGCAGTCCTTGTCTCTCTGAATTGTGCCCCTAGTTGTGCTGATGCTGGAGCTTCTCTCATTTCCTTACTGGGGAGTGACTGACAAACCATCCTTCCCTCACATCTGTCTGGTTGCTCCTGCTGCTTTCTTCCTATTTGCAAAAAGGCCAATATTAGAGACAGACTAGGTTTTGTTGTTATTTTTGGTTTGTTGGGCTTTTGTTGATTGGTGTGTGTGTAGGTTTTTTGTGAGACAGGGTTTTAAAATATAGATGAAGCTGGCTCTTCTTAAAGACACAGATCTGCCTACTTCTGTCTCCTCGGTGCTGGCTGGGATTAAAGGCATGTTCAACCTCATGCCTGACACAAACTTATTTTTCCTTTTTTTTTTTTTTTTTTTTTTTTTTTTTTTTTTTTGGGGGGGGGGGGGGGGGGGGGGGGGGGGGGTGGTGAGACAGCATCTCACTATGTAGCCCTGGCAATCTATTTGTAGACCAGGCCAGCCTTAAACTCAGATCCATCTGCCTCTGCCTTCCAAATGCTGGGATTAAAGGTATGCACTGTCACTACCACCACCTCTCAGGATCCAAATTAGTTTTCTTGATATCAGCTTTATCATTATAGAAGTCACATTTCACAAAATTCACTCTCTTGAAATATATTCAGAGTTGGTAGGCATCTCTTTAGCCAGTTGCAAAATATTATGTTAGTCTTAGGAAGAAACACAGTTTTCTCTGCCTGGCCTATCTTCTCTAGTATGTGTTAAGTGTTTCCAAAAGTTAGAAAACACCTTTAAAATACTTACAAAGTCATACATACTGTAATCCCAGCCCCAGAGAGGCTGAGGCAGCAGATTCACAAATTCTAAGTCAGGTTGGGCTATATCCAGAATTTGTCTCAGCAAAGAAGAGCAGAAAACATACCTCAAACTCACAAGTGAATCATTACTAATCCCCCAAACTAAATGTGAGTTGAAGTGAGGATTATAAAATGTGAAGTATTAACAAGCATGACTTAACAGTTGTAGGTGGAAACCCTTCTGTTCATGCTAGAGCTGGGACCCAGACCCCTGCCTGTGCTAGGCAGACACAGTGCCTCCAGACATCATTGGCAGCCCTTGATGTAGAACAGTGGTCATCTTTTTCAGAGTTTAGTAATTGGGTTAGTAACTACTTTAGATTTTGTTTTTCATTTTGTGCTTGTTTGTTTGTTTGTTTGTTTGTTTGTTTGAGACAAGGTCTCACTATATAGCTCTGAACTCATTGTACAGACTGGCCTCAAACTCACAAACCTGCCTGCCTCAACCTCCAAAGTACTAGGATTAAAGGCCTGGGCCACTGCACCCAGCAAATTTTTAAATTTGCAGTGTTACTTGTTTGTGTTCGTTTGTCCTTCCTTTTTTCCTTCCTTCCTTCCTTCCTTCCTTCCTTCCTTCCTTCCTTCCTTCCTTCCTTCCTTCCTTCTTTCCTTTTTCCTTTCCTTTTTCCTTTCCTTTTCCCTTTTCCCTTTTTCCTTTCCTTTTCCCTTTTCCCTTTTTTCCCTTTTCCCTTTTTTCCCTTTTCCCTTTTCCCTTTTCCCTTTTTTCCCTTTTCCCTTTTCCCTTTTCCCTTTTCCCTTTTTTCCCTTTTCCCTTTTTTCCCTTTTCCCTTTTCCCTTTTCCCTTTTTTCCCTTTTCCCTTTTCCCTTTTCCCTTTTCCCTTTTCCCTTTTTTCCCTTTTCCCTTTTCCCTTCCCTTCCCCTTCCCCTTCCCTTTTCCCTTTTCCCTTCCCTTCCCCTTCCCCTTCCCCTTCCCCTTCCCCTTCCCCTTTCCCTTTCCCTTTCCCTTTCCTTTCCTATCAAGACAGAATTTCTCTGTGTAGCCTTGGCTTTCCTGGAACTTACTCTGCCTTGAACTCACAGAGATCCACCTTTTCTCTACCTTCTGAGTGCTAGGATTAAAGGCATGAACCACCACCACCCAGCCTGTCACTTGTTTCTAATATACGTTTTTCAAAGTCCATCGGTGCATGAAGTACAAATAAAGTTCTGGTATGTATTCAACACAGTAATAACAGATTAAGTCACTGTATTCCAAACCACTAGAAGAAAGGAGTTTGATTTCTTTTATCACTGGAAAAATGATAAATGTTGTTGGAGATGTGCTTAAGCTGATTTAAATGTAATACAGCATGAGTCACAACATCACATCACGTGGGGACCCATAAACACATATAGTTTTTGTTTTTATATATCACCATGAAAAATAAATTTAGAGGATTGGAGAGAAATTTCAGTCCATAAAATGTTGGCTGTTTAATCATAAGTACCTGAATTTAATTTAATCCCCATTGTCCATGTAGAAGGCCAGATATCATTACCAGGAACCATTCTGGGTGTGTTCAGTGCCAGGGTTCTAGAATTCACCAACCAGTCACACCTAGGGAATAAACAGGTTAAGAAGAGAGATTGTTCAGCTGAGCCTTGGGGTGCAGGCCTGTAATCTCAGCACTAAGAGGGGCAGAGAGCAAGGTGAGCTGAGGTATCATCATAAGGATGTTTCCACTGTACAGCCGACGTGTGTGCTCCTATTGCTATGTATCTTGGTAGCATACTCTCTTTAGTTAAGGTTTCTGTTGCTGTGATAAAACACTGACCAAAAGCAACTTGAGGAGGAAAGGGTTTATCCATTTACAGCTTGTAGTCCATCATCTAAGGTGTAAGGAAGAACAGGAACAGGGAAAGAACCCAGATGCAGGAACTGATGCAGAGGGGTGCTGCTGACGTGACTGGCTTGCTTCTTGTGGCTTGCTCAGCCTATTAACTTATAAAACCCAAGACCAGCAGCCCAGGGATGGCACCACCCACAGTGAGCTGTGCTTTCCCACATCAGTAATCAATCTTGAAAATTCTCTACAGGTCAGTCTGGTGTGGACATTTTCTCAGTTGAGGTTTCCTCTTTCCAGATGACTCCTGTATCAAGTTGATATAAAAACTAGTTGGCATGCATGATTAGTACCATGAGGTCTGCTACCTGAGGATTTTTTTCTCTACATTAAGAAGTAATAGATGTAATGTAGGACTAGCCATACCAAAGGTCTGATTAGAAGAATAAGGGAGCACAGTTTTTTGTTTGGTTGGTTGGTTTCTTTTTTGTTTGTTCGTTTGTTTGTTTTTGTTTTTTGGTTTGTTTGGTTTTTTTGGTTTTTCGAAACAGGGTTTCTCTGTGTAGCCCTGGCTGTCCTGGAACTCACTCTGTAGACCAGGCTGGCCTCGAACTCAGAAATCCGCCTGCCTCCACCTCCCAAGTGCTGGGATTAAAGGCGTGCGCCACCACTGCCCGGCAAGGAAGCACAGTTTTAAGGGACTTCTGCAGAAGTGGATAGAAGCAGGCAACCCTCTGTGCTGTGTGCCACTATTCTTCTCTATAAAATAGCAGTCCTGTTACCAGGGTATTTTCTTTAGTATGAGCAATATGCATGTTTACAGAAAGAAAAGGCCAAAGGTGCAACCACACCATAAGTAAGGATGAATAGTTGGGCTAGAGTCATAAGGCCTTGATTGGAGTCCTCGATTTTCTTGTCTGTATGGCCTTAGACAAGTCATAGGGCCTTCCCTGTTGCAGAAGCAGCTGTGGTATTGTCACAGCTGACCCTCCGAAGTGCCAGAGGAAGACACCTACAAGGAGAGCTTCTGTATGCTGGGGGGGGGGTTTGTTTGTTTGTTTGTTTTGCTTTTTTTTTTTTTCATTGCACTCAGGATTTCACGGTCATTTCTTCTCCCATTAAGCTATGCCTGTGACATTCCTGTTCAGTCTTCAAAGGGTATCTTAATATACCCATCAAACCAGTAATTGTGGCACATTTGGGTGACTTTTAGATGAACATAGATTAAACATAGATATTTAGATTTAGCCTGAGAGGATTTTAAATTAAAGGTAGCATCAATATCTCATAAGTTACTAGAAATTCCACTAATAGATGATTGGTGGTCTTAGAAGTCCTTTTAACTGAAAACTTGATTGTTTCTTTGTCTTCACGTCCTACAATCACATCATCATCTATTACCTACCTTAATCCATTTAAAGGAAGCGGTGTTTTTATATATGGAAATATAATAGCCAGCCTCAGAAGGCCTGGTTAACAGATGAACTGTCAGCTGAATACAAGCAAAGGAATTAAGGTAATGAACAGTCCTTACTCAGCTTGGAGACAATGGCTTGAAAGCCCATTGTAAGATTTGATGGGTCCCAAATTGAGAAAGCAAATTAGTAAGAAAGATTGAACATCTAAAATGTTCAATACTGCAGAAGAGAATCAGCCATGTTTATTATTGAAGTTTAAAGCTGCATAACTTTGATAAAATGGGAACAAGCAGGTTATCATGTCTTCTAGTACCAGATACAGGTTGATTTAAGTAAAGTTCTTCACCTAACATTGAAATATCCTTTATGTAAGACTTGGGGGTATAGAAAACACTACTCAGGCGAATAGTATGTTTTTGTTAGACTAGAGATATAAAAGAGCCATGAAAAGAAAGTAGAGCTGGGGGAAGGCTCCAGTAGTTCTGTGATGTACAGTATAAGCACCCCTATAGCCAAAGCTTGCCTCCTGCTCTCCAGACACAGAGCCTATTTCAGACCATCATTCTTAGTTCACTAGCAGTAGTGCCATCGTTAATGTGGAAATACAGAAATGTCTTTGCTCCTTTATTTTGTGCCCCACCCTACCCCGGCCACCATTATATGGCCCAGGATGGGCTTAAATTAGCTTGCCTTTGCTTTCCAAGTGCTGGAATTACAAGTATGAAGCCCTCACTTATTATATATTCTTTATCCTTGGAATAGGTAACCTCCACTAACATCAGAAATGCATTTCTTTTTTTTTTTGGGTGGGGGGGTTGGTTTTTTGAGACAGGGTTTCTCTGTGTAGCCCTGGCTGTCCTGGAACTCACTCTGTAGACCAGGCTGGCCTCGAACTCAGAAATCCACCTGCCTCTGCCTCCCAAGTGCTGGAATTAAAGGCGTGTGCCCCCACTGCCCCTCTCAGAAATGCATTTCTGTTACATGGTTATAAACAAGGCATTTTAGAACATGTCTTGTAGCTAATGCTACCACATCTGTGGTAATCTTCTCTATATGTGAAAGTTAACACAGTCCCAGACTGCTGAGACAAGGGCTTGTGTTAAGGTGAGAACTGCATTTCCACTGCACTACTTTCACACTGGCCCTGCCATGACATTTAAATAGCTGTCTTTCAGATTCATTCTAGATTTAGAAACACAGTGTAACCAGGAGGTGGTGGTGGCACACACCTTTGTTCATAGAGGCAAAGCCAGGTCAGTCTTTGTAGGACAGCAAGTTCCAAAACAGCCAAGGCTACACACAGAGAAACCCTGCCTTGAAAAACCAACATAAATAAAGAAAAAGAAACAGTGTAGCTGTATTGGGGGCATTTTTGTTTTGTCTTTTTCTGTATGTTTTGGTTTGTTTTGAATTTTGTTTTTAACAGTTTTCATTGTGTAACCCATGACAGACTAGAAATCTTCCTGCCTTAGCTTTCCAAGTGGTGCAGTTAATAGGCATGTTGATATATCTTTCTCCTTCCCTTCAAAAATCATTTACCACTGTCCTTCAAATCAAACATTCTGCTGGGCAGTGGTGGCGCACACCTTTAATCCCAGCACTTGGGAGGCAGAGGCAGGTGGATTTCTGAGTTCGAGGCCCATCTGGTCTACAGAGTGAGTTCCAGGGCAGCCAGGACTATACAGAGAAACCCTGTCTCAAAAAAAACAAAAAAAAAAAAAAAAAAATCAAACATTCTACAATAGACACAACATTCTAAAAAGATTAAAGGAAGTATAGTGACTGTTTATTCTCCAGAATGAATACCTTGTTCTCTCTGGGACTAAAATCCTTTGATTCATAACTTTGCCCTTAGTGACTCTACTTTCTAAAAATGAAATTGTCACAATTCCATTATTTCTCAATGCTAGGATAAGACAGGAAGCTTAATGATGGGAAAGAAAAAGATGCTGCCTCTTATTACAACTATCCCATCGTGAGCTTATATTGCTGGTGCATTTTGGATTTTTATTTTCTAAAACCTTTGTTTCTTTGTTTTCACACCTCTAGAACCCTGTGCTTTCTGTTTACAGGTGGTTGAACTAAAATTTGGTGGAAAAGACATCCCGGTAACTGGGGCCAACCGAATTGCCTACATCCATCTGGTGGCTGACTACCGGCTCAACAAGCAGATCCGACCGCACTGCCTAGCTTTCCGCCAGGGCCTGGCCAACGTTGTGAGCCTAGAGTGGCTCCGAATGTTTGACCAACAGGAAATTCAGGTATCATGGCTTCTACTCACAAAGACACAGTTGTCTCAGAAAATAAAACATTTTTTGAAAATATCCCTTCAGGTTTACAATTTAACCTTCCCTCCCTCTCTCCCCCTCTAGGTATTAATTTCTGGTGCACAAGTTCCTGTAAGTCTAGAGGACCTAAAATCCTTTACAAACTATTCAGGTATGTAGCACCACATTAGACTGTGCCTTTCCCATAGGTCAGTTATCACTGTAACCTCTTATATTCCTATCTTCTGTCCACCTTACTGTGAACTGTTCTCAGTTACTTACACGGCTACCTGTGTGCAAGTGTGAGCCTTTTCTCATTTTTATAATATTCAGTATATTGTGTATTTTCTTCTTCATAATTTACCTTTTATTTCTACTCATAGGCATTTGGTTATTCCCAGTCTTGCTGGGCATGGTGGTATGTTTCCTTAATCTCAGCACTTAAGACATAAGCAGGGGGATCTTTGTGAATTCTAGGCCAGCCTGGCCTATATAGTGAGTTTCCAGACAGCCAGGGATATGTAGAGAGACTGTCTCAAAAACAACAACAAAATTAAAAATGAGTAATAGACTAGCTGGCATACCTTCTGTAGTTAAATGTGCTTAGCATCTATGAGCCTCTGGCTTCAAGCCCCAGCACAAGAGTCATTGACTAAATGAATAAATAAATAAAGCAGTACTAACCATTCTATTACTAGACACTACATGCACACAGGTACATATTCCTGTACATATTTAGGGGAGAGGAGCTGTTTGGTTGGTTGGTTTGGTTTTTTTGAGTCAAGGCTTCTTCTCTGTGTAACCCTGGCTGTCCTGAAACTCATTCTGTAGACCAGGCTAGCCAGGAACTTAAAGAGATCCACCTGCTTCTACCTTCCAGTGCCACCTAGATCAAAGGTGTATGCCACCACCGCCCAGCTTGTTTTGTTGTGTTAAGTAATCTGTTTTAATTGACATAATGGGTTTGGAGGTACATTCCTTTAATCCCACAACTCAGGAGGCAGAGGCAGGGGGTGTCTCTTAGTTTGAGGCCAGCCTAGAGTATGTAGTAAGTGAATTTCAGGCCAGCTAGAGGTACACACTAGAATTCTGTCTCAAAATCGGGGGTTGGTATTGCATAGATGGTCAGGAATGCTAGAAGATGGAAACTTCACAGCCAACTAGGGCACTTTAGGAAGATCTTGTCTCAATACAAAGAAAATAACAAAATGCTTATTATCTTAGTGGTGGGGTGCTTGCTTTCAGCTTGCCTGAGTTCAACGTCCAGTTTAAAGAGTTAAAAGGAGACTAACTAGCAGGATAGTTAATAAATCAGATGGGTTTCTGAAAAACAAAATTGATCATTCCACTGACAGCATCAAAAAGAATAGAATTCAAATGAACCCAGTAGTGCCAGCACAGGGCATATATAATGAAATTGCAAAAAGTTGTGAGAAATTAAATGAGATCTAGCAGAGCCATGGAGGCAGAGGCCTTTAATCCCAGCACTGGGAAGGCAGAGGTAGGCAGATACCTAAATTGACTTCAAGGCTAGCCTGCTCTACTGAATTCTGGGACAGCCAGAGCTACACTGTCTCAAAAACAAGAACAACAACAAAAGGAAATTAAATAAACGAGATCTAAATAAACAGAGAAACTATTTTCATTAACTGAAAGACTTACTATTGTTAAAATGATAATTATCTCCAAATTGACCTATAAATTCAATCTAATTATGTGTCAGAATCCCAACAAAGTTTACAACAAAGCTACTAATTTTAAATTTTCTTTGGCAACATAAAAGATCTACAATAGCAAACCTTTTTTTCCAGATTTATTCATTTTATTTTATGTGTATGATTTGCTTCCAATGTATGTTTGGTACACACAGAAGCATTAGATTCCGTGGAGCTAGAGTTATCAGCTGTTGTGAACCACCATGTGGGTGCTATGAACCAAATCAGGGTCCTCTGTAAGAACAATAACTATTTGTTGGATTTCACCACACAAACACTACGAACACTAATCTCATTTAAGCAAGAATAGTTTATTGAAAGCACACCATAATATTGGTCAGACCAGGGACAAAGCTCAGAATAATCTGAACTATGACAATAGTTTTTTTTTGTTAGCTTATAAAGGAAAAAGCCACAATGAGTTCTTACACAGGTGCAGGAAGTGCTAACCTGTGGTCAGCTCTCTGATTCAAGATATTTTAGACATAACAGTTCATATTGACTGTTAACTTGATGAGTCCTATGTGAAACTTTGTGAAATTTTTTAAGATTAACAAACCTCAGAACATAGCATAACATAACATAAAATGGGATGTGGTCAGCATGAGCCTGTTCTGAGTCAAGTTGTTTTTCTGTGTCAATGACTGACAGGCATGGAACAAAATAACTATAGCTATGGGGGGGGGGGGTGTTGGTCAGACCATAACATTATACAGCCATCTCTTGAGCCCCTAAATGATTTTAAAAAAGAAATTAGAGTTTTTGCCTCATTTAAAAATTAGGAAATGCCACAGTGGCAGTGAGGCAGTGGCAAGAGGACAGGTGCACTCAGTAACCAGAGTTCCTGATACATCCTGGTGTTTAAGGTTGGCTGCTCTTCCAGCAAGCACCAAGACAGTCCAAGTGACTTGTAGGCCATCTTGTCATAAGGGTAAAAGAACTGACTTTAAACCATTTCTTAGTAGTAACACAGCATGGCATGGCTCTACTGGCACAAGTGAAATCTGTAAAACCTTAAATGAGCAAGAAGAAGTCTTTATGTCTTTGGACTAGTCAAATAGTTTCAGTTAGGACTCTAAGGAAACTGGATAAATTGGACTAACTAAAGTTGCAATCTTCTATGTTTGAAAAGATGCCATTAAGAAAATGAAGTATCTGGGTGGTGGTGGCACATGCCTTTAGTCCCAGCACTCAAGAAGCAGGGGTAGGACGAGTTTGAGGCCAACCTGCTGGTCTACAGAGTTCCAGCACAGCCAAGACTACACAGATAAACCCTGTCTCACAAAAATGGGGGGAGGGGGGGATTCTCACGCCTTAATCCCAGCACTTGCTGAGTTTGAGGCCAGCCTGATCTACACTGCAAGTTCCAGGACAGCCAGGGCAATTAATTACATAAAGATACCCTGCCTCAAAAAACAAACAACAAAAGACAAAAAGTCGTGGCACATGCTTTTAGTACCAGCACTTGAAAGGCAGAGGCAGGGGGGACCCATGTGTACCAGGATAGCTAGAGCTGCACAAAGAAATCCTGTCTCAAAAAACAAAAATGAAAACAAAGAATGAATAAAAGAAAATGAGGTAGAACCTGGTAGTGGTGGCAGTGCATACCTTTAATCTCAGCACTTGGGAGCCAGAGGCAGGTGGATCTCTTGAATTTGAGGCCAGGTTGATCTGCATAGTTCCGGGGTGGGGGGGCTAATAGAGAGCCCCTTTGTCAAAACCGCAAACAAAACAAATTCCTTGAAAAGGGCTGTGGCCCTTTATGTAAACAAAGGTTTTACTGGCTGAAGAACATTAAAACATCTGCATAAAGCTGGGCAGTGGTGCTGCGCCTTTAATCCCAGCACTTGGGAGACAGGCAGGTGCGTTCAAGGCCAGCATGTTCTACAGAGTAAGTTCCAGGACAGCCAGGGCTATACAGAGAAACCCGGGGGGGGGGGGGGGGGGGGGGGGG
>CM052700.1:149045339-149105689 GCA_028551405.1 Uromys caudimaculatus
AATAAACAATTTTTTTTTTTAAAGGACTTGAATTCTTTCTTCTCAATATAAGTTCTATAGTATTTGATAAAAAAAAAAAAAGACTCATTTACTCATTTGATATTTCTTCTAGGAAGAATGAAGGACAGGCATAGCTTGGGGTAGAACAGTTTCAAAATGTAACTGATAATAGGGTGGAAAGTTGAAAAGAGCTCCTGCCACTGATGATAAGCTTAAAAACTTGGGAAAAAACAATGTTACAAGATTCTAAACAAGATAAGTAAATGGCACAGCAATTATATAAGCACACAGAGAGACACTTAACACCCATCCTTAGAGATGAGAGAGATGAAGTTAAGCGCTGTCTAAATGGCTGTGGTCAACAGAGACAATTTCAAGTGTTTGCTGTAGAGAGACATTGGTACCCTCTTGGTAGGTATCAATATTAGTTAAGTTTCGTTGAAAAGGCTTGGAGGCCGGGCAGTGGTGGTGCACACCTTTAATCCCAGCACTTGGAAGACAGGCAGGTGGATTTCTGAGTTCGAGGCCAGCCTGGTCTACTGAGAGAGTTCCAGGACAGCCAGGGCTACACAGGAAAAACCCTGTCTCGAAAAACCAAAAGAAAAGAAAAGAAAAGAAAAGAAAAGAAAAGAAAAGAAAAGGCTTGGAGTTTTATCCCCCAGGCAGGTTTTCTCTTTTGTAGCCTTGGCTGTCCTGGAACTTGCTCAGTAGACTAAGCTATCCTCAAACTCGGGGATCTGCTTGCCTTTGCCTCCCCGGTGCTAAGATTAAAGGTGTCCACCACCATAACCAGCTTAGTTTGGAGTTATTTAAACAGTTGAATATAGAACAACCTGGTTTCTGTAGAAGGTGAAGTCAAACCCAAGTCTCACCCTGTAGACAGAAATAACAAAATAGATTAACAGCCTCACTATAAACTTTTGTGTAGTATAGAGTAAAATAAGCAGTGTGAATTGAAGAAAATATTTGCAAGTCACACATAAATATCTAGTTCCTAGAACAGATAAACTCTTAGCAGCTAAGTGCTGTGATGATGGGGAAACATGATAATATCAAGTTCCAAGCTGGAGGTGGTAATGTTCATGTTAATGTAGGAAGTAAAAAAAAACCACAGTGAGATTTAACTTCATAGGTGTTAGGCAGGATGTGGGAAAACTGAAAGCTTCATCTGCTGCTCATAACAATCTAAAATGGTACAGCTGTAGGAGGAATGGCTCTGTGGTTCCTGAAAGAGTGCAGCTTAGTGGTAGAGTACTTCCTAGTGTACAGTATTTCTGTTCCCATCACCACCAAATAACAAGAAGTCAGAGTAAGCTGCACTTTGGCTGTGCATACCTTTAATCCCAGCACTCAGAAAGCAGAGGCAGAGGCAGGCAGATCTTAAGTTCCAGGACAGCCAGATACAGAGAGAAATGCTGTCTCAAAAAACAAAAACAAGAGCTGGAGAGATGACTCAGCAGTTAGAACACTGACTGCTCTTCCAGAGGTCCTGAATTTAATTCCCAGGAACCACGTGATGGCTCACAACATCTGTAATGGCATTCGATGCCCTCTTCTGGTGTGTCTGAAGACAGCTACAGTGGACTCATATACATTAAATAAATAGATAAATCTTTTTTAAAAATACTGTTTTTTGTGTATGGGTGTTCTGCCTGAATGTGTATCTGACTTAGTGTTGGTTCCCCTGGAACTGGAATTATAAGCAGCTGTGAACCGTCATGAATGATGCAAGAATCAAACCCGGGTGGGTCCTCTGGAAGAGTAGCCAATACTCTACATTGCTGTACCAACTCTCTGGCTCACTCTCTTTAAAAAAATTTTAGGACTGCGTATGAGTGTGTATGAATGAACAAAAGTGCTACAACATTTTTGTAGCCAAAGAATAGCTTGTGGAAGTCAATTCTGTTCTTTTTTTTTTTTGGTTTTTCGAGACAGGGTTTCTCTGTGTAGCCCTGGCTGTCCTGGAACTCACTCTGTAAACCAGGCTGGCCTCGAACTCAGAAATCCACCTGCCTCTGCCTCCCAAGTGCTGGGATTAAAGGCGTGCGCCACCACTAATTCTGTTCTAATATGTAAGACCCAGGAATTGAGTTCAGATGATCCATCAGGTTTGGGAGTAAGTTGCATAGATCCACTGAGCTAGTTGTACAGACACCAACATGGATGAATCTTGAGCCCATTGTGCTAAGTGAAAGAAACCAGCCCAAATGACAGATACTAGATGATTCTGTACCTGAAAGAGGCTCACAGACTCATAAAGGAAACTAAACTTGAAATTACTCTAATGAGAAGCAGGCAGGGTGGAGGTCCTGTTTGAGATGAGACTGATGGCTGCATGGAGAAGGAAATGTGATCAATACTCTTGAATTCTCACATAAAAGTGGTTTAAAGGGTGAATTTTATGTTGTATGTTTTACCACAAAATGAAAAAAAAAAAATCTAGGGCTGAAGAGATGACTCAGTGTGTAAATGTTCTTGCTGCCGAGCCTAAGAACCTGAGTTTAATCCCAGGGATCTACATGGTAGGAAAAGAACCACAGACACACACTAAATAAATAAACAAATGTACTTTTTAAATTAAGGAGGAAAAAATCCAAGTCCTCCAGAGGCTGAGGCAAGATTTCTGTGTTAAAGGCAAATCTGGACTGTAAAGTGAGACCAGGAGACAGGTGGAAAGGGAAGAGAAGGGAAAGGAAAGAAGAGAACACCCAGCTAGAGTTCCTGTGTTCAGTTAAAAGGCGTTCTGTACGCACCATCCATGGTGTTAAGAGACAGGTCAGAGGTGTCTGTAGGAGCTTTGTGAGAAAAATGGGAATGTTCTAAACATGGATGTGCTGGTGATTCTAAATTTACTAAAAATCACTTAAATTTGCGTTCATGTGTGTGCTTTTTTTTCTTCTGTAAATGCTGTTGCTCTAAACCTGAACTCTAATCTTATATAAAAACAAATAATGCCACAGGTCATAGTGTCTGCACTTTCCAGTCATATGTTTTGGAAGATGCCATCATTCTGACCTTTCTTTGCCAAGAAATTGCCCTGAGTTGTTTGCCTTCCCTGTCTATACTTTAAGGATCCCAGTTATTCCAGTAAATAGGTTTAAAATATTACAGTAGTCATTTTGGTGCCAATTAATGCACTTAAGATATCTTACTGATGTTATTTCTGTAATGTATTAACAATGAGGGAACAATATATGGCAATTATTTTAGTTTTAGGAAGCACTTAATGAGATTAAAAGCTACAAGTAGCAGATAGTACATTTTAGAATTGTGTCTAATAACAGGCAGGGCTGGTTGTCAGCCACAGTCTGAACCTTATTATCTATCAGAAGGAGTGGCAATAAATAGATATGGAGATCACATTGGCCAAATGCCTAGCACTCTGAGAAATAAGGTATCTGTGTCTGCCATTTTTTAGATGTATAGCCAAGTGTCAGTTCCTACTCCACATGTTGGTTTTTAGTGTTTGCTAGACATCATTTCATGCCTGCTCCATCATGGTCACACCTAACCCTCTGCAAAGGACCACAGGCAGGTATCTTTTAGTTTGGCTACTCCCCTATTTCACAGGCCCCTCAAAACATCGGTGTTATACTCAAGTTTGTTGCTGCTCCTTTTGCATTGATTTGGGGTAGGATATTTTGGTTTTGTTTGTTTGTTTGGACAGTATTTCTCTGTAGCTTTGGCTGTCCTATAACTCAGTCTAAACACCAGGCTGGCCTTAAACTCACAGGGATCCACTTGCTTCTGCCTCACAAGTTCTGGGATTAAAGGTGTGTGCTGTCACTACCTGGCTTGGTTTTATTTTTAATGCATCATATGTTCATTTTGTCATAGGTGGCTATTCTGCAGATCATCCTGTCATTAAAATCTTTTGGAGAGTTGTAGAAGGTTTCACTGATGAAGAAAAGCGCAAGTTGCTCAAGTTTGTAACAAGTTGCTCTCGCCCCCCTCTCCTGGGTTTCAAGGTATGCATCTTCCATGCCATTTTCTTTAAAACCATACAGGTCTGGCCACTATATGTTTGTTGTCTTTTTGTCCATTCTAAGAACTAAGTGCTGTAGTAATTGTATTTAGGCTTGTGGTGTCTAGAGAGGCTGTGTTCAGATAGGCTGCCTGAAGTTATAATCATCAGCCTTGTTGTCCATGGTGATCATTTTCTACTCTGAATTGAAGAATATACAGCCTAAAATTGTAGGTGTTCACTGTGATATACTTCTACAGGCCCAAAGCAACATGAACAATTAATCATGAGTTAAAACCACTGACACTGTGAACTACAATAAACCTTTCTTACTTATTTAAAAAAAAAAAAGGGCTGGAGAGATGGCTCAGCGGTTAAGAGCACAGACTGCTCTTCTGAATGGTCCTGAGTTCAAATCCCAGCACCACATGGTGGCTCACAACCATCTGTAATGGGATCAGATGCCCTCTTCTGGGGTGTCTGAAGACAGCAACAGTGTACTTACATATAATAAATAAAGAAATCTTTAAAAAAAAAAAAAATGTAGGTGTTGAGCAGATGTAGATTTTGGTCTTGGCTGTTATTACCATTTGCTTTACATTATCCTGGCCTTGTTTGATTACTTCTGAAAAGTAATTACCCAGCCTATATAGTTATAGTAGTTAAAGTTATTGGGAGGGGGTCAATTAATTAGTAAATACTTACCATGCAAGCAGGAGGATCTAAATCCAATACCATTTCCTATCTACCAGACAAGGTGGTGCATGCCTTTAATCCCAGGATTCCGGTGGCCTGGACTCTGATATCTGTGGGTTGGAGACCAGCCTGGTCTACATAGTGAATTCAAAGCCAGTGAGAGCTAAATAGTGAGACCCTGCTGTCTTCAAAACAAAACGGAATAAACAAACAGATATTCACTACTCAGTTGAAAAAAGCTGGACCTATAATCTCAGCACTAGTGAAATGGAGACATAAAAATCCTTGGAGCCTGCTGGCCAGCCAGTCAAGCAGAATTAGTAAGCTTGAAGTTCAGGGAAAGACACTGTTTCAAAACATGAGTGGCAAGACGAGATGGTTCAACAGGTAAAGTCACTCGCTTGACTGCTTGAGTCTAACCCTGATTCAGGGTTGTGCATTTGTAATGTCAACTCTCCTACAGTACTTTGAGAATTAGGGACTAGGTGCTTGCCGGTAACTAACCTAGGTTACACTATGCAGTGGAATTGAGATATTCTGCTTTGAAAGAAAGTGGCAGGAGAGAACGTACTCCTTAAAGTTGTCCTCTGATCTCAAATACACTACATTACACAAACACACACACACACACACAATTTACAAATTTCAATCAGGTGGAGGGCAATTGATAAAGTCCCCAACCCCTTACTTGCATATGCATACCCATACCCTCCTGACAAACATTCCACACTCAAAAGTGTTGCTTGAGAGAGATGTAATGATATTTCCTATATTCATTATAAAATTGGAAAACAGCCTTTATACTTAATAAATACATAGCGGAGTCAGCAAGACTGCCCAGCAGGAACTGTTGATAGCTCACTGAGAAAAGACACTTGCTGCCAAAACTGACAATCTGAGTTCAATCCCTAAAACCTGTGTGATGGATGGAAAAGAATTTCTGAAAGTTGTCCTAACATGCTTGTTCACACACACATCATGCACACACACACACAATGAATAAATGTAATAAAAATTTTAGTCAGGGTGTGGTGGTGTACACCTTTTTAATCACAGCCCTTGGGAGGCTGAGGCGGGCAGATAGCTTATGATTTCCAGGCTAGCCAGAGTTATATGGTGAGATCCTGTCTCAAACAGAAAAGTGACTCAGTTGTGTGTGTGTGTGTGTGTGTGTGTGTGTGTGTGTGTGTGTGTGTGTGTACATACATATATATCATACTTATATACATACATAAACACACGTGCACATATGCATACATACATACATACATGAGGAACCAGCATAATTACTCAATGGTTAAGTTACTATCAAGCCTGGTGTACGGAATTTAATCTCTGGGACCCATGTGGAGGAAGGAAAGAACCAGCTCCCACAAGATGTCCTAAGACTTCAACATGAATGTAGGAGGCATGAACCCAAGGTTGTCCTCTGCCATCCCCCCACATATGTACTATGGCAAAACTGGAAAGGACTTTCTTTGCCCACTTTAACCTCTTGCCTGGCCGTGTTTGCTCTGTAGTCCTAAGTCATTTCAGAGTAGATTAGGGATGTCTTTCCTTTTCTTGTTAGGTATTTTACTTTGAGTATCTTAGACTAGAGATAGTCCTGTAAGTCACTACAATTCAATGATCAATAATAGCAGAGTTTGCCCATGATGTATTTGCAGTGTCTAATTTACTAGTTTAGAGGCTGGGTGTTGGGACTACAGCTCCAACAACAATGGAAAGCTTGTTAGAAACAGATATTTGCAGGCTCTTGGGACCAGCTGCTTCATACTGCTGTGTGGAGCTAGGCAGCCATGTTTCTTTTTTGGTTTTTTGAGACAGGGTTTCTCTGTGTAGCCCTGGCTGTCTCGGAACTCACTCTGTAGACCAGGCTGGCCTCGAACTCAGAAATCCACCTGCCTCTGCCTCCCAAGTGCTGGGATTAAAGGTATGCATGACCACTGCCCGGCGGCAGCCATGTTTCTAATCAGTTTCAGGTATATGAGGCTTGGTGAAGTTAATCCCACTTGTCCCTTAATGTCCCCTGTAGAATGTGTCTTCTAGGTAAGGATCCAGTGTACTGTCATGCATGAGCATGGTTTTTTTGTTTGTTTGTTTTTTGTTTTTAGATGGTATTGCTCTGTAACTTAGACTTACTCTTGAACTCACTATTCAGCCCAGATTGGCCTCAAACTCTTTTTTTTGTTGTTGTTTTTTGTTTTTGTTTTTCAAGACAAGGTTTCTCTGTGTAGCCCTGGCTGTCCTGGAACTCACTCTGTAGACCAGACTAGCCTCGAACTCAGAAATCCACCTGCCTCTGCCTCCCAAGTGCTGGGATTAAAGGTCTGCGCCACCACTGCCTCAAACTCTTTAGTCCTGCTGCTTTGGTCTCGTGCATGCTGGGATTTGGCCTATATTAACTTTCCAGGTTAGATATATCCTTTAGTTCCATCTGTGTGTCCTGGACAGTTTGGGTAGGTATAAACAGATTTCTTTGAAAGTGTTCTATGGCATCATCTCAGTCCGTGTGCTCAGGAGAGGTGACGGCATTGGTTATGAGGTCCGAACCTGGAAGAAGACCAAGGGTCAGCTAGTAGTATGAGCTGCAGATACTCAAACATTTAAAAGAAGCAAATTACTGTAGTATGATGAGAAGATGTGAGCATTGACATCTTGCTGTGAATTCCACCACATGAAATAAATACTCTTAAAGCAAAGCCAAAGCTATAAAGGTAGATGTGGGGCCAAGGCAGAAGGAAAAGCTCATTGAGGATGCAGAAATGTTCCAAACCTGTGTAGTTGTAGTGGGGATTATGGCACAAATGTAGGAATTTTCTAGATTACTGAATCATAAATTTAATGGCTAAGTCCTTAAGTAAACCAATTACAGTTTACTAAGCTGTTTTTTTAAAATGGACAGTGATCGTTTAGTATAGCATCTTAGTTAATATTCAAGTGAAGATAGGAAGAAGAGCTGCACAACTGCCAGGAGCTTTTTTTTTTTTTTTTTTTTTTTTCCACAAGAAACAACTGTCCACACTGCTGGGTTTGGGGACAGTGAGTAAGAAGAAAGTTCTATTCATTAAACAAGTAGGACAGAAATCATGTGACTCTTCTAAGTTACTGGAGCAAAATAAACAACCAAATATGTTGTCCAGGAGTAGAGAGTAAAGATAATAAATATCAAGTAAGCTGGAGAGATGGACTGCAGTTAAGAGCACTGGCCAAGCCAGGCAGTGGTGGCGCACGCCTTTAATCCCAGCACTTGGGAGGCAGAGACAGGCGGATTTCTGAGTTCGAGGCCAGCCTGGTCTACAGAGTGAGTTCCAGGACAGCCAGGGCTACACAGAGAAACCCTGTCTTGAAAAAAAAGAAAATGTACCAAGACTGAACTCACCTAAGAAAGGAAAAACTATACGGTAATAATCCAGCACTTGATGAAGCTAAGGCAGGAGAACCAGTTGGTAGTTCCATAGCAAGATCCTGTCTTCCAAGAAAGCAAAGAGTTCCATAATAGTTTTTACAGTTGTTGTGTCAGACTTCAGAGTTAGAAAAGCATGTTGATCTATAGCTTCTCAGAGGTGGCTATGAGTGCTCCAGAGCATACAGATGGGGTGGTGGGAAGGGACATAGTTCTGATGGACTGACTGCAAATAGCATGAAGCTCACAGAACAAACACTGTTCTCTATGTCCAGTTATTGAGGGAGAGCAGCATCTGCTAAACGCTAATTAGAGCTCGTATGTTTAATTAGTGGGATTGTTGCAGACAAAAGTCATTAAGTGCTGTAGAAAAATTGTTATCATCAGGCCACACAGTAAGTTGATGGTTCCTTTTCTTTCTGAAATAACACAAAATTCCATTGTATTGTATTTAATTATATATAAAATGGTGCCCTTGGGAGGGGGGACTTTCCATTAAAGCAGTTTTATAAATAAAAAGAAGAAAAAATGGTGCCCTTGACTCAGATTTCAATTAAGAACTTCATCTTTTCACTTTTAAAACTGGGGGGAGGGGGGGAACTCCCAAGTAGGAAACTCAATTAGCATTATGAAAGAAATAATAAAACATGGTGTTTCACTGTGAAGTGTATTTGGAACTTTCTCTTTACAAAGAAATTGCTGACCCTGCCATCAAATCTTTTCTGTCTTCTTAAGTTTGAAGTGTTTTTATTTTTGTTTCTTTGAGGACTTGAGAAGCTGGCTGCCCTTGTATACACTCAGAACTGCATATTTCAGAATGTAATAAGTGCTTCTTGGTTCTCTGCTGCTTCCTATTCCTTATGAGAGATTCAGAGTAGCACAGTAAGCTGTAATTACAAATAAAAAGAGAATACTTTGTTCTTGTTTGTAGTTTGTTTTGAGAAAGGCTATTGTTACTATATTTCGGCCAGCTTCTGTTTCACTGAAACAGAACTTCAAGTTGTCCAGGCTGGCCTGAGCTTCACAGCAGACCTCCTGCCTCAGCCTCCTAAGTGCTGTAGTTTGCAGTTGTGTAACCCCACATTCAGGCCCAATTAGAGTTTGAATATTATAGCTACACATCGTTCTTAAAGTTTCTTTGTGACAGGGCAAATAAATAAGCAACTAGGTCTTTTGTTTATTTGTTTGAAACAGGGTCTCAATTATGTAAGTCAGTCTCCTAGTTGCTTGGACTAAAGGCATGTCCTGCCATGCCAGGCACATCTTTTTTTTTTTTTTTTTTTTTGGCCCTTGCCATACTGTGTTCTTAACTCAGTGAGGAAAACACAAGATACTAGCTGTGTGTGTCATGCCTTGTGCCGAGTTTCTGCAGAGTCCACAATGGGAATGTTGTTTAAGTTTTGTTCTGTGTTCTGCTGTAATGGCTGTAAGATAAACTATTTCTTACATTGTTGGATTTGTTTTTCTTTCTAACAAAATCTATGGTTTCAACAGAGCAAATGGGAAGCAGTGGTTAGGTAGAAGAGGAAGAACATACATTCTTTCCCATTCAAGCCACTGTTTTGTTTCATTCATAAGCTGCTGCTTTTATTCACCATTTTCTTGAGCTGGAGACATAGCTTACAAGTAAAACACTTGCTTAGCCTGTGCGAGCACTGGCTTATATCCCAAGTACCATCTCCAAAAAAAAATCAGAACCATTTTTTTCATGTGTTAAATATTCTTTTAATTTGGAGGAGGGACGGTGTCTTGGTCAGGGTTACTATTGCTGTGATAAAACACCATGGCCAAGAGCAACTTGGGGAGGAGAGAGACTATTTGACTTATAGTTCCACATCACTGTTCTTCATTGAAAGAAGTCAGGACTAGAACTCAAGCTGGGCATGAACCTGAAAGCAGGAGCTGATGCAGAGGTGGAGGGCTGCTTGCCGACTTGCTTCCCATGGCTTTCTCAGCCTGCTTTCTTACAGAACCAAGAACCATCAGCCCAGAGTTGGCCTTACTCACAGTGCATTAGGCTCTCCTCCATCAATCACCAATTAAGAAAATGCCCTACCGCAGTGATTCTCAACATTCCTGATGCTATGACTCTTTAATATTTTCTCATGTTGTGGTGACCCCAGTCATAAATTCTTATTGCTATTTTATAATTGTAATTTTGTTACTGTTACGAATTGTGCTGTAAATACCTATGTTTTCTGATGGTCTTAGGGTGGTCCCTAGAATGGGTCGTTTGACTGCTGCCCTATAGGCTTATCTACAGCCTGGTTTTGAAGAGACTTTTTCTCAATTGAGTCTCCTTCCTCTCTAATGACTCAAGCTTTGTCAGTTGTCATAAATAAAAACTAGCTAGCACAGAAGGTTGAGGTTCTTCAAATGCTAGAATGACAGATCACAACTTGAAATACTTTTAATGAGCATCATAGTGTCTCATCGTGTGGTCTTAAGTAATTTATCTTCACTCTAGTCATAGCAGAGCTCTAAAATCCCAGTGACCAGCCAGATGTGCAGGTATCATCTTGGTCCCCTGAGCCTCATCTGACACTTGCAGTGAGGGGTGAACTAGGCAGACATTTGATATCTGTACATCCAGGCTGGGAGAATAAGCCAGTTCAGGGCACTCTGCTTTGTTGTTATGTGTTGGAAAAGAATACAGTCACATCTCAGGTATGTTGGTTATTTGTACCATGTGGTTTTTCTCTCCCTGGGTCTCAATGTACAGGTCTGCAGTTACCATCAGCTTAGAACAAATACGTATTTAGCCTATAGACGAGTACAATTGTGAATTTAAGATTTATTTATTTATTTTATGTGAGTACATCTCTGTCTTCAGACACACCAGAAGAGAGCATCAGATCCTATTACAGATGGTTGTGAGCCACCATATGGTTGCTGGGACTTGAACTCATGACCTCTGGAAGAGCACTCAGTGCTCTTAACCACTGAGCCATCTCTCCAGCCCGAATCACACAGTTCTTGCTAGGTGTAGAGATATGCCTGTCATCCATCGAAGCAAGCACCTGGGAAGTAGAGGCAAGAGGATCAGGGGTTAAGTCCTCCTTTATTACGTACTGAGTTCAAGGTCAGCCCAGAAAGTCATAAACAAAAAAGTAGTTTCTTTACAGCCTCATTTATGCACTGCTAAAACTGCATATGTGCCTATCAGCAGTTTGTGTGCTCCTATGCAGTAGGGTAGGAAGAAACACTTGGGCAGAGTTATAGTACAGAGTAACAGAGAAAAAGAGGAAGGCACAGAATAATGGTTATGATATGCTGATACAAAATGAGAGAAGAAAATTATTTTCTTCTCTGCATTAAATGTCAGTGGATATATCTAAGGGGATCTGGATATCTGCAACATAGAAATGAAGGAATCGGTGTTGTACATTTGAAGTAACCAACGTGAAGCTGTCAGAGGACCAGGATCAGTTCCCAGAACTCACATGGCAACTTACCAACCATATTTTAACTACAATTTCAGAAGATCCAACTCCCTTTCTCACCTTTGAGAATATCACACATGCATATGGTACACATGTAAGCAGGCAATCATTCACACATATAAAATAAAAATAGATGAATCTTTTAAAACAATAATAACCAGCATTCACTGTCATAATCTTGTTTTTGTTTTTTGGGGTTTTTTGTTTGTTTGTTTGGTTGGTTGGTTGGTTGGTTGGTTTTTCGAAACAGGGTTTCTCTGTGTAGCCCTGGCTGTCCTGGAACTCACTCTGTAGGCCAGGCTGGCCTCAAACTCAGAAATCCACCTGCCTCTGCCTCCTGGGATTAAAGTCGTGTGCCACCACTGCCTGGCTCACTGTCACATCTTTAAATAGCATTCATTGGTACCATGTTGTCCACATACCCAGTAGGGTAGACAAGGTACTCCTAGAGACAAGCTAAATGTTCTTGACTCATTTTATGTTCCTGTCTATAGCATGATTATATGGGGAAAATGTTAGAAACCAACAGGTTTGCTCAGTTTTTATGTTTGGATTTTCCTTTTTTGGCAGCAAAACACAGATGTAACCATTTCCTTAGATCTAGTTGGAGGCAAGGTGGGAAGGGGAGACTCATTCCTGTGCTAGGATTGGTCTGTGGTTCAGCACTCTGATCACTTCTAACCAAATGATGCTAGTGGCCACATGTGACTATGGCCATTCAAAATGTATATCATTTTATCACCAACTGTAAAGAACTTTTTTGGTCAGCAATTAGGTTACATCAAGAAATGACTTGTACAGAAGAGACTTGTAAAGTCCTCAGTGTAAAAGTAATTTTTATTCACCTGATGTAATTGTTGTCTCTGAGACTTACCTCTGACTATGCTCACTCTTTGTAGTTCTTTCTGAACTCTGGCTGGCTGGTTCAATACAGCTATACTGGTTCAAACTCCTCTCCAAGACGACTAATTCAACCTGGCTTCTCTCAGCTCTCACTAAATTCCTCTGCTTGGCCTCAAACTAACCCTGGCAATTTGTTCTAATTTTCTGGCTTCTTATTCTGACTTTAGCTGCCTCTGCTGAACTGCATGAACTCAGTAATGAACTGCACTGCACTTACTGACTGAACTGAACTCAACTGACTGAACAGAAAGTGATGTCTTCAGCTCAACTCAACTGACTCTCCTTACACTCTTTTTCTCATATGCTGTTCTCATGAGAGTTGAGCATATCCTATTTTATCAAATCTTTCTCTGATTTGTCACTTTGTCCCTCACTTAGACAACTTTGTTTGGAATTAAAGGTGTGTGCTAAGGGTGTGTCTATAATCCAGACAGAGTAGCCATGTTGCTGGATTAAAATTCCTCTACACTCCAGAGCTGTCCCTTTCATTGAGTATCAACTCTTCTAGGACAATATACTGTTCATTAATACCTGGAAGCCATCCACTCTGATCCTTCACTCATCACACAAGTTCAGACTGTGTTGCTAGTTTAAAACAACAAAAAACAAACTAAAATGAAACATTAGTGGGGCTGGTGAGATGGCTTAGTACCTGCCACCAAGACTGATGACCTGAGTTTGATTCCTAGGTCCCACATAGTTGAAAGTAACTCCTGCAAGTTGTCTTCTGACCTCCATAGGTACTCATGGTGTGTGTGCATGCACACATACCTTAAATTCAATGTAATTTAATTTTTTTATTTTTTTTGGTTTTTCTAGACAAGGTTTCTCTGTATAGCCTTGGCTATCCTGGAGCTCATTTTGTAGACCAGGCTGGCCTTGAATTCACAGAGCACCTCTACAACTGCCTCTGGATTAAAAGCCTGTGCCACCAGTGCCTGACTCAATTTAAAATTTTTTAGTGACTTGAAATCATGCTGGCTATGTGGCTGAGTGAATAAGTCCCTTGAGTTACTTGCTTTTTATAGAAAGATTGTGTTTTGCTTCCATTTCTATTGTATTTTTTATGTGTTGTTGACATAGCTACATGGCTTCTAATTCAGTATTCATACTGAAGTTCATTTGAAGTGTCCAACTGACTCTTGCTGTCCTTCCTCGCCACTCCCTCCCTCCTCTTTCTCCCTCCCCCCCAGTTCCCCTCTCTTTTGAGATGGGGTCTTACTTTGTAATACAGCCTGGCCTCAAACTCTCAATCCAGTCCTAATCCTATCTCAGTTTCCTGAGTACTTTGATAAGAGGTGGGATTCAGGGGCTGGAGAGATGACTCACTAGTTAAGAGCAATAGCTGCTCTTACAGAATATCCACATGGTACCTTACAACTGGCTATAACTACAGTTCCAGTGATCTGATGCTCTCTTCTCACCTCCTTAGGCACCAGGCACACATGTGGTTCACATACACATAAAACAAAAATAAATGACTTTTTTTTTTTTTTTTTTTGAGGGAAGTGGGTAGCTATGGTGGTGGCACATGCCTTTAATCCTAGTCAGGCAGATCTATGCATTTGAGGCTGAAAATCTGTGAGCTTGATGCTAGCATGGTCTATAAAGAGAGTCCTAAAATAGCCGTGCTGTTACAAGGGGTGGGGGTGGAAGGGAGTGCAACGGCACATGCAGTTTGTCATTTCCATTTTACTATATAAGCACATTGAGCAATTCATCATTTTGCTGTAAGTTGATACCAAGTCCTCTATATAATTAAAAAAAAGAAAGAAAATAGGGCTGGAGAGGTGGCCCAGTGGTTAAGAGCCCATACTGCTCTTGTAAAGGACCCAAGTTTAATTCCCAGCACCCACGTCCAGTAGCTTACAAGCACTTGTAACTTCAGCTCAAGGGGTATCCAAACAACTCTGTCTGCTCAGTGATGCCCTCACATACATAGACACACATACATGTACATACACTTTTTTTTTTTTTTTTTTTTTTTGGTTTTTCGAGACAGGGTTTCTCTGTGTAGTCCTGGCTGTCCTGGAACTCACTCTGTAGACCAGGCTGGCCTCGAACTCAGAAATCCACCTGCCTCTGCCTCTGCCTCTGCCTCCCAAGTGCTGTGATTAAAGGCCTGTGCCACCACTGCCCGGCCTACATAATTTAAGATAAAAACTTTTTATAAGAAAAAATGTTTTTGAGAAAAGCAGCTTCCAGAGTAACTGGCAAGCAAGCACGGTGGGCTCCAGGCTATGCCAGAGTCCTCTAACCATATCCTGTGCCCTGTCTTCTAGGAGCTATACCCTGCGTTTTGCATTCACAATGGAGGCTCTGACCTTGAGCGGCTACCTACAGCCAGCACCTGCATGAACCTGCTGAAGCTCCCAGAGTTTTATGATGAAGCCCTGCTGCGAAGCAAGCTGCTATATGCTATCGAGTGTGCTGCTGGCTTTGAGCTGAGCTGAGCTGAACTGAGCCCAGGGAACTTGATCTGACCCAAAGGCAGCCAGCACCTACCAGACCCAAGAGAGCACTCAGGCGGGACCCTCGGCTCTCATCAGGCCTTCTATCTGGCATCCCTCCCTTTCTGATTTTTTTTTTTTTTTTTAGATGATTTTATTGTGACACAGTCACATACATAAATGGACATTGCTTTTCACATAACCTAGCTATTGTTATGTGCTATGTGGCTGGTTTAGTATTTTTGCCAAGAAGAGCACAGGTTTTAGAATAGTGGCAACTCAGTGAAATTAACCAAAGATGAAGCTTTGGCCTTGCTGACCCAATTTATATCCCCTCCTGGGTCAGGCACTAGTATCTGCAGACAGAATCTGGGGCTGATACACAGAGCCCCAAGCCACTGCTTCTCACGTGGTTGATTGTTTACAAGCGTAATTGTAAAACTGAAGGCATTTTTCCTGCTGCCTTTTCCCAAAGTGGTTAAGTTTGGAAAATGGATAACGCTAGTATTATTTCATTTGTGGTTTTTAAGCCATGTCCCCCCAGGTGGGAATCGCATGCTTGTCTTCAGACTCCTACTGACCTGCATCATGAGGTTTGGACATGGCTGTGTGGGTGTGAGGTGACTGCTGCCCTCGTTGCTCTTTACCTGTCTCTGCTTTATTCCTGGAAAGCTTTCCAGGAGACAGAGGAAGAGGGTCCCTACACTTCCTGAGGTACTGTGTCACCTGCAGTGAGTTGGCAACTGGGGGATGTGGGCACTGCAGCTTTTATTAAAGTCATTTGAACCAAAGTGGCGGGCTGCGTCTCTCCGTGATCCACATGCCCTCCTGGCCTGGCAGTACTGCCCACCATGTTGCGCATCTTGGGGGGACTTATCCAGGCCTCAGCACCTCTGCTTCCTGCCGCTGTTTTGATAAGAAGACATGTGTCAGGGAAGAGCATCAGGCCAGGTGATTCTCACTTAGGTACTTTATCAGGGTCCATCTTGTTGCAAGTTGACTTCAGCCTCTGCAAACAGGAAGCAGGGAAGCATCTGAGAGGCTAGCGTGCAAGGATCATCATGGAGCTGGTGAGGACTCCAGACTCCGCCTCTCGTCCAAGTCCAGCATCTTTGTACCTGGAGGCTCTTTGTGCCATTGGGGTTAGGTGACCAGAATTAGCAATATACTTTTAAATGTGGGAAAACTGAATGACACTTTTAAGACAATGACAATTATCATACAAAATGTATAATTTCTTAATTTGAATAATAAAGTATTTAAATGCTATTTGTAGTCTTGATACATAGGAAGAAATAGCATTTATCCTTGATTCTGTTTTTTGTTTGGGGATGTTTATATTGAATGTCCTACATCTTTTTATTAGTTAATTTGTGTATTAGTATTTTGGAATTGAAGTTTCTGAGACTGGAGATAAATTGGCAGTTTGTGTTTTTTTCTGTTAGCTCTTCCGAGCTTATTTATTTGTATGTCCTGATGGATGAATATTTACATTAAATCTTTTCCCCAAGATTGTGTTGGAGTGCTGCCCCAGGTCACTGGTCAGTTGTGTTCTGCTCTAGTAGACTTACCTTTCCAGGTCACATCTATCTGCAGTGTAGGAAGCCACGCAGCCTGTGGCCCCTTGAATTCAGCCGTTAGGATCAGTATCATCGTCCCTGGAATACCCACCAGGAGTCAGGTGCTCAGGTGCTAACTCTCAATGGGTCTTAATGTAAATTAACTGAGAAAAAATAAATCTTCCTAAATGAAGATTCTCAATTCCTCATTGTTCTTGGTGCCTTTGTGCTTGGTCCTATTTTGCTTACTGTATTGGTCAGGGTTCTCTAGAGTCACAGAACTTATGGGTAGCCTCTATATAGTAAGGGAATTTGTTGATGACTTACAGTCTGTAGTCCCCAACAATGGTCAGCATCAGCTGTGAATGAAAGTCTAAGGATCTAGCAGTTGCTCGGTTCCACAAGGCATGCAGGAGCAAATCTTCCTTCTTCCAATGTCCTTTAGTATGTCTCCAGCAGAAGGTGTGGCCCAGATTAAAGGTGTGTGCCACCTCGCCTGGATCTGGGACTTGCTTTGCCCAGGCTGACCTTGAACTCAGAGATCTCCTTGCCTCAGTCTCCTGGAATTAAGGGTGTGTACTACTTTGCCTGGGGCTAAGCTTTTCTTGGCCATGATGCCTCAAGATCTCCATTGCCAAGATTGGGGTCAGAAACTTGTGTCTTCCACCTTCAAGATCTCGATCACAGGTGAGCATTCTAATTCTGGATTGTAGTTCACTCCAGGAATAGTCAAGTTGACAATCAGGAATAACCCCTACACTTACTTTGGGTGACTTTTTTTTTCTGAGATTTTGGGCTGGTGGTTGGTTATTACAGGTGTTTCTCATGGGCTGTTACATGCTTAGAGAGCTTTACTTTGGTGTCTGTGGGCTCACCGTGTAAACTGTTCTCCGACCACATCATAAGCACCAGGTGTATACTGTCACTAAGGGGGCACAGCTTATATGGAGGTACCCAGTGTGGGCTATAGTGTACTCAGCTGCTGGCACCTTGTCTTCATGCTCAAGAATGTTTGTGGTAAAGTTAAAAGTTTGTTGAAAACAGTGTAAACTTAAAACTTTATAATTACTCAAATGGAAATTAAGAGCCCAGTGCTAGTGCTCTACATCTACCCATTCACACAACAGGAAACAAATTGTCATCACAGTCTATTATATACTAGTGTCAGTGCCTCTAGGGCACGCTTACCCCCACCCACTCCAAGAGCCACAGGCCTCCCAAAAGAGGATCCCATATACTCCAGACAGCACTGCACTGGAGCAGGCCCAGCTGGTCTTAAGTTCTGGTGTTGATAGTGACCTAAATAGACTGGGGGCCCAGAGATCCAATGCAGAAGTTCACCGAACACATGGAAGCCTCTGTTCCAGAAACATGAGGGTTGGGTGACTCTAGGCATGGGCATATTTCAACTGGGTGTTCTTCACAGGTTCCACACTTTCTACAGGCTACACATAGTCAGTCTATGAATGTAGGCTCCTAATGTCTTTTTAGCAGGTTTAGCAGTTGTCACATTTCAAACTTACTGTACTACTATAACACTGTAATGGTTGTCTGTGATCAACAGTCTTTGTTACTCCTATAAAAAATTGTTTTGGACTAGGCCAGGGGTGACACATCCTCTTAGACCCAGCACTTGGGAGGCAGAGGCAGCTGGATCCCTGTGTGTTCAAGGCCAGCCTGGTCTATAGACAATTTCCAAGACAGCCAGGGCTACACAGAGAAACCATGTCTCAAGAAAAGAAAAGAATTGTTTTTGAGACATCACAGGCTGAACCCGGATAGGATAGTGACCTTGATGTATAAATATGTTCTGACTACTAAGTATCCATATCCCCCTCGTTAAGTGTCTGTTCCCACAAATACAACAATATTACCATACAATGGTCTCTGCATGTGAAGTAAAAGAGTTGTTTGCCTCTTACTTTCAAGCAAGAGATAGAGGTAGGCCATAGTGGACATGCACTTGTCTCAGATGGGTGAAAAACTGGATTTGTACCTCAGCATCTTAAAAACAGCAGGAACTAGAAATGATTAGGTTTAGTGGAGACATGTTGAAAACTACGAGGAGGGCTAGCCATTCGGACACACATTTAGGGGTTTAAGAGCAAATGCTACAAGTCCTAGACCAGTCTGAACTATGAGTCTAGCTAGGGCTACCTGCTGAGACCATGTCTCAAAGAAAAAAGAAAATTCAGGCCCTCCTGTGCTACCGTAGAGGAAAAGCTCTTGAACTGAAGTGTTGCTGTGGCGTGGGCAACTTAAGAGAAGGCAGCAAGGCCTTGGTGTTGAGAAAGTCTTAACAGCTGTGTGCATCATACCAGCCAAATTCTGGTCAGAGGAATGGCTAAGGCCTAAGGAATGGGGTCTGTAGAAAAAAAAAAAAAAAACAAAGCAAAACAAAACAAAAACAACAAACAAAAAACCCAGCACTTACCTAAAGGGAAAAGAGATTCTGGAGCCATTTTGAGTGACCATAGCCCTGGAACACAGATTCAGGTTGCCTCAAATTTCATGTTCTAATGTAGAAACAGTTTCATGAGGTATTACAGTTTTACAGAACAAAGAAAATTATAAGTCAAGGCAACTTTATAATACATTTATGGGTACATCAAAGAAGCAAGATGAAGGAAGCTTTTCTATAGACCTAAGCTATATGATAACATTCTTTTTTTTTTTTTTTTTAAAGATTTATTTATTTTTATTTATAGTACACTGTTGCTGTCTTCAGACACACCAGAAGAGGGCATCAGATCCCATTATAGATAGTTGTGAGCCACCATGTGGTTGCTGGGAATTAAACTCAAGACCTCTGGAAGAACAGTCAGTGCTCTTAACTACTGAGCCATCTCTCCAGCCCCTATGATGACATTCTTAACTTTGGGCTTGGTGGAAGATAGTGGTCTGCTAAATTAATAGTTTGCAAGGGCTTTTATCAGTCAAGATATTAGTTCAGACAGAGGTGGGCAAGGAATGGCTGTCCTGGAGAGCTAGAACTAGCCCAAGATAAGGTAATTAGCCTCTGGACCTACATCATTCCAGTCTCCAGTATTTCATGGAAGGGTTAGTGAGATGGAAGAGCTGCAAAATCTGAAGCTAGCAATCAGTTGGGCTAAAGGAAAGAACTGTCTCCTGTTGATGGTTGGTTTTGTTTTGTTTTGTTTTGTTTTGTTTTGTTTTGTTTTTTGAGACAAGATCCCATGACATAACCTAGGCTGGTCTGGAACTTCCTAAGGAAACCAGGGTAAACCTCAGATACACCTGCCTCTGCCTCCAGAGAACTGGGATTAAAGGTGAAGCAATGAAACTTCTTTTCTAGAAGTTGTAGCCATGATCACCAATTGCAGTGGCTGTGCTAAACAGCAGGGATTTGTTTTGTTTTTTTATTGGCATGTACAATGTGAAATAATCAGTTTCATGACTTTTTTTTACATGTGTATCATGTACTTCAACTATATGACATTTTTACACATTGTGTCCTGTGATTGTACTCTCTCACTACCCTCTTTTGTTCCTTTATCCCTCCAACTTTTTTTTTTTTTTTTTTTTTTTTTTTTGGTTTTTGGTTTTTGGTTTTTTCAAGACATGGTTTCTCTGTGTAGCCCTGGCTGTCCTGGAACTCACTCTGTAGACCAGGCTGGCCTCGAAATCAGAAATCCACCTGCCTCTGCCTCCCAAGTGCTGGGATTAAAGGTGTGCGCCACCACTGCCCGGCATTGGTTTTTGTTTTTCTAAGCAGGTTTTTCTGTATAGCCTTGGCTCCCCTAGAACTCTGTGTAGTCCTGGCTGTCCTGAAACTCACTCTCTAGACTAGTCTGGCCTGGAATTAATAGATCTGCCTCCTGAGTACCAGGATTAAAGGCATGCACCACCACCGCCTTGCCAATCTGCATCTTTTAATTGGGAAGTTAATGCTTTTTAGACTTAGGGTTATTATAGAGAGATAAATACTAACTTCTGCCTCCTTAATCCTAGGAGTTTGCTGGTTTACTGAATGAAAAAAAAGTTTAATTCCTTTTTAAATAATGTATTTTTATCTTATGTGCATTGATGTTTTTCCTACATGTATATCTGTGTGAGGATGTTGGATACTGGAATTACAAACAGTTGGTAGCTGCCATGTGGGTACTGGAATTGAACCCAGGTCCTCTGGAAGACCAGTCAGTGCTCTTAACTTCTGAGCCATCTCTCGAACCCAAAAATAATGTTTGATTCTTTTCTATTTTTCACTGATTTGTCTATTCTTGTGAGAATATTCTTTCCCAGACTCTTTGCTCTCTATGTGCAGTTTCCTTCCTCATCTGTGTGTAATAATCCCTGTGCCATCTTTGTTTCTATAGTCTCCTGAGTTGCTTTCAAAGAAGGTAACTTTGGTTTGGTTTGCTTCAGGGCTTCAAATACAAGTCCATGTTCCCCTTCTTACAGGATTCTCTCTCTCTCTCTCTCTCTCTCTCTCTCTCTCTCTCTCTCTCTCTCTCTCTCTCTCCTGGGGTTTTGTTTGGTTTGGTTTGGTTTGGTTTTTCGAGACAGGGTTTCTCTGTGTAGCCCTGGCTGTCCTGGAACTCACTCTGTAGACTAGGCTGGCCTCAAACTCAGAAATCCTCCTGCCTCTGCCTCCCGAGTGCTGGGATTAAAGGTGTGCACCACCACCGCCTGGCTCTCTCCTGCTTTTTGAGATAGGGTTCTGACTATGTAGCCCTGTCTGTCCTGGAACTCACTCTGTAGACCAGATGTAATGGTTTATATATATACTTGGGCCAGGAAGTGGCACTATTAGGAGGTGTGGCCTTGTTGGAGTAGGTGTGTCATGTGGGCATGGGTTTTAATACCCTAGTCCTAGCTGCCTGGAAGTGAGTATTCTGCTAACAGCCTTCAGAAGAAGATGTAGAACACTCAGCTTCTCCTGCACCATGCTTGCCTGGATGCTGCCATATTCCTACCTTGATAATGGACTGAACCTCTAAATCTGTAAGCCAGCCCCAATTAAATGTTGTCCTTATAAGAGTAGCCTTGGTCATGGTATCTGTTCACAGCAGTAAAACCCTAACCAGATTAGCCTCAAACTCAGATCCAACTGCCTCTGCCTCCCCAGTGCTGGGATTAAGGGCGCACACCACCACCACCCAGCTAAATTACCACTTTGTATTGGAAGGTAGATGCCACCTAAGACTTTAATGGTTGGAGTGACTTTCTGACTTTTAAGGGCAGCCTGACTCATGAGGGACAATTGCTACTGGAAATGCACGATAAGGTGAGTAATCATTTGCCACTCTGAAGCCCCAACAGCCACATAGTTTCCTGTTTGTGAACCTAGTGACCATACTGCAGCCCACTGAACAAAGAGAACTTTAGACGTTTAAGTCTTCCTGAAATCCTGCCAGGTGATGGTGGCACACACCTTTAATCCCGGCACTCGAAAGTGTAGATAAGCTCTCTTGATGTGGCCCTGAAAATGTGAGTTGCCACTGTCTTAGAGAATCTTCCTAGCACACAAACTTGGTTGAGAAACACCAGCAGAGTGAAGGTGATTACTCCAATTTTGAGAGATATGTTCTCAAACATCCATGAAGGGAAGACAGAGAGATGTGGCACACTCCACTGTCTCACTAAAGCAAGAAATAAATGAATCACCTTGACCACCCCAGCCTTCCACAGCCACCACCCTGATTAGTCAGCAACAGTCAGCAGCACTGAAGCCTGACCCCCAGAAGCAGGTACAACTCAACAGGGCCAGATGGTTCTTGGCACTTTTTTCTTTTAGCAATAAAGCTGGAGTTTTTGTGGGGGGGTAGGGAGACTGTTTTTAATCTTTATTTTCTGCATGGGTGTTTTTCCTGTATGTGTGTCTAAGCACCACATTCATGCAGTGAGAAGTGTGACTTTATGTGCACTGGGAAAGCAAAGCATTCCTATAACTCACTTTACTGAGATTTTTCACCTCACTGAAATGATCCAGAGGCCAGCACCCTCTCTGAGGTTTCTGCACATGTGACAAGGTGGGAAGATGTGACACTGTGGAGACCCTTAGTTTTGAACTCTGTGCTATGAACACTTGAGAACTGCAATATACCACCACTGGGGTTTTTTTAATTTAATTTTAATTTTTTAAAAACCTCCTAGATAAATTCCCCTCCAAGTTTCTCTATGTGTTTTGTTTAATTTCGGTGTATAGGTGTGTGGCCTGCATTTTATGTCTATGTCCTATAAGGCCAGAAGAGTTACAGGAATATAGAGTTACAGGTGGGTGGTTGTGAGCCATCATGTGGGTGCCAGAAATCAAACCTAGGTCTTGTGGAAGAGTAACCAGTGGTCCTAATGGCTGAGACACCTCTCCCACCCCTTAATACTGTGTTTTTAGTTACTGTGTTTCTGTGTGTGGGTATGTACACGAGTGTGGGTGCCTGCAAGAGCTAGAAGTGTCAGATCTGCTGGAGTTGCAGGTAGTTGTGAGCCCCTTGATGTGGGCCCCTGAAGTCAAACCTGGTCTTCTGGAAGAGACATATGTGCTCCTTACTACTGTACATCTCTCCAGCCCCCATGCCTGTCACTCTTAACATGCCACGACTGCAGTGGTGACTGCTTTCCCAGCTACTTGTGCCTGAGAGCAGGTTACAAGGCTAAGGTGATGTCAATGTACTCCAGCACCAGTAAGAGCACTGCTCCTTTGTCAAAACACTTTTTTCCCTCCAGTTTTGTTTCTTCTTGTTTGCCATTTTCCTTTATTTATTTTTTGGTTTTTGTTTGTTTTTGTTTTTTTGTTTTTTCGAGACAGGGTTTCTCTGTGTAGCCCTGGCTATCCTGGAACTCACTCTGTAGACCAGGCTGGCCTCGAACTCAGAAATCCGCCTGCCTCTGCCTCCCAAGTGCTGGGATTAAAGGCGTGCGCCACCACTGCCCAGCTTATTTATTTATTTTTTAATTTTTACTTATTCACTACAACCTGCTCACGGCCCCCCCTCCTGGTCACCCTCTCCCACAATCCTTCCCCTATTCCCTTCTCTGAGGAAGTGGGGCCCCCTTGGTATCCTTCCACCATGTCACATCTTCTCCACTGAGGCCAGACAGGCAGCCCACTAGGAGAACATATCCCACAGACAGGGAACAGCTTTTGGGATAGCCACTGCTCCAGTTGTTCAGGACCCACATGAAGACCAAGCTGCACACCTGCTATAGCCAAACAGCAGATGGACCTTGGGAATTCTTATGGAAGAACAGAAGGAAGGATTGTGGCCTCTGAGGGGATAGGAAGTCCATAGGAAGGCCAACAGAGCCATTTTTTTTAATTAAGCAAAGTACGTATCATATAGGTCTTTGAAGAAGTGAGAGGTGCTGAAGAGATTGCTCAGTAGTTAAAAGTATTTGTTGCTATTTCAGAGGACCTGGGTTTGATTCCCAGAAACTACATGATGGCTCACAACTAACTTCAGTTCCAGGGGATCCAACACCCTCTTCTGACTTCCAAGGACACCATACACATTAAATATACATTTAAAAAAGAACTGAGTGGGACTGGAGAGATGGCTCGGTTAAGAGCACTGACTTCTCTTCCAGAGGTCCTGAGTTCAATTCCCAGCAACCACGTGGTAGCTCACAACATCTGTAATGGGATCCGATGCCCTCTTCTGGTGTGTCTGAAGAGAGCAATAGTGTACTCATAATTAATAAATAAATAAATAGATAAATAAATAAATAAATCTTTTTTAAAAATTAAAAAAAAAAGATCTGAGGGGGGCAACTTTTTTCTTTCGTTCATTTTATTTTTTATGTGTGTTGGTGTTTTGTCTGAATGTATATCTGTATGAGGGAGTTGGATCCCCTGGAACTGGAGTGTAAACAGCTGTGAGCCACCATGTGAGTACTGGGAACTGAACCCAGATACTTTGGAAGGACAGCCAAAGCTCTTAACCACTGAGCAATCCAACCCCCAGTATTTGTATATGTGTGATGTGTTGCATGTATGGGAGCAGGGTCAGGACAACTTCTTGGTTTTGTTTTTGGTTTTTTTGGTTTTTCGAGACAGGGTTTCTCTGTATAGCCCTGGTTGTCCTGGAACTCACTCTGTAGACCAGGCTGGCCTCGAACTCAGAAATCCGCCTGTCTCTGCCTCCCAAGTGCTGGGATTAAAGGCGTGCGCCACCACTGCCTGGCCTCAGGACAACTTCTTAGAGTCAGTTCTTCCACCTTTATTTGGGTTGCAAGGATCAAATTCATATTAGGCCATGTGGGAAGCACTTACCTATTGAACCAGCCTTGTTTGCTTTTTTTCTTGCAGTGCTGGGACTAGAACACAGGACCTTAGTACCCTACCATTGAGCCAGCTATACCCCCAGCCTTTTCTAGTTTGAAACAGTTCAGGCTGGCCCCAAACTCACAATCCTCCTGTACACCATCTCAAGGGTTGTGTTTACAGGTGTAATTTACCATGCCTGAGTATTTTTGTCCTTTTAATTATTGTTATTCATTTACCTATATGTGTATGACATATGTAATACAGCCATGTGTAGAGATCTGAGGACAACTTGCAGGAGTCATTTCTCTCCTTGAATGAAAAAAAGAAAGAAAAAGTAAAGGGAAAACATGACTGGTCCCAGGCACCAGATGAATGAAAAAATAATTAAAAAAGAAAGGACATGATTGGCCCCAGGTTTTGCCACGAAATGAATGAATGAAAGAAAAGAAACAGGAAAAGAACATGACTATTCCTAGGTATGGTAGAGGAGAAAGTTTATTCTAGACCTATGGGAGAGAATAGCCCAAGGCAGGGACATCTGAGAGAGTCCAGAGTAGACATGACTAGACTGGGCTGACCATAGGGGTGAGTTCCAGATGTAGCAGCTAGAAGGCCCAAAGGTACAAAGAGAGTGGGTAAGTAAAATGGTTGGATTATATAGGGAAGAACAGTCCAGCCCCCTAGGCTGAAAACTTAAGGGTAGGGCCTGGGAAGGTTGGGACTGAGAGATGCAGGAAGACCCTGGAGGCCAGGCCCACTTTAATATGTTAAATAGGCACCTCAGCTATTTGTTCAGGGTTTGAAACCTAACACTTATACCAAATAGGTCCCAGAGACTGAACTCAGGTTGTCAGGCCTGGCAGAAATGCCTTTACCTCCTGTACATTCTTGCCTATTTTTGTTCTTAAAAGGTTAATTCATATTGTAGTTCAGAGATGACTCCCCAGGACTGGACACACAATACCTGCTCACTTCCAGATGACATGGATGGCAAGGCCTGTAAAACTAGCCATCCTCAGCTAGTCGGTAATTAACAAATGTCTGCCATCCAGGAAACTGACATCTAATACTAGTGTGAGTCTCCTCAGATAAAGCTCCTGTACCTCACTTTCCTGATCCATTCTAACCTTCTGAGCTGGGCATACAAAAGAGGAGACCATAGAAGAATGCAGCAAGTATCTGTGGCCACCTGGTGATAGAGGCCAGCATACCAGAAGTCACTAGGTCCTCCAGTCCAAAATGAGTGACAGCTACTCTTACAAAAAGTGGCCTTCTTGAGCCAGGTGGTGAATTCAAGTAGCAAGTTCCTCCAGGCTCCCTTGGCACAGCAGAACTGCTGCAGGGGTCCATGCCCTCCACAGGCTCCACACTCAGCACTTGGTCAGGTGAGGACACAGTACTGACTGATACTTAAACCCCTTGCAGAGTGAGGCAGAAAGAAAATGTGGATCACAGTTTCAATGGGCTTAGCCCATGGCTGCTTGCCCTTGTGGCTTTGGGTGGAACATAATGGCAGCAGTAGTGTGCAGAAGAGACTGTTGTTCACTGGATTGCAGACAGAAAGTATAGAGAAGGGCCCAGGGACCCGGTTCATCCCTGGAGATACTCACCAGAAACATGCTTCCTACAGACCTCATCTTGTAAAGTTCCAAAGCTACCAGAATAGCCCAGTAGCAAAGGGCCATACATTGAGCATAGAGGTTGGAGAGCATTTCATATTCTAGTGCTCAGAGTGAGAACCACAGGCAGCAGGACCAGGGCACAGAGCACTTTTTGAAGTATGGGGAAAGTGTGCCTCACCAGAATTCACACTCTAATGTTACTAGCTGGCTGTGGTGCAACAACAAATGGGGGCAAATAGTATAGGTTAGAGCAGGGTGTGGTGGCACACAATTTTAATCCCAGCACTTGGGAGACAGAGCCAAGTGGATCTCTGTGAGTCCCAAGCCACCTAGTCTACATAGTGAGTTCCAGGACAGCCAAGACTACATAGAGAGACCCTGTCACAAACAACAACAAAAGTAGTATTGTTTAGTTGGTAGAGAGAGGACTTGTCTCACATGTGTGATCCCCAGCACTATATAAACTTGAGCCCTCTGGAGGTGAGGAGAAGCAGGAGTTCAAGGTCATCCACAGTCACTCAGTGAGTTCAAAGCTAGCTCAACCTACAAGAGACTACCTTAAAAGAAAATTATTCTCTCACACTTTGAAAGATAAGAAGTTGGAGGCCTAGGTGTCTGTGGGCCACAATCCCTCTGTGGCTCTGAGAAGAGTCCACATTTTGTCAACTTCTAGTGGCTACTATATACCTTGATTTGAGGCCTTATCACCCCAATACTTGTCTCCACTGGTTGTGTGTGTATGTGTGTGTGTGTGTGTGTGTGAGAGAGAGAGAGAGAGAGAGAGAGAGAGAGAGAGAGAGAGAGAGACCTCCTGTACCTGTCTTCCCATGAACTATGATGACATACATGTCCATGCCTGCCCCTTCTCTTAACTTTGTATTGATTCTTTGTGAATTTCATATCATGCATCCCAATCCCACTCATCTCTCTGTCCTCTGCCCTTGCATCCTCCTCTCCAAAGGTGGGAAAAGCCAAAATATACAAAAAACAAAACAAAAAAGAACAACAAACCATCTCATCATGGAAGCTGTCGTGTTCATGCATCTTGCAAATATTCATTGCGGTGAGTCATTGGTCTGGTTCAAGACCTCTGATTTCTGTTATGCTGTCAATACTGGATCCTCTTGGATATACTGTTGTTGCCCTGTGTCATAGAGATTTTGCTGCTTTGGTTCTGGAGGACCGTCCTCTTCACAGGCTCCAGAAGTCCTCAGATGGAGTAGATGTTGGAGTGGGCCATCTCTAAGCCCTGGATGGCAGCTGAGTTGATCAGCCTGACAGTTGTCCATCCCTGCCCAGTAGAGAGGTGGCACCTGGCCTCACTCTTAGGAAGACAGGCATCCACTAGAATTAGCTCTCCCACCCACATTATAATCCAGAATGATCTCATCTCAAAATCTTCAATTACCTACACAATGTTCCTTCCACCAAACACAGCCTCCTTCACAGAGCTTAAGATGTGGCCTTAAACTACATTTGAAAACCAAAGCATGTGGCATCTGGGATATGAAAACTTGATTCCAAGCTTGGAGACAAAGGAGCCAAACAGACTGAGGGGAGGGGATAGTTTCCCCGGCATGTAGTTTTCAGTAAACCCTTGATAATCCTACCCAGGTCATTTCTGGAAAACAAATGTCTTTATAAGCTGGACGTAGTGGTGTAAGACTCTGGGGAGCCTTTAGCTTCCCAGACACCCCCCCAACACCATGGAGTAGGGGATCAATGATCGATGCAACAGCAAGAGGAATTTATTATTCCAACGTGTTGGGGCCCTCCTGCACCAGAAGGAGAGGTCGTGACCCCTGGTGGCTTATTCGGTGAGCCTTTATACAGTTTTAAGAGCAACAGCCACTAGGCACAATGTGATTGGCAGAACAGTGTGACTTTTAAACTAATTGCTCCTTAGGGAATGAGGTGGCCAGGACTCCCCTTGTCTGTAGGTGACCAAGGTTGGTCAGCCCTGCGGACTGTGTTTACATGCTCTGGGAGCCTCCCGTACCGGCAGGTGGCTGAATGGCCATCCCCCACCTGTGGTCTGAGGAATGTAATTAGCCTCTCTCTTCCAGAAGGGAGAGGTGCCTACCTATGAGCTCTGTGACTTTTTCTCTTCTAGGAGGGGTGGGGTCTGGTGGAATATTCCAAAGTTCCTGAGCTGATTCTTCAGCGGTACATACCTAGGGAGGCTGAAGCAGTTATTTGTACCTAGAAGTTTGAAACCAACCTACAACATAGCAAGGCCCCATCTCAAAAAGAAAAAAGAAAAAAAAAATATTTTCAGTACTAAGACCTACTAAGGCCGAGTTGCAAAGTGTTCCAACTGAGGGACTAGAGTAGGCTTCCAGTGTTACTGCTGCTATTGCACATTTGACCTGTCACCTACCAGGTCTGATGCCCTCCGGGGTTCCTGGGAAGTTGCCAGGCACAGTCTCTCATGGCCTCTGCTGCTCCGAGGCAGCAGACACCCAGGTGCCTGCTCAGCCCTCCTGGTTTTCGGGCAGATTCTCAGCCGCATGCTGACTTGTACACTGGGCCATCGTTGCCTTCCATGTACGTTCCCTTTCTTATTGCTGTGACCAAATCCCTGCCCAAATCAAAGGGAAGATTTGTTTTGGCTCATTAAGAGTTCAGTCCACCAGCCTGGTCTACAGAGTGAGTTCCAGGACAGCCAGGGCTACACAGAGAAACCCTGTCTCGAAAAAACAAAAACAAAAAACAACAACAACAACAAAAAAGAGTTCAGTCCATTGTTGCTTGCCTACCACCCATGAACTCACTCTGTAGACCAAGCTGGCCTCGAACTCACAGAGCTCCATCTACCTCTGCCTCTGGAGTGCTGGGATTAAAGGCGTGCACCACCACTACCCAGCTTCCTTCACTTCTCTAGCACTATTTCCTGCGTGGCATATTACACTATGTCACTCATCTCTTTCTTCCTCGTCCCACTAGTATAAGTTTTATTATTGTGTCTGTTTAATACATTGCCAGTTCTCAACACATAGAATAATATCTAGTGCAGAGTCGGTGCTCAGAACTATTTAGTGAGTGATTGATTGATCAGTTCAAAGATGAAAGGCTTTGCTGGGCCTTCTATATGGCTCAGGTACTTGTATGCAGGCTTTCCCACCTGAGTAGAATCTCAGCATCCCACAAGATGGCAGGAGAGAATCTACTGACCTCTGTGTGTAGGTTGTGGCATGTGCTCACCTGCACACACATTGACACACCAAATTTAAAGAAAGGCTTTGCTGAGTTCTTTTCAAGTTAAGACTTACATGCATTCATGTTCTCACTGATGGGTGCTGTTTTCTACCTAGCCCCAAGAGCATGCCTCCAGTTCTGGCCTGCACAGATGAGTGCAGAGAGTGGGTGCACACACCACCCTTCCTAAACCACCCACTGCTTGCAAACTTTATCTAAATGGGGATTGCGCCACCTGGTGGCCAAGGTCAGTTAGGCTCAGACTGAACAGGGAACGTGCACCACTTCATGGTCAGTGAGAGTCTGCCCCTTGACAGACAACAGTGCCCTCTCTCTAAAAGAGGCCCCTGCAGCCCCCACTCAGCTACTGCTTAGCAGTAACTGATGAATCATAGCATTTTAATCTACTTACAGGATGATCAAGCTTGCCTTCCTGTGTCTCTTCATCACGTGGTGACCACTAGCCTGAGCAGCTCTCCAGGCCGGAAGTGAGAACCTGCAATCACACCAGAGAGCATACTGATGTCCTCAGCAGCATTGTGAGTTCACCAGGTGAGTCATGAGGACAGCACGAAGTGGAAAGCAGTGGTGCCAACCAACAAATCCTGGCTGCTTCCCTTCAGTGAGATATGCAGGGTGGGCAGGCTCATAGAGAAGATGAAGGTAGGTGGTTCCAGGTCTGTCAGAGAGTGACAAGGAGTGACAACCTGTGAGAATGTTCTAGGATTCGGTAGTAGCTCTGGTTGTACAACCTTACGAATATTACTAAACATAGAAATTGTTTACTTGCCGGGCAGTGGTGGCACACGCCTTTAATCCCAGCACTTGGGAGGCAGAGGCAGGTAGATTTCTGAGTTCAAGACCAGCCTGGTCTACAGAGTGAGTTCCAGGACAGCCAGGGCTATACAGAGAAACCCTGTCTTGAAAAACCAAAATTAAAAAAATAATTGTTTCCTTTTTGAAATTTTATTTATATTGATGCAGGTATGGCTATCAGAGGACTTATGGAGGTCAGCTCTCTCCTGCCACCTTGTGGATCCTGGGATCCAACTCAGCTTGTCAGTCTTTCAGAACCTTTAACAGTGAGCCATCTCACCCGCCTCTCCCCAGCCCCTTTTTTTAAGGATAGTATCTTAGTAGGGCATGCCATTAATCCAAGCACTCAGGAAGCGGGGTTAGGTGGATCTCTGTGAGTTCAAGGCCAGCCCAGTCCAGCACATCCAGGGCTGTTACACAGTGAAACCCATTCTTAAAATACAAACACAAAAAGTCAGAGTCTTATCCTGTAGTTCTGGCTAGCCTTGAACTCATTATTAGACCAGATTGGCCTGCCTCTGCTTCCCAAGTACTGGGATCAAAAGCATGTACCACTACACCTGGCAGTCCTTTAAAAATTTTTAAATTACATTTATTCATTTATTTAGTGAGTTTGTGTGTGATGTATGTGCCTCATGATGTATGTGGAAGTCAGGGGACAAATTTCAGGAGTTGGTCCCCCCCCCCCAGGTGGATCCAGGAATGAAACTCAGGTTGTCAGGCTTAGTAGCAAGACTCATCTCACCATCCCTAATGTTTTTAAAGATTTAATTATTTTTATTTTGTATATGCATGGATGTTTTGTCTGCATGTGTGTCTGTTTCTGAACATGTATATAGTGCCTATGGAAGCCAGAAGAAAGCACTGGATCCTCTAGAATTGGAGTTACAAATGGTTGTTAGCTGCCAGCTGGGTGCTAAGAACCAAACTTGAGTCCTTTGGAAGAGCATTGAGTACTCTTAACCACTGAGCCATCTTTAGATCCTAATTTTTGAAGAAAAATATTTATTTTTGCTAAGTATGGTTATATATGCCTTTAATCCCAGCACTTGGAAGACATAGGTAGGTAGACAGATCTCTGTAAGTTCAAGGCCAGCATAGTGAATTCCGCAGCCAGCCAGGACTACACAGTGAGACCCTGTCTCGAACATATCATTTTTAAATGAGTCTTCTTGTAAGCACACCGTGAGTGTGCTTAGTGCCTGTGGAGGCTAGAAGAGGGCACTCCCTCATCTGGAGCTGGAGTTATTAGAAGCTTGTGAGCCACCATACAAGTACTGAGAACTGGACCTAGTTCCCCTGTGAATGTACCACTAAATGTTCCTAACCACTGAGCCACCTACAACCCACATTTTTTTTATTTTTATGTATTTATTTTTATGTACACTAGACTGGCCTCAAGCTCACTGTGTAACCAAGAATTATCTCTGATCCTCATTTCTCAGCTTCCCCAGTGCTGGAATTCCAAGTGTGGGCTACCACAGCCAGTTTATGTGGTGTTGGGGATTGAACCTAGGCTTTCATGACAGGTAGATATTGTTCCAACTGAACCATAGCTCTAGCCTCCAAAAACACAGTGTATTTTATTTTATTACTTTTATTACATCTTATTTACTGATTGTGTGTATGTGGGGCAGCGGTTGTGGGGCATCTTCAGGGCTCACTTGGGAGGTCAAGAAACAATTTTCCAGAATCTGCTTTCTCTCTCTATTATGTGGTTCCCAGGACCTTTATATGCAAAGTCATCTCTCACTCACCCAAAACTATATACTTCTGAATTTTTATATCTCGAAAAAACTGATTTTTAAATCCCATTTGTGAGCTGAAGAAACGGCTCATCACAATAGCTCTTCTTGATCTTCTAGAGAGCCTGAGTTCAATTCCCAGCACCTAAATAGCAGCTTACCAATGGTCTGTAACTCTAGTTCCAGGGGGTCAAATATACTCACTCTTCTGGTCTCCACAAGTACTAGGCATGCACATGGTATACAGACATACAAACATACTGTCTTAATCAGGGTTTCTGTTACTGCCAAGAAACACCAAGACCCAAGAGGAACAGCCACCAAGATGGTTGAAGTGGAGCAGAAGAAACAGATCTTTCATAAGTTCACTACCACAGCATGGACCTGGACCAACTGCTAGACATGTCTTAAGAAAAAAAAAAAAGGCAAGCTGGGGAGGAAAGGAAAGGGTTTGTTTGGCTTACACTCCAGTATCACTGTATATCACTGAAGGAAGTCAGGACAAGAACTCACACAGAGAAGTATCCTGGAGATGGGGGCTGATGGAGGGGTGCTTCCCCTTTCTTGCTCAGCCTGCTTTCTTTCTTTCTTTCTTTCTTTCTTTCTTTCTTTCTTTCTTTCTTTCTTTCTTTCTTTCTTTCTTTCTTTCTTTTTTGTTTGTTTTTCAAGACAGGGTTTCTCTGTGTAGCCCTAGCTGTCCTGGAACTCACTCTGTAGACCAGGCTGGCCTCGAACTCAGAAATCCACCTGCCTCTGCCTCCCAAGTGCTGGGATTAAAGGCGTGCGCCACCACTGCCCAGCTCAGCCTGCTTTCTTATAGAATCAAGGACTACCAGCCCAGGGATGGAACCACCCACCATGGTCTGGGCCCTCCCACATCAATAACTAGTTAAGAAAATGCCTCACACGGGCTGGTGAGATGGCTCAGTGGTTAAGAGCACTGACTGCCCTTCCAGAGGTCCTGAGTTCAGTTCCCAGCAACCACATGGTAGCTCACAACCATCTGTAATAGAATCTAAATGCTCACTTCTGGTGTGTCTGAAGACAGCTACAGTTTATACATACATACTACACACACACACACACATACACACACTATATATATATCCTTTTTAAAAATGCCTTACGGCTGAAAATCTTATTGATGCATTTTCTTAATTATGGTTCCCTCTTTTGTGTGTCAAATTGGCATAAGACTGGCCAGCACACAGGCAAAACACACATATACATAAGATTAAAATATTTTTTAAAAATTCCATTGCTTTAGGGCTGGGAAATAGGTCAACATGATTTGGCTTAATGATACATGCCTTGGGTGAGCAGGGCTCTGGGTTCTATGTTAATACTACACACACATGCATGCACATGCATGCCATCATGAAAATGGGAATGTCCCAAGGAAGAGGATGGTTGAGACGCCTCAAAGACTCTCAGGGGAAGAAGAGTTCTACATAAATGCTTCTCTGAGGTGAAGGTCCAAGATTGCAGAAGACCTTGCAAGCTTCCTGTGATTTTATTTTTACACATATCTGTTTTCTGTCTGTAAGTGCACATAGTGCACATGGAGGTCAAAGGGCAGCTTGCTAGAGCTGGTTCTTTCCTTCCATCATTATGTAAGCCCAGAGAATCAAACTCAGCTGGTCAGGCTTGGTGGCAAGCATGTTACCTGCCTTACCGGTAGCCAGCTCACCCCAATGTCTATGATTTTTAAAAGAAGCTTCAAATGTCAGCATGGTGGTGTACACCCATCAGCACTTGGAAAATAGAGGATTAATCAGCAGAGCTCAAGGTCATCCTGAGGTACATAGTGAGTTTGAGGGTAGCCCAGGCTACGTGAGACCATAACACTGATACAAAGCTACTTGAGGGTAAGGACAGAGCTAGAACTTGTGAGGGATGAGGGCAGTGGTGTCGACATCAATACACATCTAGTCAGACAGTAGCAACCCTGCTCTTAGGGACTTCAACACAAGCCTGAGCAGAGATGACGGTTTCAATGTTAACAAGACCATCTGGACCAGCTGGTCAGTGGGCTGAGCTGAGGACTAACACAGACACAGGCACACAAGAGAAAGTAAAATGCCCACAGAAGCAGCATGTGCTTTCCAAGGAAGCAGAGGGGAGTAAGTGTACCCACACGCAGGACCCACGTGCAGGCCTTGGCTCCTGAACACTGAAGACTACAAATTGTCTTATTATCAGCCACACACACTTTAAATGAATCTGTTTATATCTCAGAAGGTTGCTAAGGCAATCTATTTTCTCTTCCTCTTCCTCCTCCTTACCCTCCAACCTCTTGTCCCCCCCCCATCCACCCACCCACTCTCCATCACGCCTTAGATTTATAATTTGTTAACCCAAAGCCTCTAAGTTTTCAGTCTGCCACTGGGCTCAGAACAGTTGTTAATCGTGCTGGGATTTTTGCTCAGCTTCTGATGAAGGGCTTTTTTTCCTTCTAATCCTTCCTCTACCCTCTGTCCTTTCTCAGAACTCACAGGCATGTCCCTCTTCCCAAAGGACAGTCTGCCTAAGGCCACAGACTAAGTAGACAGTCAGAGAAGGTTAGCCATTATGATGGAGGCTAAGAGGGATGAGAGGTGGCCACCAGACCTCACCACAAAGAGGGTAAGGACAGGAACCACCAGGGGAACCCACAGAATTCTCAAAGCCAGTGAAACTTATCCATATTCCCTGAGTGTGGCAGGAATACAATCCCAAGAGTCCCACTCTGCCCTCTCAGCAGACCCAAGAAAGGACATCAGACTTTCTCTCATCCCCTCAGTGGGCAGCGGTTATGTGAGTCTTAGGCTGAAAGCTGGACATGAGTACAGAGTCGTGTAGGATAATGAGAGCTGGCATGCAGGAAGTGGGGAGGCTACTCCAGCCATGTAACATATCTCTCTCTCTCTCTCTCTCTCTCTCTCTCTCTCTCTCTCTCTCTCTCTCTCTCTCTCTCTCTCTCTCTGTGTGTGTGTGTGCCTACCACAATTCATGTGTGGAAATCAGAGGACAACTTTCAAAGTCAATTCTCTCCTACCATGTGGATTCTGTCAGGTCCAAAGGAAACTCCAATTTCCCAAAGGCACTCCAAATATCCAGAAATGATATTTCTGAGCTCAACCTGGACTATAGGAGGATTTCTGGTGGTTAGCTAAAAGCCAGCATTCAGGAACTTGTGAAACTGGTTCCCTTCTGCCAAAAGGAATAATTTCCCTTACCTCTGACAGAAGGGCACGCAGTGTCTTATCAGCATATCAAAGCACATTCTGGTATTACAGGTACCTGTTACACATTTCAAAAGCTATGAAGAACTCTGGCTCGCTGTGCCTCCTCTACTACCCTGTCCTCTGTCCAGCTCAAAGGCTTCCCAACCCCAGCTGCCTGCTCTCCTTGTAGCCCTACTGTTCTCTCTGCTCTGCTCCTGCTGTTCTCACGGTGTGCTCTATTCTCTCTCCCCTGCTCTTCTCTCCTCTCACAGAGAACCCTGGCCAGGTCTGCTCTGCTGACCATGTTCAGTCTATATCTTTCTCTCTCTGCTCTGGACTCTTCCAGATTTCTTTGGCTGTTTTCTCTCACGTATCTACAATAAAAACCTTCCCCTTACAGCTGGAGAGATGGCTCAGCTGTTGAGAGCACTGGCTACTGTTCTGGCAGAGGACCCAGGTTCAGTTCCCAGAACCCACAAAGTAGCTCACAACCACCCATTACTCCAGTTTCAGGTGTCTGATGCCCTCTTCTTACCTCCATGGGCTCTGTGCACACAGCACACACAGACACAGACACACACATGTACTCAGAGAGAGAGGAGAGAGAGAGAGAACAAAAAACAAACAAACAAAACTTCTCCTTATATGCTAGAGAGATGGCTCAGTGGTTAAGAGCTCTTGACTGCTCTTCCAGAGATCCTGAGTTTAATTCCCAGCAACCACATGGTGGCTCACAACCATCTGCAATGGAATCTGATGCTCTCTTCTGGTGTGTATGAAGACAATGTACTCATATAAACTTATATACATAAAATAAATAAATCTTTTTTTTTTTTCTTTTGGTTTTTCGAGACAGGGTTTCTCTTTGTAGCCCCAGCTGTCCTGGAACTCACTCTGTAGACCAGGCTGGCCTCGAACTCAGAAATCCACCTGCCTCTGCCTCCCAAGTGCTGGGATTAAAGGCGTGCGCCACCACTGCCCGGTGAAAAGGAACTTTTTAAGACACGTGCAAAGCTGTTCCGGTTTGCTTCAGAGAATGACCTCCCACTGGGAGGAGCGAGGCACTGGAGAAGTCAAGCTTCTGAAGCATACGGACCATCCGCCTTCTCATGAGGAGAGACAAAACCTTGAAGATATGCGCCAACCACTAAATCACACCGATGATGGAGCTGAAGCTGAATCCTGGCTCCAGCCTGGGTCTGGAGCACCCACGCCGACTTTGCTGACCAGTGTCCCAAGCCTGAGCTGCTCGCCATCTGCTTCCTAAATGCTGAAAATGCACAAAAGTTCAAAACAAAGTTTGAAGAATGCAGGAAAGAAACTGGAGAGAGAGAAAAGAAAGGACCAGGCAAAAACAATAGTGCTGAAAAGGTGGCTGAGAAGCTGGAAGGCCTGTCAGTGAGGGAGGCCAGAGAGGAGGTCTGAGGAGAAGCAACGAATCACTCTTTTTTCTTTCCTTTTCTTTTTAAAAATTTGCCCTACACTTTAAGGTTTGTTTTTATTGTTTTGTTTTTACAAGGGGCTTTATCAAGAACTGAATTCCAACCTTCAGGTTGTTTTTTTGTTTGTTTGTTTTTTCTTTTTCTTTTTTTTTTTTTTTTTTTACCTTTTTTTCCTCCAAGTTTTCACATCATTGAACATGACTTCAGAAATCCATTCCCCAATCATGAAAATGTACTGTGCTAACTTTCTTTTTCGTAGTGGAAACACTTATTTATAGTCATCAAAAATAGTGAATAAAAAATGCCTTTGAAAGCCTGGGCTCTCTTATCTCTTTCTCTTGCCTCTCTCTTACTTCTCTTACTTCTCTTGCCTCTCCTCATTCCCTTCCCCCCTCTCTCCACATGGTCATGGCCGGCTTCCACTCCTCTACTTCTCTACTCTCTCCCTCTCTCTGCCTTTCTCTGCCTCTACTACCCTCTTAACTCCCCTTCCCATGCCCTAAATAAACTCTATTTCTATACTAAAAAAAAAAAAGAAAAGAAAAGAAAACCTGGGGGTGGGGAGAAGAAACGTGCCCTACGGTTGCACAGGCCCAAAACAGAGTTCTCCATGCTAAAGATGTGCCTTGAGGCTGGGAGCTCTTAGCCAACAAGCTTCCCTTCCAGACATTACTCTCTGCAAAAGGTATTTACTCTTAGGTCCACCCTGAGAAATAGGTATGGTACGTTATACATCCATTTTCCATATGAACAACCAATAACCTGTTTACAACCACCGACTGTGCCCTTTCATCAAGATCCACCATAGGGAGCCACGGGAGAAGGCATTCGACTACAGAATATCCAGTAGAAGGCCTTTCTGCACTCCCAGCCACAACCACCACCAGCTAAGGACAATCAGACAAGTCAGAGTTCCCATTTCTCTTAGCCCCAGGCTAAACTCTGTCTCCAGCCTGAGGACCCCTGACTCTGTTCTCAGCTCTTCCACAACTTCCAATGGCACCTGGATGTCCAAGAGTCTGAGAACCCCATGGCCCTGGCCTTATCAAAGTCCCAGGGACCCCCAAACCAGCTCCAGGTTTCCTGCATCTCAGACTGCACTTTTCCACCCCAGAGTGATGTCTGGAGCTTCCCTACAGCCTGGCACCCACCACTGCAGCAGCAGCATGGAATAAGCGCAGTCAAACTCCTCTGAGTTCCACCTCCCTAAGTGGCCATGCCCTGCAGTGGAATGGACATGGTCCAAAATCCCAGTGTCTGGGAGGCAGAGGCAGGCAGATTTCTATGAGTTCAAGACTAGCCTCGTCTACCAGAGATAAGACAAGCATGGTGGCACACATCTTTAATCCCAGCTCTCCTGAGGCAAAAGAAGGCAGATCTTTCTTGAGTTAGAGGCCAGCCAAGACTACATAGATTGTCCCAAGAGAGAGAGAGAGAGAATTAATCATAATTGTCCCAGGAGTAAGAGGAAATAGAGAGAGGCCAGAGGGAGAAGGGAAGGCCAGCAGCAGCCCCACCTTGCATTTCTTCACATTGGTTCCAGGCAAGGAGAACAAGATGGCTGTGTCCTGACAGAACTTCCGGCAAAGTTCCTGGCAGTCTTGGTCTCCAGGGCTGTGCCACACCACAGGGTTCTGAGGAAGAGGGAACTAGGATGTTTGGAACCTGTTCAATAGTGCTGAGCTGCCCTGGCTCTGGACCTGTTCATCTTGTTTTACTCTGTGCTTTTTCACGTCAAGTCTCCTCAAAAACCTTGGGCTTGGCTTTCTTGGCCTCCCTTATGTCTCCATCTTGGAGCCCTCACACTTCCTTCCTGAGGCTCCTCACCTGTCTTCTATTAGAGGCAATAGATAGTAGGGAGAAGACTCCATAATTCCAGCCCACGATCTTCACAGCTTATTATACCAATCAGCCTTGCTGCTACAACCTCTGATGTCCTTGGAGGCCACCAAAGGTAGTACTGGGAATTTGGCCTCTTGCCCAGGCCCAAACTTCAGATAGACAGGGAAGACTCCACAGTACAAAACAAATCCCATGTAGGCTTGGATATAAACTACATGTCCCTTGATCCCTTGAATGTAGTGTGTCACTTGTTAACCTGTATGTGGCACCCCTCTCAGGCTGTCTGCTTTCCCTTTAAGACTAACCTTCCTCACAGCTTGTACCCTTCAGGTACAGGGTTTGCTCTGAAACTCACAAAGACATTGGTTGCTTAGCTGTCAGATCCTGCCAGGGTCAACAACCACAGACACTACAGACATATAGATGGTATATACTAAGCTCCAGCTGTTTACATTGGCCATATAGGCATATAGATGGCATATGCTATGCACCAGCTGTTTACATTGGCCATATAGACATATAGCGGTATATGTTATGTACCAGCTCTGTCTTAGTCAGGGTTTCTATTCCTGTACAAACATCATGGCCAAGAAGCAAGTTGGAGAGGAAAGGGTTTATTCAACTTACACTTCCACGTTGCTGTTCATCACCAAAGGAAGTCAGGACTGGAACTCAAGCAGATCAGGAATCAGGAGCTGATGTAGAGGCCATGGAGGAATATTACTTACTGGCTTGCTTCTCCTGGCTTGCTCAGCTTGCTTTCCTATAGAACCCAGGACTACCAGCCCAGGGATGGCACCACCCACAATGGGCCCTCCCCCCTTGATCACTAACTGAGAAAATGCCTTACAGCTGGATCTCAGGGAGGCATTTTCTCAACTGAAGCTCCTTTCTCTGTGATAACTTCAGCTTGTGTCAAGTTGACACACAAAACCAGCCAGGACAAGTTGTTTACATTGGCTATTTGTATATAAGCCTTGACCAGCCTGATGGACTGATGTTATTCCTGAATTTGTGTGTTGTACTAACACTAAATCCTGTAGGAGGATGTGTTCCAGCACTGAGCCTCTTCACAAGTTCTGGATTCCAGGGAAGTCAAGTACAGCTGGATGTCAGTGGCGGAGTCTGGGTGGGCACCCAAGGGAGGAAATTGGCATATCTTTTTTACTATTTTATTGGATTCTTATACTTCTTTCTTCCAACCCTTATTCTACCCTAATCCCTTCCAAGCCTCCAACATAGGTAGGAGAGAAAGAAGGTTAGAGGAGAAGGGGGGCATAGACCTCTTGTTTCGGAAATTATTAAAAAGAAGTAATACAGCCTTGCAACAGCTTCTGGGAATTATTCACGTAATCCAGAGAGCTATTGAAGGACTGGGAGAAGGGATCCTGTGCTTCCAGGATCAGGTGTCTGTTTACAGTGCAGACTGGGAAAGACGAGAGGTGCAAAATACATCAGGAGGTACACATTCCAGGGCATGGAGGTCCTAGGCCCAAGCTCTGGGTGGAGCAGGAATGATTCAAGGAGCCTCGCCCCATGAGGCAGGGACCACTGAGCTCAGTGTAGACAGATGAACAGAGCTGAGTAGCTGGCCAGGCTACTCCTACCTTTAAGGAATTCAAAGAAGTGGGAACTCTTCCACAGCACCGTACAGTGCTAGCTCAGCTGCCAGCCCCACCCTGGCCAAGCGGCATGGAGCAACACAGTCGGTGAGTGTTCTCACACAGGGAGGGCCCAAGAGCTGCAAGCAGCAAAGGCCCTTCACTCCGCTAGGTAGGGTGTGCTCTGGGGCAGGGCAAGTCCCGCAGCATGGCTGAGAGAGGATGTGCCAGCCTCAGAACTCCCCGGACACTTTTGCTGCAGGACACAGGAGGGAGAACGGAGGCCTCAGGATATGGGAAGCAAGATGGAGGAAGCAAGATGCAGCCTGGAAGATGAAGGGTCCAGGATCCGTGATGGAGAATACAAGACAGAGGAAGGAGAACACAGGGAAGTAACATAGTCCTGCTTGCCCATAGCTGCCATCTAACAGCCCCGGCATGAGAAATGAACAAAATTTCCCTGCTGACTGGTTCAAACCCTGAAAAGAGAAGTTGGCAGGCAGGGCTGAGTCTGTCTGGGAGCAGGGGTTTCCTGTGGAAGGCTGTGTGCCTGTGAGCACCAGTACTTCAAGGCATTGCCCTAGAAACCCTCAGGGTTCCTGTCTGGGTGCCCTGCCCAGACCTGCTTTCCTGGAAACACCCAGAACTTACCTTTCCCCTGAAAGGGCCTCTGTCTCTGAGACAGCAGAGTTGGCTTGTTCTGGCTAACACATAAATGACTGAATGACTAGGAGCCTAGCAGAGAGCAGAGGAGGACCCAGGGAACCCACTATCAGCAGGAACATCACAAGGACTTTTTCGGGGTTATTTGGGGGATATTTCTTAATGAAGACAGAGGCTGCTGCCCAGTCCCAGCTTGTCCCAGAGGAGTGGGAAGAATTAGGGACTCCCCAGCAATGTAAGTGTGAAAGGTGGAGGAGTATGGGTGGGAATGAGTCAGAGGTGGGTAGAGCAGACAGGTCTGCCTTGCTGTGCTGGGAAGTAGGCCTCAGGAACCTCTGGTTGAGTGGCCTTGGAGGTCAGATCTGATTACCTTCCTGAAAGACCTTCTGTCCTAATTATTTCTTCATCTGTCAGTCAGTATCTGAAAACATCCACACAGCACACTGCATTCAGCATCATGGTCTTAGAGAAAAGGCCATGTTCCCAGGTGGGTGCACAAGCTATGTGGCTCACCTAAAACACCTATGACCAGAGAAGAGCTGGACAGAGGCCACTTCCAGATGCCCAGGAGGGTGGGGAGAGAGGAGATACCACCCCATATAATATAGCAGGGGCTGAGCTGGTGAAGGAATAGAGGGGATGTAACTACCATGGCCCCTGGAGAACCAAATGCAAAGACCTTGCTCTCCTACTCTGAGCTAAGTCACTATGAGGTTTCACAATTCTCAGGACTGCCCTCCTGGTGGCTGGCATATGACCTCGATATATGGTCAATTCTGCCCCTCACAGTCCAGAGGTGACATCTTAGAAAAATAACTGGGGAAAATGGAATGGAAACAGACTCCCAGGTCACCTAGCCTTGCTGAGAAAGGACATCCTCAGCAGGCTGCATGCAGATGGTCAGGTCCAAAGGAAACTCCAATTCCCCAAGCCCTAAAAGGCAATCCAAATATCCAAAAATGGGCTCAACCTAGGCTATAGGAGGATTTCTGGCAGTCAGATAAAAGCCAACATTCCTCAGCAAATGTGAGGCTGTTCTTCTCTACCGAAAGGAGTCATTTCCCTTACCTCTGACTGAAGGCACATATGGCTACCTATGATGCCTTTGGCATTTCAAAACTTACGATGGTCTCCAGGCCCCTCAATATAGTAAGTACCTGTTATGCATCTCAAAATCCACACTAGCACTGACCCTTTTCACCTCCTCATCTACTCCCTCCTGCTCATGGGAGTCTCTCCCCTCAGTTATTCATTTTCCCATTCTCCTTACAACCCTGCTGAACCCCACTCTGCTCCTGCTTCTCTCACTATATTTTCTCTATTATCTTCTCTAGTCTCTCTCTGTCTTTGGGGGGGGAGGGGAGGGTTGAAACAGTTTCTCTCTGTAGCTTTGGTTGTCCTAGAACTCACTTTGTAGACCAGTCAGGCCTTGAACTCGGAGACCCACCTGCCTCTGCAACACGAGTGTTGGGACTAAGGTGTGCGCCACCATCACCATGTCTGGTTTTATGTTCGTTTAGTTGGTTGGTTTTGTTTTGCTTTTTTTTTCTCTCTCTCTATTCTATACCCCATTATTCTCTCCTCTGTCACAGATAGCTTGGCCATGTTCAGTCTACTAATTTTTTATTTCATGTATATGAGTCACCGTAGCTGTCTTCAGACACACCAGAAGAGGGCATCAGTTCCCATTACAGATGGTTGTGAGCCACCATGTGGTTGCTGGAAATTGAACTCACGACCTCTGGAAGAGCAGTCAGTGCTCTTAACTGCTGAGCCATCTCTCCAGTCCTCAGTCTACTAATTTCTCCCTCTGCTCTGTACTCTTCCAGATGCCTCCGACTGTGTCTTTTTCATGTCTACAATAAAGCCCTCCCCCATATATGGGGAGGGGTGGTTCATACCCTTCATCCCAGCACTCAGGCATCAGAAGCAGGTAAATCTCTAAGTTCAAGGCCAGCCTAGTCTACAGAGCAAGTTCCAGGACAGACCTGGCTACACAGAGAAACCCTGTCTCTAAATAAATAACCCTTCCCCTTAACCATATCAGTTTACACAGAGACGAATCTTGAGAACCCTGCAGTACTGCACCAGTGCCATGAGCCAGTCAGAGAGGACAGGTCCTAGAGGAGCTTAGGGGAACAGTTAAGACTGTAATTTTATTGCCTGGTATGGTGTCTCATGATTATAATTCCAGCAGCTCTGGGGCGACCTTTACCCAGTGGAGAGAAAGGAGAGAGCAGCTGAGGCTTTTGGGAAATGGAAAACAGTGTCTTTAGTAGAAAGATGTGCCCACATGGGTGTAGAGAGCTACACAGTGCAGCAAGTCAGAGCCAAGCGATACAAGAGGATGTCCAGGCATCTGCTGTTAGAAGCCAGGTGCTCCCCCCCCCCCCTTTAGTGGTTCAGTGGGAGCCATCACCTACCACCAAATGCAACACATCTCCACTGTCACCAGGAGTCTCATATTCTCCGTATGTGCTTTTATATTTGCTATTTCTTACATGTGAATGGGCAGGCATGAGTGTGGGGACATAAGTGTGCTTGTATGTGTGTGTGCTTGTATGTGTATGTGTGTGTGTGTGTGTGTGTATGTGCGTGTGTGTATACGCAGGCATGACAGTGATGTGGATATGTATGTATATGTCCTGTTGTGGGTTCACAGGGCTCTATAGCACAGCTGACCAGTCCATACATGGGGAAGCCATTTCCAGGTCCTAGAGGGAGCATAAAAGGCTCCCAAGTCTATACTGGTGTTAAAGCTTCCACACTTAGCCCTTAAGTCCATCATCTGTCTTTCCAGGTGTCCTCGGAAGGGCTGTGGCAGCATAGATGGCAATGTCATGAGGAAGTGCTAAGGGCATAGATGGCTGCTGGGGCTAGAGTTGTAGCTCACTGGGACTGGGAGAGTTCAAGAAGTGCTCTGCCTTACCTGGTGCAGATTCAAGCTGGTGCAGGCTGGAGGCTGTACAGGGCTCTATTTTGACTCATCCTTCACAGGCAGGCAGGGTGTGGCTGCCCATGTGGATTCTCAGATCAACCCCACAAAGCCATCATAGGCTGACTGAGGTGCCTCAGGGTATTTGCCTAGGCTGACATCAGCCAAGACATCCATAAAGAGTGACTCATGTCTTCTAGGAGGCCGAGGGCCTCAAGGCCTTTGTCTCTAGGGTTGTAGGTCCTGAAGCCTACTAGCCCTGATTAGGCACAGAAGGGCGCCACACATACCATATTCTGTTTGAGTGCACTGCATCAAGGCCAAGTGGATTCTGGGAGAAGTGGCTGCTGGGCAAAGGAAAGCAAGCATCCCTTCTTGCCTAGCAATCTACTTGAAGCTCATACTCCATGGCAATATGTGACGCCTTGGCCCTGATGGACCCTCAGTCCAGCTTGGGGAAAATTCTAGGGAGGCTCTCCTTTAGGAGAAAAGCTTCTTAAGAATGCAGAGCTTCCTGGTCCTCAGGGTAAGTATGCTGCTCACAATGAGGAAGGCCTCAGTGGAAGCTGAAATCAGCCCTGCGTCTGACAGATGTGTCTCTATGTGACTTGGTCACCCTGCTGACAGCCAGGACCAGATTCAGCCTCTGGTGCAGGAGACAGTGTTAGTACAGGTGATTCCCCTGGCCTGCTCTCAGAGACCTAGCAACTGCTTATATTATCACCTGCTGTGCCCTTCCCCCAGCCTTGAGTAGGATAAACAACCTGGCTTGAGCCAGTCTGGCCTCTCAGCATTTGCAACTTCCTACAGGAACCTTGAGGAGTTGATCAACTGCTGACCTTGCTGAAACAAAGGATGGGGTCTTTGGGCTTTCCCTATAAAAGCCTTACGGAATATTAAATTTGGAGCCTTGATCAGAAACCTTGTCTTGGCTTCATTCTTCTCTCACACCCCATCCCTTCTTCATTTCCAGCCCCCTTTCAGGTAGACCCAGTTCATCTATGGCTGCTGGACGGCTAAAGTCTGCCACAGCCAGGTGTGTGCTGGGGATGAGAGGGACTGCTAGCCACCCCAGCTCTCTCTGCTCCTGTGTCTGCCTGTCTATATATCCACCTGTATGCCTCTATCCCTTTCCTAGAGGCCCCTCTTCCCTCAATAAATTATTTTTACACCAGATCTGTTGCATGGTGTAATTTCTCAGGGGTACAAGTTGGCATGGGCCAGTCAAATATACCCCCCCATGGGGCATATTTTTTATCATAACAGTGATGAGTACACCCTCAGAAAGTGCCACAAAAGCCAGGTGTGACTGCACATGCCAGCGGTCTCAGCACTCAGACTAGCTACCCCACTAGTGAGAATTAGCAAGTTTATAAACTCTTGTTTCAAAAAAACAAAATATTTTGTTTGGTTTTTTTTTTTTGGTTTTTTGAGACAGGGTTTCTCTGTGTAGCCCTGACTGTCCTGGAACTCACTCTGTAGACCAGGCTGGCCTTGAACTCAGAAATCCATCTGCCTCTGCCTCCCAAATGCTGGGATTAAAGGCGTGTACCACCACTGCCCGGTCTATTTTTTATTTTTTAAAAATATGATTTGGAGCCAGGCATTGGTAGCACAAACCTTTCATCCCATAGATAGATAGATAGATAGATAGATAGATAGATAGATAGATAGATACATACATACATACATACATACATACATACATACATACATACATACATAGGGATAGGGGCTGGAGAGATGGTGCAAAAGTTAAGAGCACTGGCTGGTCTGGTAGAGGACCAAGGTTGTTTATAGTATCCACACTGGATCTGGCACCTTTTTCTCAGTCTAGATTGTTTAGCACACATATAAACTGGCCGCATTTCATGGTAGGGTTGAGGGTAAGGTTTGTGTAAATATGAGAGAGATAGTAGACTGAACATGGCCAGCAGACTGGACATGGCCAGGACTATTTAAAAGAAAGGAGAGAATAGCAAGGGATAGAGAACAGAGGCAATATAGTGAAAGAAGCAGGAGGAGAGCATGAGAATAGAAGGCAGAGAGAAGAAGCATGAGAGCAGCAGGGAGGGCGTTGGAGGTAGGGGAGGGGTGTAAAGGGACAGGCGCTAGCATGGATTTTGAAATGTATAACAGGTACCTGGGATAGTGAGGGAGCCTAGAGAGCAGCATGGCCTTTAACATGCTAATAGGCATCAAAGGCAGCCAAATGTGATAGTTTGAATAGGAGTGGTCCAAACGGGCTCATAGATTTGAATGCTTGCTAATTATGGAGTGGTTCTACTGGGGAGAGATTAGAAGGTGTAGCCTTTTGGGAGGAAGTATGTCACTGGGGGTAGGATTGGGGGTTTCTTTTCTTTAATTTCTTTCTTTCTTTCTTTCTTTCTTTTTTTTTTTTTTTTTTTTGGTTTTTCAAGACAGGGTTTCTCTGTGTAGCCCTGGCTGTCCTGGAACTCACTCTGTAGACCAGGCTGGCCTCGAACTCAGAAATCCGCCTGCCTCTGCCTCCCACTTTCTTTCTTTCTTTCTTTCTTTCTTTCTTTCTTTCTTTCTTTCTTTCTTTCTTTCTTTCTTTTCTTTCTTTTCTTTCTTTCTTTTATTTAATTTATTTTTTTTTTGGAGGAGATTGAGAGAGGGTTTCTGGAACTCCAAGCTGGCCTTGAACTTAGAGATCTCCCTATCTCTGTCTTTTGAGTGTTGTGATTAAAGGTATACCACCCTGACCTAGCCTGGCTTGGCTTTGGGGTTTCTAAAGCTCAAACCAGGCCCAGTCTCTTTCTCTTTTCCTGCTGCCTCTGCAGATCTGGATGTGACATTCTGCAGGTATAAGGATTTTGGGCTCCTCACACAAGGCCAGAGAAAGAGAAGCCCCACTGGTAAAGGTAGCCCTCCATTTTGCACCAAGCTCAGGGATTTTGGGTAATGTCAGACTCTGATCTTAGTTAGCAGGGCTCAACAGAGGATAATAAACTAAACCTCTGAAACTGTGAGCAAGCCCCAGTTAAACTCTTTCTTTTTTAGGAGTCACTATGACTGTACTTTCTTCTTCCCAGCAATAGAAGAGACTAAGACACCACTCGTCCCTACTGCTAGGGGTAAGGGAAATGGTTCCTTTCGGTAGAAGAAAATGTTTGTTCAGTTTGTGAGGAATGCTGGCTTTTATCTAACTGCTGAAATTCCTCCTACAGTCCATGTTGAGATCATTTCTGGATATTTGGACATCTTTTGGGGTTTTGGAAATTTGAGTTTCCTTTGGACCTGACAGAGGGCCAAAGACTTGTATAACAACTCAGAAAAACAGATGAATAGACAACAGATAGACTCAGGTAGGAAAAGTAAGAGGTTTTTCTGAATTCCAGAAAATGGAGTCTAAGATCATGTGTTTGGGGCTTTGAGGGACTTGCCCCAGGCAGCCCCCAAAGCTGGCCAGCCATTCTGCCCCTTCAATCCTTTCTCTTTTGTGCACCTGCCCCTGGGGTAGCTTTCCCTTTATATAAAGAGTCCCTGCCATTGGTTTAGAATCAGGCCTAGTGCCCTCTTTTTGTCTCAAGTGGCCTTTTTCAAAACATAGTAACATTCTGAGGTCCTGGGGGGGGGGGGACTTCAACATACAAAATTGGGGGCCCAGATTCAGCATACAGCAGAGCCTTAGTTGAAGTCAGGAAGTATAGCTCAGCCACACAGACAGCCTTCTCCAAGAGGCAGGCTGGAGGTAGAGCCCCTACTAGAATACTTGCTCAGCCCTGGGCTCATCCCCAGCACCCCAGAGACAATGGGCTCTACAGACTGCAAAGAAAACCAAATAGGTTTTTGTTTGTGTATTTGTTTGTTGTCTCACTAAATAGCCCTGGGTGGCCTGGAACTCACTGTCTTGCTGTGTAGACCTGGTTGGCCTCACACTCATAGCCACAGGAACAACTGGCCCCAAGACTCCTTTCTTGGGCCCTATTTAGTAGACATTGCAGAAACAAGGTGGTTCTGGGCTCTCTGTGCCAGGAAGTGGCATATGCCTGGAGCAGCCTATATGACTACTGTGCTGGTGGTGTGTTTCAGGTGACACACGTGCTGGTGTTCATAGTCATCTACTTGGGTTGTCTTTTTCCTGGATTTACTTTGACATCTTTTGTTTTGTTTCACTGTTTTTGAAACACGGTCTTGGGGCTGGAGAGATGGCTCAGGGGTTAAGAGCACTGATTGCTCTTCCAGAGGTGCTGAGTTCAATTCCCAGCAACCACATGGTGGCTTACAACCATCTGTAATGGGATCCGATGCCCTCTTCTGGTGTGTCTGAAGACAGCTACAGTGTATTCATCATATAAATAAGTAAATAAAATCTTTAAAAAAAAAAAAAAAAAGAAAGAAAGAAACACGGTCTTGTGTAGGATGGCCTCACATTTACTATGTAGCTGAGTATGATCGTGAACTCTTGATCCTCCTGATTTCCAGGAACTTAGTGCTGGGATCACAGTGTTCACAATGTCCCTGGGCCTGGCTGCTTTGACTTTCTCTTTCTCACCCACCCCACCTTTGGTTTTAACATGTGTGTATGTATACCACATATATGCCTGGTATCTGAAGAGGTCAGAAGAGAGTGACATATACCTGTGTCCAGTAGGAGGCAGCACTGCTTCTCTGTGGTGTGTGTAAGGGGGTTCTACCTTCTGTTGGTCTGGGACCTTCAGTGGGTTTATAGGACTGGTTTCTGTTTTCTTTTTTCTTTCTTTTTCTCTCTTTTTTTTTTAATACAACCATGTGTCCCTGTGTTCCTGATATAATTTGGTAAGTCTGTATGTGATAAAACTTTGCATGAACTAATTAGTTATATCAGTCTTAATCATGGATGTTTCCTACACAGTGCAGAGCCTACTATCTCAACATTTACACTCAGAATAAGAGTAAAGAGCTGCTTTGTAAAATGGAGTCACTCCTGGTACAAAATGGAGGAACTCAGAGGCTCCTTGTTTCACTTTTGCTAACTTGTGAGAAGGGAAACGTTCAGCAGACATTATGGTTTCCTTTTGTACACAGTCTCCTATATTCTTCCTGGGGTATGACTGGAGGCTGTCTCACATTGGTGGCTATAAAATGTGATTCTGCCCTACAGGTTCCAGTGGGTCTCTGTGAGAGCTCAAAGTCTATGTGTGCTCTCTTCCTTCTCAGGAACAGTCTTAGATTGCTCAGCCTCTCACTTCTTAAAGTTGGCCACAAGAAGACTTGCTAGGGAAAAAAAAATGGCTAAATTGCAGTCAGAAATTCCAGGAGTGGCCCCATAATCCTGTTTCCACATCCTAGAGACACCCACATTCCTAGTAAAGGCTAAAACTCACTGGCAAATACTTTGTAATAAACTTCGCTATTGAATCCAGGAAGCTTCTCATGCTCAAAAAGAATATATTAATTCCCTCAGTGAATGCCTTAATACCAGCATTCAGGTGGCAGAAGCAGGAGGATCTCTGAGTTCAAGGCCAGCCTGGTCTACAGATCAAGTTCCAGGACAGTGAGGGCTGCACAAAGTAACCCTGTCTGGGGCTGGGAGTACAGAGGAAGAATATGTTCTTGCTTGGAAGTGGGGTCTTTTCAGATGTATGAGTTAGAATTAGATCATAGTGAGTCAGGGAGGCTCATATCTGCAATCTCAGCTCTTGGGAAACTAAAGTAAGAGGGTGACCATGAGTATTAAGCCAGCTTGGGCTAGAATATAAAACCAGTAGAAATAAACAAACAACAAAAACAAAACAAAACAAAAAACTATGGGCTAGAGGGATGGGCCAGTGAGTTACAGTCCCTTGTATGTAGGCCTGAGGACCTGGTTCCGTCCTCCGGAACCCCAAGGTGGCAGGAGAGTAAGTTATCTTCTGACATTCATACTGCTACACAGACAAATAATAAATAAATAGATAATAGGGGTAGGCATGGTAGCACACACTTTTAATCCTACCTAGCACTTGGGAGGCAGAGGCAAGCAGATTTCTATTATTTCAAAACCATCTAGTTTTGCAGAGAGAGCTCCAGACCAGGCAAAGCCACAGTGAGACCCTGCCTCAGTACTAACTAACTAACTAACTAACTAACTAAATAAATAAATAAATAAATCAAAGGGGGGAAATGAGGTCATGATACCTTAGGGTGGCCCTAAGCCATGTGGCAATATCCATTCTGGAACTTGAAGAAACATGTAGAGGGGAGAGGAATTCAGACAGACAGAGTGGCATGAACTGCTGCAGCAGTGAGCCAAGCAGGAACACCCAGAAGCAGAACAAAGTGGGGCCCATGTCCCCTCTAAGCATGCAGAGAAATGGCCCTATGGCATCATGACCTAGGCTTCTGGCCTCCAGCCAGAATCAGTTGAGACAGGGGTCTAGAGGACTGTCCAGTACCCTGCCTCAGCCTCCTTGGGGACTGCAGGTGAAGTACCTCATCTAACTCAGAGGTTTTGAGTGATCCCTTTCTGAGAACTGTCTCCACAGCACTGGCTGGTATTATGTCTATAACTCCTGTCTAAGTAAGAAAGCAAGTCCTGGAGTGCCTTCAATGTGTTTATTTAAAATTGTATAATAGGGCTGGAGAGATGGCCCAGCCTGGAGCGAAAAAGGCCAGAAGCCCCTGGCTTCTGAAACTACCTGCATTCCCATGCACGGACATTTTGCTTGCAGGTATGTTTGTATACCATGTGCAGGTTTGGCACCAGAGGAAGTCAGAAGAGGACATCAAATCCCCTTGAACTAGATGGTTGTGAAATACCATTTATGTACTGGGAATTGAACCTGGGTCTTCTGCAACAGCAACAATTGTTCTTAACCACTGAGCCAACTCTCTAGCCCCTTATGAGACAGGCTCTCTCTATGTATCCATCCCTGGCTAGCCTTAAACTTGCTGTATAGACTATGTAAATAGGTTGGCCTCAAACTTGGGGATCTTTCTGTCTTTCTGAATACTGGGATCAGAGGCTTGCACCACCACATCCAGCTTTGAGATTTTTTAAAAATTGTGTGATTGTGTGTGCTTGTGTTTGTGGAGGGGAAATGTGCATATGAATTCAGTGTTCACACAGGCCATCGTCGCCAGGGACACTGGAGCTGGCAGTTGGCAGCCACCTCACATTGGTCATTTGCAAAAGCCGACTCTCCAGTCCCACACCCATATGTCTAAAGATAGACTGTAATGAGAGGTGTAGCTGAGTGAGAAAGATACTTGCATGAGGCCCTGGATTCCATCCCCAGCACTGAAAAAAAAGAAAAAGACAAAGAAAAGGTCACTACTAGGTATTCTAGGTGAAAGGACTGTCGTCTTCTTCTTCGGAGGTGACAGTATTAGTCAAGGGCTCAAAGGCACTCACCACTTCCTGGCATCTTCTCCACACGCTACCTCCCTAATCCCCACCAGCCACAACTCCTCTCTGTTTTTAACCAAATGTTAGAACTTTTATTGGACTTATTAGATGAAACTTCTTGGAAGCTATTATTCTAAAGTGGTTCTATAGGGCCCAGCAGACTGACCCAAACCTAATGCACTGTCCCTCCTGCTGGCCAGGTACCAAAACAGCAAACTTTGAACTAGACCATGTTTCCAAGTGTCAGAGATTTAAACACCAGTTGAGAAGGACTGGATAAGGAAGCCTCTGCTTGTATCCTCTTGAGGAGAAAAGGCCTGGTGGAGCCTACTGGCTTACCCTAAGGTCTTCACACCACTGTGCCTCTGAAGCCACCTCTGCCCTGCTCTGCTCACCAGGCACCTTCCTACGTCTTCAAATGAGAGGAGCCAGGCTGTGGAATCCTAACAACAGCCAGTTTCAGGACTGGGTGTGGCCCAGCAGCAGAGCCCCTTGCTGACCATTCAGGGAACCCTTGGATGTGTCTCCAGCCTGACCAAAACAAAAGTGACTGCAGGTATGTACCCTTTGGCCACTTCTGAGTCCAGAATTGTGGGATTGAGGGCATGGGGCTGTGCTCCCTAGGGGTCCTTCCCACTCTGCCTGCAGATAGGCACGTGACAGTTCTGGGTGTTCCTCAGCCTGCAGGTGCCTAGCTTAAAAGCCCTTCACTTCTAAGGGTAAAGTCACACTGAGATAGACCTCACACTGATCCAGGGCTATCCCTGTTTCCACTTGTCTTTTGGAAGACATCTCATGCTGGCTGGGGGAGTACTGCTCACTGCTCCTTGAATCTTGGGCTTAGGCTAAAGGAGATGTCTGCAACTGTTATTCATCTGCTGGGGGCAAATGAGTCCTATGTCAGCCCAGAGCAGCCTTGGGATCAGACAGTAGTGTGTCCTTTCACCTACTCTATCCCTCTCCCCAAAGCACTCCCAAGCCTTTGTGTGTGTGTGCGTGTGTGTGCGCGTGCATGTGTGTGTGTACATATGTGTATGTATGTGTTTGTGTATATGTGTGTGCACATGTATATATGTGTGTGTGTATATGTCTGTGTGTATGTGTGCTCTGCTGCACCCACTCCCAAAAACAAAGGTCCTCCCACTCCTTTCATTTAAACCACACTTCATGGAACCCTGAGACCTTGCTCCTCGGGTTGACACTCTGTCTCATGATGCCTCATGTTGGGTTTAGTGCTGGAACCTTCAATCCAGCTGCACCCTGCACTGTCTCATCTGCCAGGGCTCTCAATCATAGCTTCTTCATCAAGCTTACTTCTCTGCTTTGCTGGCCTCTGTCTGAGTAACATTGACCTTGGAAGGGTCTCCAGAACCTCTTCCATCTCCTCACACCCCTGTTCTACCTACCCTCAAGATAGTATTGACTTTTTACACCTATAGATAGACGTTGAGTGGGGTCATGTGGAACAATCTTGAGCTTTTTTTTTTTTTTGCAGTTTTTCTGCTTTTATGTGCTAGAAACAGGTATTTAGGAGCTCTCCTTCCTAGGAATCATTAGCTCCCCTTGGGGGGCTGCGGGTGAAAGGTGGAGTGGGGTCTCTGCCTCACTTATGTACATCTCTTTCTCTTTGACTGAAGACAAAGACATCCATCGGTATTTTTTATCTGAGTTACCCTAGGGTCTCTGAATGTGAAAACTTTCAAAGCAGACTACTCCCCAGGTTGTGTTTGGAAGACTAGAGCATACCCTACAGCTGAGGCAATCATCTGCTGAGAGCCAGAGATCCCTTCGAGAAACTGAGACCTGGAAAATGAGACGGGAAAGAAGACACGAGATCTTGAGAATGAAGGAGCTTCACAGCTGATAGAGCCAAAGATGGTGTGCTTTCTCTCTGTGGCTCTGTCTGTCTGTCTTTCTTTCTTTCAAGACAGGATTTCTCTGTGCATCTCTGGCTGTTCTGGAACTCAATTTGTAGACCAGGCTGGCCTGAAACTCAGATCCACATTCCTCTGCCTCCCTACTGCTGGGATTAAAGGGTTGTGCCACCACTGACCAGTGATAAGTGTGTTTTCTAAAGACACCTCAAATAAGAATGGTAAACACAGCAGAAAGACAGCATTAAACTATGCTTACTTAGTTCAGGGTTGAACCCTGAGTTTAGTAATACCAGCATGCCCCCCAAGCCCCACCCCACGCTTTCTCTGCATAGCCCTGGCTATCTTGCAACTTACTCTGTTGTCAATTTCAGCCTGCTTCTGCTGGAATTAAAGACCTGGACTGGCCCAGTAGCCCTGATATATCTTTAAATAATGATCTTCGTAAAATAGTTTTACAAAGGAAAATTCTTTAAGAGAAACAAGTGAGCCAGGTGCTGAAAACTGAGCCTAAGTCCTTTATAAGATCAAGTGCTCACGGGCAGTGGTGGCACACGCCTTTAATCCCAGCACTCGGGAGGCAGAAGCAGGCGGATTTCTGAGTTCGAGGCCAGCCTGGTCTACAGAGTGAGTTCCAGGACAGCCAGGGCTATACAGAGAAACCCTGTCTCGAAAAACAAGCAAACAAACAAAGAGATCAAGTGCTCTTAACTGCTGAGCCAACTCGCCAGCCCCCTAATTGAAAATTAAAACATAAAATTAAATTTAAAAAATCTTTTTGATTTTGGTGTGGATGAGTACATAATGCATAGCTGATATATTTTATACTCAAAGTATAAAATGTAAGGTTTAGTCCCACAGCTTCTGCTCTGAATGCTTAATTCTAACTATAGAGAAGTTCATTGAGTTATTATAAACTTTAGGTCTGGGTGTGTGGTTTTTTTTTTTTTATGTATCTACAAGTTTTATATAATAAAATTTATTCAATTAAAATACACACATTTGGATATATAATATATTGAAAGACTCGATCAGCCTTTCTTCCAGGGAGGCCCCTCTCAAAGACACAGAGGCAGCTGTCGATGCAATTTGCGAGAGGTTTAGGTTTATTAACCAGAGCTCTGGGACCGCCCTGCACCGTGAGGAGAGGTGACCTTGTGTGGGCTTTTACACAAGTATTTTTATACATTTTAGAGGGTAGAATCAAGTACAGTAACCCGGCGCATTTTTATTGGATAGCACTCTTAACCTTTAAACTCATTGGTTCGGGCCTGTGAGAGGGTTATCTTGTTCTTGCAGCTTCTTTGTGGTCTGGCGAGTTGGGGTCTGGCACAATTACCGGATGGGGGGTTGGGCGAATTCCAGGAGGAGGGGTAGGGCGTTGGAGCTTGGGTCCCTCTATCTGATATCTTTCTCAATATATATATAATTCAATGAATATCTCAATAGAGTAAGCATTCAGTATGGATATGTGTGTGTGTGTGTGTGTGTGTGTGTGTGTGTGTGTGTGTGTATGTGTGTGTATTACTTTTCTTTTCCTTTTTTTTTTTTTAGACAAATTTTTGTGCAGCCTTGGCTGTCCTAGAACTAGCTCTGTAGACTAGGCTGGCCTTGAACTCACAGAGATCCCTCTGCCTTGGCCTCTCAAGTGCTGGGATTAAAAGCATGTGCCACCACTGCCCAGCTACACATACTTTTCTTATCTTAATAAACTAGCCAATGACAGGAGCACAGCTCAGCAGCAGAGTGCTTACTTGTATATTCTAGGCCCTTGTAAAAGTCAAAGTTAACCTGAAAACCTGACCTGCCCAAGGACCAGGTAACTTCCTGAAATGCTGGCAGTTGTTCTTGGAAATAAGGAAGCCATATGGGAAACACAGTGGCCACATGGATTTAGGCTCTTACAACACGTGTCTTCTTGCCACTCCTTGAAAACTAGAGAGGACCTGACCAGAGTCCATTTATTTGGTTAGTATTTAATAAAACTTGCTTTAAATTTAGCTCAAAATTGTGGAACTGGTTTTTCTCTTATAAATCTTATGTATGCCTATTTATTTTAAAAGTCCTGATTCATGACTTTATTTTGTCTGATTACTATGAAAACATCTTGAAACTGTTAGCCTGGCCAGGCAGTGGTGGCTCACGCCTTTAATCCCAGCACTTGGGAGGCAGAGGCAGGCGGATTTCTGAGTTCGAGGCCAGCCTGGTCTACAGAGTGAGTTCCAGGACAGCCAGGGCTATACAGAGAAACCCTGTCTTGGAAAAAAAGAAAGAAAGAAAGAAACTGTTAGCCTGCCAAAACTTGGTATTTGTGGGAGCTGAATTCATGTTCCCAGGCCACAATCACTAATTATTTGACTCTAGAATAAACTATCCCCTTGAGGAAACTGTGTTTTTGTGTGGACAAAGAAAACCCTCTCCGGGGCTGGAGAGTTGGCTCAGCGGTTAAGAGCACTGATTGCTCTTCCAGAGGTCCTGAGTTCAAATCCCAGCAACCACATGGTAGCTCACAACCATCTGTAATGGAATCTGATGCCTTCTTCTGGTGTGTCTGAAGAGAGTAACAATGTACCCATATACATACAATAAATAAATCTTTAAAAAAAAAGAAAAAGAAAAAAAAGAAAACCCTCTCCATTTCTGAACAGAGAGTCAGCCTCCTCCTAGAGCAGGAGCTGAAGGAGGGAGTGTGCCCTTAGGAATGGCGAGATTCTTCCTGTCCTTGAAGCCTCAGATTGCTCCTGTTTTGAGTGAGGTAAAACATAAAGCATATTGATTTATTTACTTATTTGTGGTGTGTGTGTGTGATATGTGTGAATGCCTTTGTGAGTGTATCTGCAGGTAAGAGGATACTTTTTGGGGGTTGGTTCTGTACTTCCAGGTGTGATCCAGAAATTGAACTCAGGTTATCAGCTTCAAGAGTTTTTAAGGCTGAACCATTTCTCCCACCCTTAAGACTTCTGTATAAGTAGTAAATCTGCTTTCTTTTTCATGCATCCACCCCAAAACAAAGCTCTAGGAACACACCTGAGCGGATCTCTCTGGGGCAGCTCGGAAACTCACCCTGCTGTGGGGAGATCTGCATTATCATAAATTGATATTCTTGCCTCAAGAAATACAGCAGGAGGTTTAATCACCCCGCATCTTCTATCTGCATGACAAGACATCCTTCATTCATCTCTTAATTCCTTTCCCCCAGCTTCTCTCTGCACCCCTCCCCCCAGTCTCCAGAACCACAGTCTCTGGCCTTGCTTTGCTAATTTTTTTTTTTTCATTCTGTATATGCACATAAATAAGATGTTTTTCTCCTGCTAAATATGTTGTGCCAATTGACCCTAGAGGCTAGAGCAAAGATGCAGGTGGAGCCGGATGTGTTAAGTAAGGAGCTGTTTTTCTTTCTGTTTAGCCAGGGACCATCACTGGAGCCACCTGGTTGGCTGACCATGGATTTTGAGTTCTCTTTTCTTGACTCTACTTGGGGGATTCCATGGTACTTTCTACTCTTTGGGTTAGTCAGTACTGAGCTAACCAAAGTCAGAGACACACACTTGAGCTGAAATTCCCTTTAGAGACTGGGTATTGAATAGAACTCTCTGACTGTGGGGAGTTAAAATGCTGCAAATTCAGAGCCAAAATTATCATCCCTGAACAGCCAGTTGTCACCCACCCCTGTTCCTTGACCTGACATCCCTGTGACTGAAGGCTGGTTGTAGTGCATATAGCCTTTTATCCCAACACTGAGGCAGCAGCAGGCGGCTCTCTCTGAATTTGATTTGAGCCTGGTCTACATTGCATATTCAGTTCCAGGACTAAACATTGAGACCCTTGTCTCAAAACAAATGAGACATAACAGGAGGTTTTAGCCCAGGCTCAGAAGTCAGTTGGCTACAGAGAGAAGAGGAGCAGACAAAGGGTCTGGTTAATTTTGGTGTGTGATTTTTTTTTAATATATCTACAAGTTTTATATAATAAAATTTATATAATTAAATATATATACATATATGGATATATAATATGTACAATTCAACAAGTATCTCTCTCTTTTTTTTTTTTTTTTTTTGGTTTTTTTCGAGACAGGGTTTCTCTGTGTAGCCCTGGCTGTCCTGGAACTCACTCTGTAGACCAGGTTGGCATTGAACTCAGAAATCCACCTGCCTCTGCCTCCCAAGTGCTGGGATTAAAGGCGTGCGCCACCACTACCCAGCTTCAACGAGTATCTCAATAGAGTAAGCATTCAGCATGGAGCTAAACATTAAATTTTATATATATATATATATAAAATTACTTTTCTTTTCCTTTTTTTTTTAGACAAATTTTTATGCAGCCTTGGCTGTCCTAGAACTAGCTCTGTAGACTAGGCTGGCCTTGAACTCACAGAGATCCCTCTGCCTTGGCCTCTCAAGTGCTGGGATTAAAAGCATGTGCCACCACTGCCCAGTTACACATACTTTTCTTATCTTAATAAACTAGCCAATGCCAGGAGCACAGCTCAGCAGCAGAGTGCTTACTTGTATATTCTAGGCCCTTGTAAAAGTCAAAGTTAACCTGAAAACCTGACCTGCCCAAGGACCAGGTAACTTCCTGAAATGCTGGCAGTTGTTCTTGGAAATAAGGAAGCCATATGGGAAATACAGTGATCCTCCATGTCCATCTTCATGGTGCTGACATGGCCTTTGTGTTTAGTAGAAGAGGAACTAGGGCAAAGGGAAGAGTCTACACATTGAGCTGTTCCAGTCTTAGCAAGCTCCTCCCAGTCACAGCCACAGTTCTGTAAGGTGGTCCAAAAAAATGCTTCTTCCTGTCTTTACTTGGAGAAGGTCCCCTGGTTTCTACAAGAAGATCACTTCTGCTTTAGGGAGGAGCCTCATCTTTGTGGTAGAATTGTCTTTATCAAGGTGACCTCAGCTTTGGGACAAGCTTATTTCTCTTTATCTGTGCCTTCAACCAAAGTAAAAGGCCTGGACACAAAATGAAGAGATGGCTCATTGTTTTGTTTTAGGTCTAGGACTGGCACCCTATTTTTAAAAAAAGTTTTGTTTTGGTGAGATGGCCTAGAACTCAAGGATCTTCCTGCCTCAGCCTTCCAAGTGCTACGATTACATTCAGGTACGGACCTTCATACCCAGGCCTTCACCTTGTTCATGGGGCAAAGTGAAAAATCAGCGCACTTTTTAGTGAAAACAACTGCTAGGCTAAGTGACTATTTCAAAACCTTTGGGGTACATTAAGTTAGACCACCACTTTGCACCAACCCAAAGGCCACAACTATTATCAGCTAACATGAGACCTTGAGCCACTTTGCTATAACTGTCCTGCCTGATGTTCCTGCATATGTATTTGATAAATGCATTGATTTACAGTGTTTTGATTTGTGAGTATAAAAGTTTATACAATCACTTTCACCTGATGGGACATGCCACTGGGGCAAACTGAGTCTGGGTTCCAGTCATCCCTTCTGATCAGAATTAACCCTTTTTCTCTTTTCTCTTTTGTTTTTTTTTTTTGAGACACAGTTTCTCTATGTAGCCTTGGCTGTCCTGGAAGTCACTCTGGAGGCCAAACTGGCCTCCAACTCTCAGAGATCCACCTGCCTCTGCCTCCTGCATGCTGGGATTAAAAGTGAGTGCCACCATAACCTAACTCAGAATAAACTCTTATTCCCTTTGAAGCAAGAGCTATGGGCAGTGGTGGGACCTTGAATGCAGCTCTGTCTCTTAGGCCACTATCCACAGGAGATATGCCTGCCCAGCCCTCTAAAACAGCAGGGCCTGACTTCAGACACACAAGTGTCTCAGTCACAGGGTGGTAAGAATACACTTTATATAGCTACTCCATATTAAAGGCTACAGGAGGATCAGTTCAGAGTTACCCTTAGTCATGCAAGAAGCTTAAGGCTACATGAAAGATCCTGTAACAAGAGAGAAGGAGGAAAGGAAGAAAGGAAGGAGAAAACAGAGACAGAAAATGAAGAAAGGAGAGGACTGGGGTCTAGGGGTCTAGCATGTGTGGGACTCTGGGTTTAACCCTCAGTACCACCACCAAAACAAACAAACAAACAAACAAACAAACAAACAAACAAACAAACCAACCTAGTTCTGAAAACACTCCTAATTACAGCACACCTCATTGACCTGCCCTCCTTAGTTATGGCCAGGCCTGGCTACAGGAATGAGTTAAGAGCTCTGACCTGAGATTTTATTTCTGAGAATAAAATTCCTACCTTATTCTATCTGCTCTAGAATTCAAAACACTCTCCAACCCAGGTGATCTGTGTCATGAGCTCCCTAACTCCCTACATCCACCCCAGGGAAAGCTGGGCCGAGCTTCCATCTATCCTGGAAACCTGGCCTTGGGACCTGACAGACACATAGGTCTATGCCTTCCACTTCCCTGAAAAGGCATCTGCAATTCGTGGGTCTCCAGCCCTGTCAGTACTCTCCACTGCCACACCACATGCTGGAGTTATGTCCAGTGTATATTGCCCAGTTGACTGACAGTTTGGTAGAGCCTGAACAGAAGGGTGTGGGCTGGTGTTGAAGCTCTGTGTCAGACAGTCACAGGAGCCTGGCAGGAGCATCTTGGGACTTAGGTGTTCTTTTCAGGACCCCAGAGGGGATCCCAGGAGGTGGAAAGGATGAGACTTATGGTTGGGCTTCATTACTTGCCACCTTGGCACCCTAACAATGAGACCATTGTAACTTTGTTTTCACGAATGAGAAACACAGCTGCTGTAATTTTCCTACTTTAAAGCAATTTTTACTCAGAAGAAAGGAAAAGTACCAAACTAAGGGGAACAGGACTTTCCTGTTCTGAGGCTCCTTTTGGACCTGGGTTTCCTGAAGTAGAATTCTTCTTGTTTTTGTTTTAAATGATTTATTTATTTTTATTTTATGTACATTGGTTGGTGTTTTACCTGCACATATGTCTGTGTGAAGATGTTGGATCCGCTGGAACTGGAGTTACCTACAATTGTAAATTGCCTTGTGGGTGCTAGGAATTGAACCAGGGTCCTCTGGAAGAGCAGCCAGTGCTCTTAATTACTGAGCCATCTCTCCAGTCCAAACTGAGGTAGAATTCTTATGTGTTCAAGCAAATCTATCTTTTTTTTTTTTTTTTTTTTTGATACTTTATTTACATTTCTAATGTTTCCCCTTTTCTAGGTCTCCTCTTTGGAAACCCCCTATCCCCTTCCCATCCCCACCTCTATGAGGAAATTCCACCTCCCACCCACCCACCCGCCCACCCATTCCCATATTCTCACCTTGACATTCCCCTTTACTGGGGCCTCTAATACCCTCAGGCCCAAGGGCCTCTCCTCTCTCCCTGATGGCCATCGAGGTCATCCTCTGCCACATATGTGGTCCGAACGATGGGTCCATAGATGTGTATTCTTTGGTTGGTGGTCCAAACTCCAGGACAACCGGG
>CM052700.1:149106189-149136616 GCA_028551405.1 Uromys caudimaculatus
ACAGAAGGAATTTGCGTTATGGGGAAGTACAGAATGTTCTAAGTTAGTCACGAGTCAGTTGCACAAACATTTCTAGTTCCTGAAACATTGTGCCTCTGGCCCTGGGGCCAGGCCAAGGTCACCCGTTTCTTAGGAGAAAGAATGTCCTTGGGTGGGGTTGGATCAAGCAGGCAATTTCAGGCCTATTTCTGTTTCTGGCTCCAAGTGTGCTAGGGGTCTAATTTCCTCATAAGGGGGTCAGGTCTTACAGAAGAATTAAAATTTCCCTAAGAATCCCAAAAGAGAAGGGGAAGGCTGGAGCCCTGGTACCAGCCTGAGGAGGATTAGTCTTGAGGAAGAGATTTCACACTGTCCTGACAACTTGTCAGACTACTTTGCCAGACAGACTGGGGCTGAGATATTGATGGGTCAGCTATAGGTGGGACCACACCACAACAGGACTGTTTAGCTAGGCATACCTCTTGCTTTGCACTTAAACCTAAACAATGATGGGCGTGGTGGCATTAGTCCTAGCTTTAATCTTAGCAGAGAAGGGCAGATCTCTGTGAGTTCAAGGCCAGCTTAGTCTATATGAGTTCTAGAACAGCCAGAGCTAGAGACTCTGTCTCAAAGAAACCAACAAACAAACCCTAAACCTTATGTTGGTACCCAGTTGGTAAATAGTCTTGGGGGGCACCATAGGATCCCTTTACTTGTCTCTCTTTCCATTGTGACTGACTTCATCTTTCCCTGCTTTCTGCCCTTGTCTGTGTAGTTGGTGTATTGAGAATGAATGGCTGACACTAGCTCCTTAGAGCTGCCAAGGCCAAGGCTCTGGTCTTCACACCTTCAAATGAGTGACAAGATTCAGCATCTAAAATAGGAAATGAATCATGGCTGGAATACACCTGAGTTCCTGTAAGTGCTAGAGGCTGCTGTTTCTCTGCAATTCTCCACAAAGTCAGTTTTCAATAAGACATAATAGCCCCCAGACAGGGTGGCATGGGCAAGAAGGTACCAGTCATTAGGGGTGAGCCAACAATCACTTAAGGTCTCGATAATTGACACTGTAAAAGGTGCCATCGGTCCATAAAGAGAGATAGCTGTTTTTAATTCCTTTATATGTTTGAATCCAAGGTGGTGATACCGCTGACCATGGACCACCTCCTCGTTAGCCTCTCCTCCACCTTGTTCTCCCTCATCTTCCTCTCCCTCATCTTCCTCCTCCTCCTCCTCCTCCTCCTCCTCCTCCTCCTCCTCCTCCTCCTCCTCTCTTCAGCTCCAGATTCTCCAGAGGCCTCATTGTTATTGTCAGGTGCTTTTTCAGCCGGAGAAGGGTCTGTTATATGATCTCCTGCTCAGAGTGGACAGTCTCATTTTTCCTACTTCAGGTAACAGGAAAAGCCAAGGAGATCTTCTGTGTGGATTTATGTTTCACTTTTTTAAGGTTAGGTGGTTTTGGGGACTTCTGTTTTATTTTTGAGGAGTTGGGGGTAAGGTGGGATGAGTAGGGGGAGAGGCCCCAGATGTGGCCAATTCTAGATCTAGCACCCTTAATTCTTTAATTAGGGTCAGGTGTTCCCTCTGCTGTTGGAGCAGGCCTCTCAAGGAGGCAATTTTTTGTGAAAGCGCAACCTTGGCAGAATCAATATTTGTAGCAATAACAGGCGAATCAAAGACAGGTGCACAAACTGGAGTATTATGAGCATAAGGGAGAGGTCTGAAAGGGAATGAAGAAAGATAGAGTGACCACTTAATCAGGATTGTGTTATTTTGTAGCCTCTTCCTCTAAAGTGATTGATTCTTCTGAAACAAGACCCTCCCCAGGGTCCTTTTTTGATGGTGATTTAAGGGTCTTAAGAGTGGTGCATACCTTTAATCCCAGCACTTGGGAGGCAGAGGCAGGTGGATTTCTGAGTTTGAGGCCAGCCTGGTCTACAGAGTGAGTTCCAGGACAGCCAGGGCTACACAGAGAAACCCTATCTCGAAAAACGAGAGAGAGAGAGAGAGAGAGAGAGAGAGAGAGAGAGAGAGAGAGAGAGAGAGAGAGAAGGGTAAATATCTTTAATAGGCCTTATTTGAACCCCCTCCTCATGGGAGGCATCTTTTGGTGCTTCCATGGAGGCTATTGGAGCCTCAGACTCTGGTATGGGGATGGAGACTGAATCACAAACTGAAGGCAGTCTGGAAAGGTGCTAAAGAACTTTTTTGCCTTCTTTAACCACTTTTTGGATGTCAGGAGAGCGATTATAAATTTTAAGAACATTATGAATAAGGTTCCAATAAGAAAATGCCTGAACAGGCACTTTCTCTGGCCGGAATGTTTCATAAAAATCTTGTAAACAATTTCTACTCTATTCCATCTTTATTCATTCATAGTACCCTCTTGGGGGAACCACAGACAAATATCTCCTATGAAGTCAAAATTTTTTTTTAAATCTTTCTTTTCCACCCTGGCTCCTCCTGTCTTGAAGGACTCCTTGAGACCCTGTACGAATAAGTCATGCTTACTCAATGCTTGCCCCATGATTTCGCCACTCACTTACATCAACACTGGAACTGTCTCAGAGGCAGGTCACTCTGTGGCGATCTCAGGACAGAATCTTTATGTCGATTCCAGTGAAAAGTGTCTGGCCAGACTTCCAAGAGCCGCGTTTGTCAGATTTCCCGTTCCTCGAGCCCTACGTTGGGCGCCAACTGCCCTGGCCCAAGGGGGTCATCAACGTGGACCTAAGGAGGGGACTGACGAATGAAGGACAAGAGACACAAGAAATGAGAGCAAGTCTGTATTCTGATGAAGCTCTGAATGACCTTTGTTCTATACGTAGTTTATATTACGAAGAACAGGGAGGCAGCAGGGGTGGGGGGAAATTCTGTGAAGCAATACAATCTTCTGTAAGCATAATTCCTAGCACAAAATGGGATACATTGTCATAGCAACTAGCTTTACTGCTTAACTGCTCAATCACAATGGGGACACCTGGTCAAATATCTTTACTGCTTAACTGCTCAATCACAATGGGACACCTGGTCAAATATCTTTACTGCTTAACTGCTCAATCACAATAGGGATACCTGGTCTCTGGGAAGCTTTCAGTTACTTTTCAGAGACAGAAACTAGGCCTACAATCACTCCAAGCCTATATCTAATACAAAATGGCATTACCTAGGTTAATAAGAAAAATCCTGCCTGCCGGGCAGTGGTGGCGCACACCTTTAATCCCAGCACTTTGGAGGCAGAGGCAGGTGGATTTCTGAGTCTGAGGCCAGCCTGGTCTACAGAGTGAGTTCCAGGATAGCCAGGGCTACATAGAGAAACCCTGTCTCGGAAAAAAAAAAAGAAAAGAAAAGAAAAGAAAAAAAAATCCTAACCCTGTTGCTTCCCGGCAAATAATAATATAATTCAAGAGAAAGAAAAACACTGGAGGCAGGTATATGAGTTTGCTACGCCATGTACAAGGGACCATGGACAGATTGTACCTTTTATCCCAGCACTCAGGAGGCAGAAGCAAGTGGATCTCTGAGTTTGAGGCCAGCTTGGTTTACATAGTCAGTTCTAGGACAGCCAGGGCTACCCAGAGAGACACTGTCTCAAAAAGCAAAAATAAAAACAAACAAAACCAAAAAATACCTACAAAAATAAATAATAAATAAAATATGTTGGTAGGACCATCAGAGATCTCTCAGCTATAGGCCTCAACTGCTATCTAAGAGCGTTTTTAAACCTTTGATTACTTTAGAATAAGAGTTTGTTAAATTAGGATATTCCAAAGGATTTATTTTCTATTTATCACCATGTTAGGGATGTGACAGAGGGAGTAAAAAAATGGCTATTTAGTGGACTAAAGATAGACTAAGATAAATTGTAATTAAATTCTGGACTTTCAACATTGCCTACTATCCATAGTCATTGAAGTTTCAATTAATCAGCCTTTGCAGGCACAGCTTCTTTCTAGGAATTCTCCTGCTATAAAAGGACACATAATTATTAGGGATGATCCCTCCCTCCTCCCACATACCCTCTGATCCCAACTGGAGCTTGCGTCTTGTCTCTGAGGAGGATTTGCACCAGGGCACAAGCAGAGCAAACTAATAATCAAGGTTTACTTCCATTGGTGAGAAAGCAAGAGTGGAAAGTACTTTGAGTCTCCAGATGGAAGGCAGACAGGCTGGGCAACAAAAGCCTAAGCCTAGTTAGTATGGTATCCGGAATCTTAAATCTTGGTCTACCGTGTCTCCTCTGGGCTGTTCTTCCTTGAACATGCAGAAGCTTTTCCAGAAGCCCTTCTTCCTCATTCAAAGCTCAGTCTGTTACAGTCAGATGAATAACCATGAGGAAGGAGTTGACAGAGGCTGTGTGTGTGACATTCCACAAGGTGACTTGTCTGAACTATTTTAAGATCCAGTCACGTAGCACAGTGACTATGAGCTTGAGAAGACAGAGGCAGTAAAAGCAGGCCAGGGAGGGCTGGGAGATGGCTTCGCAGGGAAAGATAGGGGCTGTGCAAGCCTACCCGATGACCTGGGTTGAATCTCAAGAACCCAGAAAAGGCTTCTCTGCAGTACACAGAGTGCGGGAGTAGTAGGAGAGACCCTGCTTCAATAAGGTGAAAGAAAACAAGAGACTCCTGGAAGTTGTCCTCTGACCTTCCTAGGAGTGCCGTGGCTCACACAGGCGAGCATGAATGAACACACACACACACACACACACACACACACACACACACACACACACACACACACACAAAAAAAAAAAAAAAAAAAAAACATAGGACAAAGCAAACCAAAACCAAAAGAACAGCTGGGTATGATATCCCATCCTTTAACCTTGAATGAATCCCAACACTCAGAAGGCAGAAGCAGGTGGATCTCCATGGGTGAATCAAGTTAGCCATGGCTTCATAGTAAGACCTTGTTTCAAAACAACAAAACTAGGACTATCCAAGGTGGTGCCAAGTGACTGGTGCAACCTATGAAGCAAAGCCTTAAATTCCAGGACTTCAGAGGCAGAGACAGGGGGATCTCTGCAAATTCAAGGCTATAGAGTGAGACCCTGTCTCAAAACAGAAGAAAAAGAAAGTAAGTAAGCAAGCAAGCTGGATGTAAGTGGTTCATGCCTGTAATCCTCATACCTGAGAAGCAGAAGAGGCCCATGCAGGAAGACTGCTGTGAGTTTCAGTGCATTCTAATCTACAGGGCAAGACCCTGCCTGGAAAAAAATGTTCCCAATAGCTAAGCATGGTGAGACTCCTGAAAGCTTAGCACTTGAGAGCTGAAGGCAGAAATATCAGGAAATGGTCTTCTGGCTACATAGGGAGATTGCACCTACCCTGAGAAACATGTAACTTTATCTTGAGAGAAAGAAAGAAAGAAAGAAAGAAAGAAAGAAAGAAAGAAAGAAAGAAAGAAAGAAAGAAAGAAAGAAAGAGGGTTGGAGGGATGGCTCAGCAGTTAAGAGCACTGACTGCTCTTCCAGAGGGCCTGAGTTCAATTCCCAGCAACCACATGGTGGTTTAAAACTATCTGTAATGGGATCTGATTCCCTTTTCTGGTGTGTTTGAAGAGAACAATGGTGTACTCATATATATAAGTAAATCTTAAAAAAGGAAAGGAAGGAAGAAAGAAAGAAGGAAGGAAAGAAAAAAGAAAGGGCAAAAATAGAAGCGGTATTCCACCAGGCAATAGCTAAACAACATGTTTTTGAAACATGGGAACACTGCGTAGCTTGGGTTTCTTTCTGTAAGCCTTAGAACATGGGGATTTTCTATTTACTGGCCCGACTGGAGCCAAAGGCACAGTTTTCAGGAAGAGCTGGTCTGCTTGGGGCTCAGTCATCAAGTGTGTTTCACTTTGGGGCATTTCGTATGAGTGACTGATTTACTCTGTTGGTGTCCTATGCAGGAGCTCAGCCCAAAGCAACTATGCCAAGAGCTTTGTTAAATGTAGAGCAGTGATGTTACGGAGCTGCCACCCCACTCCTAGGTTACATGGCAAATGCTTGGGGGTAAAGTGCCACATCTGTGCCCACTCTGTTTTCTTTTTCTCTTTTCCTTTTTTGGGGGAAGGGTAGGAGAATTTTTTTGTTTTTTGTTTTTTTTTGTTTGTTTGTCTTTGTTTGTTTTTTGAGACAGGGTTTCTCTGTGTAGCCCTGGCTGTCCTGGAACTCACTCTGTAGACCAGGCTCAAACTCAGAAATCCGCCTGTCTCTGCCTCCCAAGTGCTGGGATTAAAGGCGTGCGCCACCACTGCCCGGCTGTTTTTTGTTTGTTTTTTTTTTAATCCAAGATAACTAGCCTGCCAAGATTCCACAAATCTATCCTACTTGTAAAACTTTGCTGTACATCTTTTATCTCCCCAACCTGGTAAAATTTTGTTTATACAAAAGCACCACTGCCTTCCTGGAACCTGATGGCTCAGAGTGGCCAGTGCTTCCCCTGTCTTCTTCCTTTCTTTGCATTAACTCTTTTAAAACTAGCCAGCTACAGGACTGAGGTCAGATTGTCCCAGCCAATGGGAAAAAGACACAAGTCTGCACTTGTATTATACTTGCTAGCTTGGTCTGGGTCATGGCACACCAATCTGTAAAGAAAAATGAGCTCTGTTTGTGTGTCTTTGTTGACACTGAGAATAATGATTTCAAGAGACTGAACCCAGGAGCTAGTGCACACAAGGCTTGCCGGGAGCTCTGGCTTGTACTCCCAGATCCATGAACACTTTTTTCCCAAGGGTGTTGAATATGGTGGCTCTCACCTGTAATCTCTAAACTCTGGAGGCTAAGGCAAGAAGATTATCTCTAGGTTGTTGCCAATGAGGACTACACTAGCAAGACAATAAGACCTTGCCTCAAAAAAAAAATAAAAATAAAAAAATAAAATAAAATAAAATAAAAATAGGGGGCTGGAGAGATGGCTCAGTGGTTAAGAGTTCTGACTGCTCTTCCAAAGTCCTGAGTTCAATTCCCAGCAACCACATGGTGGCTCACAACCATCTATAATGAGATAAGTAATAATGTCTATAATAATCTTCTGGCCTGCAAGCATACATGCAGCCAGAGTTTAAATAAATCTTTAAAAAAATAAAATAGGGGGCTGGAGAGATGGCTCAGCGGGTAAGAGCACTGACTGTTCTTCCGAAGGTCCTGAGTTCAAATCCCAGCAACCACATGGTGGCTCACAACCATCCATAATGAGATCTGATGCCGTCTGCTGGGGTGTCTGAAATAATAAATAAATCTTAAAAAAAAAAAAAAATAATAATAATAATAAAATAAATTAAAAAAAAAAAAAGGAAAATGGAAGTGGTAATATTAGTGATGCCTGTAATTTACAGCCTCAGGATTTCTTTTCAGAGACCTATATCTTTTTTTCATTTTTTCTTTTTTTAAAACAGAAGTCGCCGGGCAGTGGTGGCACATACCTTTAATCCCAGCACTTGGGAGGCAGAGACAGGCGGATTTCTGAGTTCAAGGCCAGCCTGGTCTACAGAGTGAGTTCCAGGACAGCCAGGGCTACACAGAGAAACCCTGTCTCGAAAAAACAAAAAACAAAAAAAAGAAAAAAAAAAAAAAAAAAAAAAAAAAAAAAAAAAAAAAAAAAAAAAAAAAAAAGAAAAACACACACAAAAACAAAAATAAATAAATAAAACAGAAGTCTCATTCTATACATTCTCTAGTCTTGGATGAACTGAACTCACAGAGACCCTCCGCCTCTGCCTACCAAATTCTGGGATTAATGCGGTGCTCATTCCCAGCCTAAAAAAAAAAAAAAAAAAAAGACTTTAACATAGATTTGATAACTCGAGTCTTTTGAAAGAGAGGAGCTCAGGGGAAAGATAAACCAGGTATACGTGCAAACGTGCACAAGTCAGAAGAGTGTATCACATCCCTGGAGCTGGAGTTCTAGACAGTTGTGGATCACCTGATGTGGGTGGTGTTGGGAACTGAACTCAGGTCCTCTGGAAAGAGCAACTAATGTTCTTTACTGAATCATCTCCTCAGACTCTGTGTTAGAATTCTTAAACATCATCTGGCAAGAGGCTTCAGCCAGACTCTGGGGTGAGGGGACTCCTTTTCCTTTTCTCTGCCTTATAACTGGCTTTGTCTTTCAGTGCTGCTTCAATAGAAAACTTGTGTTGATTGACGGTCAGTAGAATAGGGTGCCTTTACTGTGTCCTGGAGTTTGCAAGCACGCACACCTTCCACTTGTCACTAGGCCTAAAGACTCCTTGGTTCATGCCATTGGGGGTGGGAGTAGGGAGGATTGAGAGTGGGAAGGTGGAAGGAGAGGTGGAGGAAGATAAAGGAAAGGGGGGAACTCTTGTGTCTAGTTTTCATTTTAGTCCTGGACAGCCATCTTGTAGGGCTGAAAGTCAATTAGAAAAGAGATCTGGCCAAATTCCACCTTTTATAAAAGGGGAAGTGTAGTATTTGGGAACCTTGGTGACAGAACAAAAGCAAGGAGACAAGGGGCCGTTCATGGTTCTGTCTGGAGTATATCCCACATGTGAGGACATCCCAGGATCTGTGAATTCAGAGCATGGATCTCTACGTCTTCTGTGCTTGTCCTTCTCAGGCATTGAGAAGGTGGGGTGGCCAACCACAGCACTCTGAGAACAGTATGTTTACTTTCATTCTTACTCTCCAGTGCAGTGTTAGCTGACCTTTTGAACTCTGTTGGGCAAGATGAAAAACTACTCATCCTTCTGGGTGTAAGTGGGGGTTGGGTGTGGACATTATCACCCAGCTCTTCTCACTTCTGAGGACCCAGAACAGCTGGGAAGCTGCTGACATTATCTTGGAGCCTTTTCTCTGGTCTGGACAATGGAGTCCTGCTCTGCTAATTTCCAAGGCTCCTTTTGCCCTAAGTCTGGTTAATTTCATGCCAAATGAGGATCATGGTAGAATGGGCCTTAAGACCCTAGAGAAAAATGAAAGGGACTGCTTGGGAACTTCCCATGCTCACACTTTTACTAAAATCTAGCCTCTCTAGAGTTGTGTGCACTTGAAATTTTCCCTCCAGAGATACTCAAGTGATGGTTGGTACATGCCTGAAATCTCAGCTTACAAGGTGGAGGCAGAAAGATCAGGCGTTTCAGGTCATCTCCTGCTACAACAGTAAGGTAGAGATCAACTTGGGCTCTGTTAGACTCTGTCTCAAAGAAACAAAGGTCAGGCTGGGGCTGGAGGATCTGTAAGAGGCCTTCAGAATACTTTGTTGTCATTAACATAGCACTTTGCTGTACTCTGTGTGGTTAGTCCAAATGTAAGTGTTTTCTGGAAGGCTACAGACAGCTTTGATGTGTGATTATGACAAGGACTTCCACTGTGAGCCTTTCTTGTGCTAGTTCAGTTCTGCAGATCACTGAGTAAGTGTGGGTTGAATAAAGGCATAGATGGCTGACAGTGAAGGAAGCCAAGCTTGATGGACCCTGGGCTTTTGGAACATGTTATTCACAATAATCTTTGCTTGAATACCTCTGGCAACAGGAATCTCACTACTTTCTAGCTCATTTAAAAAATCTTATTTCCTCAGAGGTATATGTTTGTGTTTCGCTGGGGACTGAGTCCAGGGCCTTGAGCATGCTAGGACTGGGAGGTCAGTTCTCTGATAGATTTCATTACAAATGATGCTCCCACCTGTTTTGTTGGAGTCTGCTCCCTCTATTCACCCTGCTGAGCTTCTGAGCAGAGCAGAAAACTTGGGGTGATTGGTAAAGCATACTCCAAAGTGGAGACTAAAAGTCCACTGAGAGAAAACAAGGGTGGCCCTGGCTAAGGAGAGAGCTAAGGAGAACAGAGAGGGTCATTCACAGGATGACCAGAAGCAGGGATCATTCTCTGGTTATCTTCATTATCACAGCTGAATTTCTAAAGCCTTGCAGGTTGGCCCAAGGCTATAATCCTAGCACTCAGGAAGTGGATCAGGAGGATCAAGAGTCTAAGGCCACCTTCAGCTGCATTGTCTTTCTTTTCTTTTCTTTTCTTTTCTTTTCTTTTCTTTTCTTTTCTTTTCTTTTCTTTTCTTTTCTTTTCTTTTCTTTTCTTTTTTCTTCTCTTCTCTTCTCTTCTCTTCTCTTCTCTTCTCTTCTCTTCTTCTCTCTCTCTCTCTCTCTCTTTCTCACTCTCTCTCTCTCTCTCTTTCTTTTAGACAGCATCTCATGTAGTTCCAGCTGACCTTGAACTCCCTATTTAGCTGAGAATGATTGTCACATATCCTGTTATATTGGTACATACACACAAGAACACAACAGATAAATGTAAATTTTTGAAAAGTTAAAAGATGACTGGCACTGCAAATCAGAGACAGAGTTTAGCAGGCCCAGAACCTTCACTAATGGTGGAATGCGTAGAGACTCCCTCTGCACCCCCACCTCCACAGGACTTTTCTGAGTAGCCCTGGCAGATTGAGGTGCCTATTTAACATATCAAAGTGGACCTGGCCTCCAGGTTCTCCCAGCATCCTTCAGTCCCTATTTGCTGTGAGATTTGGCTGGCATACTCCACCCCCTACCCTGGATTTTCCAGGCCAGGGGCTGGGTTTCTCCTTCCCCAGAGGCTCTTCCCTAATATAATCCTGACATTTTGGACTCTCTGCTCTCCCCTCTTCTCCCTTCCCCCTCCATCTGTCCCCTTCCCACACCCTCCCTCTCCCCCCCTTTCCCACTTTTTTTCTTTCTCTTTTTCTCCCCCCCCCCCCCCCATACCTCCCTTTGTCTCCCTCATCTGCTTGGTAACTTCTCTGACCTCATCCTGTAAGATCAGGGAACCCTCTTGAGAGCTGCCCCCAATAAACCTGCCTTTATACTCTCAACTCGGTTTTAATGGACTTACTTCATCAGAGGAGAAAACCTGTTACTATGTTGGCCAGACTGGCCAGGAACTCACAGATCCATCTGTCTTTGGCTCCTGGGTGTTGGGATTAAAGGCTTGCACCACCACACCTGGCCCCTAAGCTAGCTTTCTAAATGTTTCTATAAAGTCCACCTCAGAACCCCGCCATACTGTCTCTTGTATGATGTCCTGTCTCTTACAATGCTCTCCATCTCTTGGCCTCTGAGGTTATGTGGCCTCTCTTCCAATAAAGCTCATCTTTTGCAGGGTAATTTTGTATCATCTCCTTTCCTGATCCAAACCACAAACTGCCATTCTTTTCTCATTAACAGCTAGCATTAGAACTTAAGTTAAAAATCCCTAGAACTAGGCTGGAGAGATGTTTCAGAGATCCTGAGTTCAATTCCCAGCAAACACATGGTGGCTCACAACTATTTGTAATGGGATCCAATGCCCTTTTCTGGTGTGTCCGAAGACAGCTACAATGTACTCATATACATAAAATAAATAGATATTTGAAAAGAAAATCTCTAGAACTCCTGTCAAACCTGGACACAGTAGCCAGAGCGTCTATGATCCCTATGTATCTATGGGAAGATGGAAGATGAGACAGGAGAATCTTTGCAAGCTCTTGGCATTCAGACTAGTGTATACAATGGGAAAACCAAAAAACAACAAAGACTCTGTTTCAAGCAAGGTAGAAGGCAAAGACCAACACTGAACAAGGTTCTCTGCCACACACATGAATATACATAGACTGAACAATAATTAAAACATTTAAAAACCATAAAAAGAGGGCTGGAGAGATGGCTCAGTGGTTACGAGCACCGACTGCTCTTCCAGAGGTCCTGAGCTCAAATCCCAGCAACCGCATGGTGGCTCACAACCATCTGTAATGGGATCAGATGCCCTCTTCTGGTGTGTCTGAAGACAGCTACAGTGGACTCATATACATAAAATAAATAAAATCTTAAAAAACCCCAAAAAACCATAAAAAGAAACATATCCTGGATACATTTTGTCATTAAATTTAGTTATATGTCTCTTCCTGATGTCTTTACTTTTTGCAGTATTGGAGACTGAATACAGACCTTCTAGTTGGTAAGCCGTCCCCAACAGTTTTTATGCCTTACATTCAATTCATAGGAAGGAGGAACTAATTATCTACAAACTCATGACCTGTGTGTGTGTGTCTTATTTTAATTTCCTATTTCTGCACTTATTGTCTTAGGGCAAATTTCTGTTATTAGATGAAAGATAAATTTTACAGTTTGATGAGATTGTTAGACTGTCTTTTAGGAGCCTCATTTGAGGTTCCTGGATTCAGGGAGGGCTGTGCAGTGTGTGTGTGGCAGGGTGGGGCACACATGTGCATGCTTCTCTACAAATCTCCTCTTGTCACTTGCACACTCTCTCAGGGATAGTCATCCCCTTACCTGAGTTTGTCAGAGGCCAGAATACAGAAGAACTATTAGTTCTGACTGTGAGTACTTGTTTAGGAATGATCTAAACACACAAGTGACCTTCACCCAAGCCCATTACCTCTGCTTTACAGGGAAGAGAACATAGGGAACAGCTGGATCCCAGTGATCTTTCTGGAAACTGCAGCTTAGTCATTGTTTGGCTTTTCTCATTGTGAACCACTGCTTGCAAGACAGACTCTACTCTCTTCCTTCTGCCTCCTGTCATCCCTGGCCTAAGGCCTGTTCTTCGCTTTTGTATTTTGTCTTTTATCTCCAAACACTGTTTATTCAATTTGAGTCCTTTCTGGTGTTGGGCTCTGGGAATCACCACACAAACTGCTCAAACACTGATCTCATTCAAATAGGGATGGTTTATTGAACCCCATACCCCAAGACTGATCGATCAGGGCCACAGCTCAGACTCTAGAGGGTGTGACTTTGAATTAAGATTCTATAGACTTTAAAAGTCTGAAATCTAGGGGGCTGGAGAGATGGCTCAGTGGTTAAGAGCATCGACTGTTCTTCCGAAGGTCCTGAGTTCAAATCCCAGCAACCATGTGGTGGCTCACAACCATCCATAATGAGATCTGACGCCCTCTTCTGGTGTGTCTGAAGACAGCTACAGTGTACTTATATATAATAATAAATAAATCTTTAAAAAAAAAAAAAAAGTCTGAAATCTATAAATTATCTGTGCCAAGTTATTCCACCAATCATGATTTAGGGTCGTGTTTTTTTTTGAGACAGGGTTTCTCTGTGTAGCCCTGGCTTTCCTCAAACTCACTCTGTAGACCAGGCTGGCCTCAAACTCAGAAATCCGCCTGTCTCTGCCTCCCAAGTGCTGGGATTAAAGGCATGTGCCGCCACTGCCCGGCTTGGAGTCACACTTTTAAACTGTGACTTGTGTTCTGCCAATCACATTGTGCCTAATGGCTACTGCTCTAAAATCCGTATATAAGGTCCCAGAACAGGCTACTCGGGGTAGTTCTCCCACTTTGGTATGCATGCAGAACGACCCCAGCATGCTGGATAAATAAATTCCTCTTGCATTTTGCATCAATCCCTGACTCCATGTGTTCACTTGGTGGGAGGGTCTTCAGTAAGTTAAGGCTCCCCAGAGTCTTACAAGTTCCCAGGGAGGTCTTGGGAACTAAACTTTATTGGATCCCTACTCGAAATGGAAGTCTTATTCTAAATAAGTGCAGGTGTCTCCTATGTTGGGGTCCATCCTAGGGGAAGCTTATAAAGGGAAATGCCATAAAAGCTCTCATACAGGTGCAGGAAGTACTGCTGGGTGGATGGATCAGGTCCAAGCTTATTGTGGCTGACTGTACAAAGCAGTTCTAACTGACTTCTGTTGTGATTGGTTTCCAAGAGCATCAAAGCATATCCTCAACACAGCAGTAACAGTATATGAGAAAGTTTCCTTATGACATTAGTAACAGCACAAAATAGGTAATAGTTACCTAGGCCTTAACATCTGCTCCATGTGGAGGTCATCTTACTTCATTGACTGGGTAAGTAACATTAGCTATGGTGTGGAGCCTTAATCTCATGATCTCATGGCAGAGCTCTGCAATTTTTTTTTTTTCGAGACAGGGTTTCTCTGTGTAGCTCTGGCTGTCCTGGAACTCACTCTGTAGACCAGGCTGGCCTCGAACTCAGAAATTCGCTTGTCTCTGCCTCCCAAGTGCTGGGATTAAGGGCTTGCACCACGACTGCCCGGCTCAAAACCGTCTGTAATGGGATCTGATGCCCTCTTCTGGTGTGTTTGAAGACAGCTACACTGTACTAATATACATAAAATAAATCTTAAAAAAACCAAAAACCTAGTTTTTGATGAGATGATCTTAGACTGTATTATAAGATGCCAGATATCTGCATCATTTCTTTTTTTTTATTTTTATTTTTTTGGTTTTTCGAGACAGGGTTTCTCTGTGTAGCCCTGGCTGTCCTGGAACTCACTCTGTAGACCAGGTTGGCCTCAAACTCAGAAATCTGCCTGCCTCTGCCTCCCAAGTGCTGGGATGTCATTTCTTTTTGAATAAACATTATTTAACCTACTAAAAGAAAAAAATATGGAGCACTGTGTCCGATTTAAGTTTTTATTTATTTATTTATTGAGATGGGAGCTTATTGTGATGATTGTATACTCCAGGCTTGCCTCGAATTTACAGAGAGATTTGCTTGCATGCCTGTTGAGTTTTTTTTTTTTTTTTTAATTTTTATTTTAAATAGTTCATTGATAAAGCACTTGCTTAGCATTCATAAGGCCCTACTTTCAACTCCCAGGGAGCGCATGGACACATGTGTGTGCTTACACACATTCACACACATTCTTTCTCTCTCTCTCTCTCTCTCCACACACACACACACACACACACACACACACACACACACACACACACACACACATTTATCTAGTTTTTAGAGACAGATCTCATGTGTTCCAGGCTGGTCTGGAACTAACTATGTAATTGATAATGAGCTTGAATATTAACCTGCCTCCACATCCCAAGTGCGGGAAGTATAGACACGTGATACTATATTAGTCAGAGTTCTCTAGAATTACAGAGCTTATGGAATATAATGTATATGATATATGTCATATATTATATATCATATATAAAGGGTGTTTATTGGAATGACATTCAGGCTGCAGTTCAACTAATCCAACAATCACTAGCTGTGAACGAAAAGTCCAAGAGACTAGTAGTTGCGCAATTCTGCAAGGCTGGGGGTCTCAGCTGGTCTCTGTATATGCTAGAATCCCGAAGAAATAGGCTCCAATGCCAAGTGAAGGAATGGATGTGCTAGGAAAATGAGGACAAGCAGGCAAAGAGCAAAGCCTTCCTTCTTCCATGTCCTTATATAGGCTTCCAGCAGAAAGTAAGGCCCAGATTACAGGCGTGTCTTCCTGCCTCAAGATCCTGATCACATGTTTCGAAAAACCAAAAAAAAAAAAAAAAAAAAAAAAGATCCTGATCACAGACATGCCCTCCGTTTCTGGATTGTATAGTTCATTCCAGATGTAGTTAACAATCAACAATAGCCATGATGGGTTCTATAACTGGTTTAGGATAATGAATGCATTTCTTTTGTAACTTGAACAAATTAGAAAGACTCATTTCTGTGGCACTGTTATAATGCTATAGAAAAGATGAACTTAGAAGCCAGGAACTATGTACACATGTGCTATTCTGTGAGATAATATCATTCTGAGAGGCAAGCTCCTCTTATCTTTCCTTCCTCCTAGCATGGATCCTGGGGGTATTTTAATTCCTTGGTATCTATTGCTTCAAGTCTGACAGCTGAAGAAAGGGGCACAAGGTTCTCTGTGAATATTTCCTTTTTTTTCCCATCAATAAAATTTTATTAACTTGATATCAGATGTATAAATTAAAACAGCAAATGAGACAGGATTTTTTTTTCCAGTTGGAGTTATAAGACAGGAGAAAGAAGAAGTGGCACCTTGGTATGGTACCAGCCGCACCCATCTGGCTGTGAGAATTGAAAGCACACCCCCTGGGAAAGCTACTATGCATAAAGCCAAGCAAGGGTTAAACAGCGTTTAAGAAGCACTGTGTGGAGGAGGGCAAGGAGAGAATTCACTTGAATATTACTAAAGGAATGATTGAATGATTACAGTTTGTTCACACTAGGAAATGCAATCCAGGCATTGAAAGAATGATGAAAGGAATACTGTTGATAAAATTAACTCATATAAAAATATCTCCTTGATAATATATGAATGATTATATCTCTACAGGAAATACAAGAATACATCCTTATCTGTTGGTATTGAGACTTGGGGGCAAATTCTTTTAAAGACAACTTTAATTTTGAACATCCTATTTTCCAATTAAGAACAAATCAATAATTACATAACACATATACTTGTTTTCAGATCTGAAAGTTGACAGCTTAAGAGACAGTGGTTAAAGGTGGCAACCACCTATAAAAAATGGAACAATGGACTAGCTGGTAGATTTAGTGTTTAAACCAGAGCTAGGCAGAAGACTTTGCATGATGAATTGATAAAGACAAAGTGAAGGAAGTATATAAACATATAGGCTACAAATTTTTTTTTTTTTCGAGACAGGGTTTCTCTGTGTGGCCCTGGCTGTCCTGGAACTCACTCTGTAGACCAAGCTGGCCTCGAACTCAGAAATTCACCTGCCTCTGCCTCCCAAGTGCTGGGATCAAAGGCGTGCGCCACCACTGCCCAGCTAGGCTACAAATATATACATTACTTGAATCCACTGTTAAACTAGAAGCAGTTCTTAATATACTTCTAAATTCTTAGACAACTTCTGTTATCCTAAAGTCAGAAGCAACCACATTCAAATGAGTTAAGCTATACAAAGTAAAAGTCACACCTTTATTGAAGAGCAAGTACAGGCGGCACATGATGCCAACTGCATTTGCAGATGTAGTCCATTTGAGTTATGCCTTTGTCACGGCCTTAGACAAATTCGGAACTAGTGTACAGTTCAGCTGTGCCAGACTGCTGATCTTTGAATGCTTAGATGTTGCATACTTGTCCTTGGTAGTCATGTGCTTTGTAAGGCCACAGTTCACCATGACTATATTCTTAGCCTGGTGCTGCATAACAGGAAGCAGGAATTCTTCAGTGTAGGATAAGGTAGTGCTGCAGAGTTGGTGTCCATTCACCGCTGTCAATTATTTTCAGCGCTAAGCAAAAAGCACTAGCTACAATTTTTTTTTTTTTTTAAGAAAGAAAGGTATTTGTAGAGGATATTTTTAAAAGATTTTTTATTTATTTATTTGTTTTATGTAAGTACACTGTAGCTGTCTTCAGACACCCCAGAAGAGGGCATCAGACCTCATTTCAGATGGTTGTGAGCCATCATGTGGTTGCTGGGATTTGAACTCATGACCTTTGGAAGAGCAGTTGGTGCTCTTAACTGCTGAGCCATCTCTCCAGCCCCCCACTAGCTACAATTTGAGAAGGAGCAAAATGTACCATGTCATAGTCCAGCGGAGAGCTCCATGTGGTATTTGGCCAAAGTATGCTGCTCAACGTTAACCTCTCCAATTTTAGATGCTCTACAGAGGAAGTGCAGAGGCAGAGGACGACCCAGACTGAGGTTCAGAACTCTCAGAATCTTCATCTCCATCTGTCTGATCTGGTGCTTAGCGTAAGTGTTGTTAGTCACAAAAGCAAAGTCACCTATTTCTGGAGGATACATCTCCTCATATTTGCTTGCAATAAACATGGCAGTTACACCAACCAGCTGCAGCATCTTCTTGGGCACACAACTGTTCTGCATGAACTGATCAATAATAGAGACAGTCATGTACATGGTCTCCTGCAGCAGCCTAAATTTCATCTGAACTTGTATTAGCCAGTCAATTAGGATGGCTCTCATGTTTCCAGTGACTTCAGGACCCATTAGGTATTGTGGTCTAACTGACTGCTCTTCCTCCGGTTGTCTGAGATAAGCACAGATATCTTTCACATATTCACTACAGAGGTTTGGGTCCGCTCCATCGTCTGCATCCACGTCACTCACTGCAAGAATTACATCAGAGAAAGCCTGACACAGATACTCTTCTGCAGGTGCACATCCAGAGGTTTCCATTGGGCTTGGAGAGGAATTATCAACCAAAATAGGTTCAGGAGAAAGCTTCTCTTCTATAACATGTTCAGGTTCAGGCTCAGGCTCAGCAAGTTCCACTTCTGGCTCACACACAGGTACGTTCTCCACCGGTTTTGGTAGGACTTTAACAGTAGCTTTTCCAGTACCTAACGCTTTTGCTTCCTTTTTCAGAGGCACTCTTGTGCCTGTACCTGTTCGCTGACTTTATTACCAATGTCTCCAAGAGCAGTTCTCGATCTCAGCCCGGGTTTGGAGGCTACTAAATCATACTCCCCAACTCCCCAGTTAGCAAATTACTGGTGTAGAAACATTAGAATCACCAATGGGATGTTCCAGTTGTCTAAAATGAGGAGACTTTAGTGGCTAGGACCAATACAAAAATTTCTTTTACCCTCTGAGCTAAAAGTACTGATGTCAAAGGACAAACATTACAATAATCTCCTCCCCCCCTTTTCTTTTTAAGGCATCTCAAGTTTTCCTTGAATTTCTTTTTCTCTTGCCTCAGCTTTTCAAATGCTCAACTATGAGTATGAGTTCACTCTGGAATACACTATGTAGACCAGGCTGTCCTGAAGCTCACGGAAATTTACCCTTTTCTGCCTCCTGAGTGTTGGGATTAAAAGTGTGGGCTAACTGGACTGGTTACACTTATTTTTGAGACAGGGTCTCAACTTTGTAGTCCAGGTTCACTTTGTAGTCCAGGTTAACCTTGGCCTTTGGTAATCCTCCTGCCTCAGTTTCTTAATCACCCACTCTCTCAAATGCAGCATGGTTTAACATTATTATTATTTATTATTATTATTATGACAAAGACTAATTCACATAGTTCAGATCACTGTGAACTCTTGGTAATCCCATGTCATCCATTAGAATGCTGGAATTATTGGTTTGTGCTAACACCCCAAGCCCATTTTTTTCCCCCTTTGAAACAGGGTTTCAGCTGTGGACTAGGTTGGCCTTCAAACTCAGAGATCTGCCACCTCTGTCTCCCAAGTGCTGGGATTAAAGGCCTGCTCCACCACCACTACTACCCAGCCCATGCCCAATCGTAACTGACTTTATTTTCTTTTTTTGGTTTTTCGAGACAGGGTTTCTCTGTGTAGCCCTGGCGTCCTGGAACTCACTCTGTAGACCAGGCTGGCCTCGAACTCAGGAGTCCACCTGCCTCTGCCTCCCAAGTGCTGGGATTAAAGGCGTGCGCCACCACTGCCCGGCTTTATTTTCAATTATAGAATCAGGCAAGTCTTCCTTTGGTAGTTTGATGGGATAATCAAGGAAAGACTGAAGAAGACATAAACAAAGAAGCAACAGGTCCTTTCACAGTTACTTTCCTAGCATAATGTGCCTGGGTGACCCAGCTATAGAAAGACAATCGATAGGTTAATGTGAGGTTACTGTCTAACTGTATAAGGATTAAGGTAGAGGTAACTTTATTATCGTGTCAATTGACATTGGCCAGTTGGGTGAACCTTTTGTAGGAAGAGCAATTTTTATTAAGGGTTACTATTGCTGTAATGAAAGTCAGGACAAAGCAACTTGGAGGCTGGGTCATTTGGTTTACCTTTGTTTTTTGCTTTTTTGTGTTTTTAGTTTTTCGAGACAGGGTTTCTCTGTGTAGCCCTGGCTGTCCTGGAACTCACTCTGTAGACCAGGCTGGCCTCGAACTCAGAAATCTGCCTGCCTCTGCCTCCCGAGTGCTGGGATTAAAGGCGTGCGCCACCACTGCCCGGCCATTTGGTTTACCTTACACTTCCATATCAACATCTAGGCAATTCAGGTTCCTGGAGACAGGAACTGAGGCAGAGGCCATGAAAGAGTGCTGCTTCCTGGCTTGCTCAAGGTACTTTCATAACAAAGCCAGGAGGAACAGCTCAGAGGCAGCCCTATTCACAATGGGCTGGGCCCTCCCACATCCATCTCTAATTAAGAAAATGCCCTACAGGATTGCCCACAGCCAGATCCTTTTCTCAACCAATGTGCCCTCCTTTCTGACAATTAGCTAGTATCAAGTTGATCTAAAACTAGCCCGCACAAACTGGTAACTTGTTTGTTCGACTTTTGACTCCATTTTGGTTTTTAGCTCACTGTGTTGGCCAGGTGCAAATGTTTACTCTACATAGATGACCTGGTGTAATTTTTATCTAACAAGTCTATTAAGTAGGTGGACAGTAGGCACATTCACAAGAGAAAGGCATATACAATTTTGCACACATGAAGGCACTACATGAACATCAATATTAAGTACTCCTGTTAGCTGCAGAAGTTTATCTAACTTCTCCACATGGGAGATGAGTAGAAGGTGGGCCACTGAGAAGAATCAGAGCACTGGACCCTCAGAGTCAGGACAGACTGAGTATGGTGCTGACCTTAGTTTTGAAGGGTGTGTCATCAGGAAGATGCGGCTTGGGGACACAGCATTGGAACTGCTGTTTCTCATTACTAAGTAGAAAATGTGCAAAATGCCTTTTGTTCAGCATCTCAGTGTAAACTAGGCCTGGTGGTTGTGAAGGTTGTAATTCCAAACCTGTAAGCTCTGGAAAGTTCAAGGTCAGAGGGAGCAACTAAGTGGCACCCTATCTCAAAATTAAAGAGAGCTGGGATAGGCCTCTAGGGTTGAGTGCTTACCATGTTCAAGGCCTTGGGTTCAGTGTCTATCACCGGGAAAAACAAATTCTGCACTCGAAAAACAAAACAAAAATGAGCAAAGGAAAAAAAAAATCCGCGTGGTAAAAAGGTTGTTGAGGGTCTGGAGAGATGGCTCAGTGGTTTAGAGCACTGGTTGCTCTTCCCAGCAACCACATGATGGCTCACAACATCTGTAATGGGATCTGATGCCCCTTTCTGGTGTGTCTGAAGACAGTGACAGTGTACTCACATACATAAAATAAATACATCTTAAAAAAACAAACCATGGTGGCACACGCCTTTAATCCCAGCACTTGGGAGGCAGAGGCAGGCGGATTTCTGAGTTCGAGGCCATCCTGGTCTACAGAGTGAGTTCCAGGACAGCTAGGGTTACACAGAAACCTTGTCTCGAAATACCAAGAAAAAAAACAAAAACAAAAACAAAAAAACCCAAACAAAACGTGGCTGAAATCCAGACGCTGGATTCGGCACTCCATGCTGGTAAAGATGGGGACTCTCACAGTTCAAGTAAGTGATGAGGGCTGGGGACAGGGGCACTAAGGAGGATCTAGGTCGGGACTGCTTGTTGGTTCGGCCGAACCTCGGGACCACAACTCTCCATATCCATAGGGAGTGTGAGTCATACTACGCTATCAGGTCGTGATCGAATCCAGTCAGAGGCTGTGAGCGTCCTTCCTCCCAGCCTGCTTCCGGGCAAACCCAGGCTCCTGGGTTGTTCACAGGTAGCCTCAGGCTTTAGAGTCCTCCAGGACCCAGGGCTTGCGCAAGGTGCCGCTTCCCGCTCTATTCAGCCGCCTTCGCCTATATAAACCTTCCAGAGTCCCACCATCCTCAGCTCGGGGAATCTTCCGGAACGCGAGAAGCGCGCTACCGAATCCGAGGCGCACGAAAGCTGCTGCGCACGCTAGCTTCAGGGCCGGGCGGAAGTCGACGTCGCCGCACCGCCACGGCGTGACGCACTTCCTGTTTGTTGTTGGAGAGAAGGAGAGAAAGGAAAGCGCGAGGAGAGGCCGCCACCGCCACCAGCGCAGCTGTGCCAGAGCCGCGAGGAGACCGGCCGCCTGACTTCCCCCCTCGCTGGCCGCCGCGTCCTCGGTGAGGGTCCGCATACTGGGGCGGAAAGCAGGGTTGACTGCGGCGGAAGGGAGGGCCTGCGGATGGGCTAACCCGCTTGGCTCCCGGAATACGAGTGCAGGAAGCCGGGGCGACAGTGGGGCCGGTACTGCCCGCTAGGGCCAAAGGGTTCCAGTCCAAGCTATAGTCTGGCCTGGGGTTTAAGGTGTTCCCGGTCTGGGCCAGTTCTAGATTGGGTCTGTGGAGAGCGTTTGCCGTTCCTGGTCAGGTCTAGCTTGGGGCTTAGCTGCGGTCCTCTTCCCTGGCTCTCTCTGGTCGGCAGTGGCGGTTGGGCCCGGCACGCGCTGGGTCGGCCGCAGAGCTCCAGGAGTCGGCGAGGCTGGTGTCACCCTGTCCTGGCATCCTCGGTGCATTCTTCAAACAAGGGGTCAGGTGGCATGCGAAGAGCAGGAATCCCATGGAAGGCGCAATCACTGGCCCAGGCCATCAGGCTGCGAAGAGGGCCGGGTGGGAAGGCCAAGGTGGTTTCCGGGATGCTCCTGGGACTGTTTGGAAGTTTGCTAGACGACCTGCCTGGCTCAGCTTACTTTTAAAATGCGTTTGCTGTTGGCCTTGAAGGTTGCTTTGCTCTGGTTTATGTAACAAAGTTTATGTAACAGAAGTTTACATTAAGTCTTAATTTACTTCGGTTGTGTAAACAAGGGAACTCTGCACTGCAAGCTAAAAGGTTGTCTTAAAAACTTTGGAGACGGAGATTTTTTTAACAGGATGGGTTTGTCAAGTTTTAAAAGCTTTGTTACCGAAGAACTTATGTGTGAATCGTTGAAAGGGAATGGCGGGGACGGTCCCATCTAAGTTGGGGATTGTACGCCCAGTGCACCCACTTTTTTAAAAAAATTTTTAATTTTATAATGTCTTTATTTGAACCATGGATATGTGGTTAGGGTTTATGCACCCTAGAATCTCAGGACGTTCTTCTTGCTAGGGAAGTGATAGCTACTTTAAGGCAACTGTTGTAGTAGAAATATTGGACATAAAAGCCAGAGGAGGGAACAGCCTAAAGAACAGGCATCCTGACATTTGAACTTAGTCTGTTCTTGGTTGTAAAGTAAACCTCACACCGACCTACTGATACCTGAAAGGAAGTGTTCCTATCTGTTACCGGACTCCCTAGTTGTCCTTTAGGATGTCACCACCACAGGCTGAATTGCCCTCCGGTGTGTGATTACTCTATGATCAGTACAGACACTTGCAGTGAACTTCGGGCGGAGCTTTGGAATTAGGAAGAACATTAAATATGGTAAGAAATGCTGCCTTTTGTAGGTATGGGTGATTTGGAAGTTTCAGACCAGGCAGACCTCTCAGATTTTGGTCTCTCTTGTGTCTGCTTCTTGAAGTTGGTCCCCCAACTCCTGCCCAAGACAGAAGTTTTTTTTTTTTTTTTAGTTTTTATTTTTTTGTGTAGACCTGGCTGTCCTGAAACTTTGCTCTGTATACCAAGCTGGCCTTGAATTCAGATCCTTCTGCCACTGCCCTCCCAAGTGCACTGAAGGCAGTGCTCACTATGCCCAGCTGAGAAAGTTGGCTTTTAAAGTATTTTTATTATGCTTATTTGTGTGTGTATATGAAATGTGTATGTTATATATAGCCTATGCCTGGGAATCTCCCATCTGTCTTTCCTGCCAGCATACTCTGTATTTAATATAGCTATACACTGCCAGTTCAGAGTTTGCTCTTTTTGATTTTGAGCTTAGGGTCTCACTGTTTTAACCTGGAACCCAGTGATCAGCTTGCCTTTGTCTCCCAAGTGCTGAGATCAAAGGTTCGGTACTACACCCTGCCTCTTTTTTTTTTTTTAAACCTCTTGGCTACAGGCCTCACTTTTTAGCTGTAGCTTGGTATGTAGATCAGGCTGGCCTTGAATTCGGCTTCAACTTCAGTAAAATTCCCCATTCTTGGCCCACAGTACAGTGGAAGATGAACAAGCTGGACTCAGATCATTGAGCTTTAGAGTGGAACATCTTAAAGAAATCATTGTCTGCCAGGCAGTGATGGCCCATTCCTTTAATCCCAGGATTCAGGAGGCAGAAGCAAGCTGATCTCTGAGTTGGAAACCAGCCTGGTTTACAGATGGAGTTCAGGACAGCCAGGGCTACACAATGAAACCCTGTCTCAGAAAAACCAAACAAAAAACCAAACAAATTATTGCTTGAGATGGATGTTAGCTAGGTCTATATAGTGGGAGATCTTGCTTAAAACAAAAGTATTGTTGATTTCAGTGTTAGATGTGAACTAAATAATATATTGAGTGATGAATATTCTTGCAAACTGTGAAAACAAAAGTAGGAGTTCCTTAGAATAGTGGCTCTACTTCTGACAGAGTTAAGTGACAATACCATTTCCCTGTGTAAACCAGCAGTATTGTGTCCATAGCAACTATTAACATTTCCACCCAGCAAACTCTTTTTTTGTTTTGTTTTTTTGTTTTTTTTTTGAGACAGGGTTTCTCTGTGTAGCCCTGGCAGTTCTGGAACTCACTCTGTAGACTAGGCTGGCCTCTTAACTCAGAAATCCACCTGCCTCTGCCTCCCAAGTGCTGGATTAAAGGCATGTGCCACCACTGCCTGGCTTGTTACTGTTTTTCAAGACATGGTTTCTTTGTGTCCCCCTGGCTGTCCTGGAAATCACTCTGTAGAGCAGGCTGACCTCAAACTTAGAATCATTCTGCCTCTGCCTCCTCTGTGATGGGATTAAATAAAGGTGTGCACCACTAGCACCAGCCACATCTCTAGAATTTTGAAGAAGGCACTTTGTTATCACTGTCCACTACTGGTGTGATAGTATGTGCCTTTTTTTTACATTATTTAATGCTTAAGAATGCTCACATACTTTTAGACCATGTCTGATGCCTTCCTAAAGAGCAAGCAAATAGAACAGAATCGTCCATTCTGCTTGGGTCCGCTTTACAGAATTCTTAAAAACTGACTTCTTGGAAAGTGATTGTATATTAGGTCTTAAATTTACCAAGGACACCATCTGATAGTGAAGGGCCTACAGTTAAAGACTTTGAGTTTGTAGGAGGGATTAGAGTGGCAAATTAATGTTATGTATAGAATTTAAGAGAGTTTAACCTAGGGAGTAAAAACAAGGCCCAGTGAGCTGTGTAGCGTTGTGAGGGTCCTTGATACCAGTAATTCAAGAAGGCTGAGGTAGAATTTTAGGTAGAGGCCATCTTGGCCTGTATAGTGAGACCCTTCAAGCAATATGCCTGAAGTTAACGAGAAGAAAAGAGCTGGTGAGAACATGACAGAAACATTAATGTAGTAATTGGGCTGGTGAGGTGCTTAAGCACCTAAAGCATAGGAAGACTGAGGACTAGAATTTGATCCCTGGGACCAAGGGTGGCAGGAGGGCATTGACTCCTTAAAGTTGTCTTGTGGACTCCACAGGTGTGCCTAATGAGCATTGGAGGGAGAAATGGACCATTTTCTCCCGAGGCCACACTGTGTGGTGACACAGTAGGGTATGTACTATTCCGAGTGCTCTCCAAGCATATTTAAGTCTGCTAAAAATCCCTTAAAAAATGGGGTGGGGGGAGGAGCCTGAAGACTGACTTAGTAGATAAGCCAGCTAGTAGGATTTTTTTTCTTTCTCAGAGACAGGGTTTTGTAGCCTTGGCTGTTTTGGTTGAACAGCCTGGCCTGGACCCACAAATATCTTCCAGTCTCTGCCTCCCAAGAGCTGGAATTAAAGGTGTGCACCACCACGTCTGGTCTAGGAATTTCATTTTTATTAGATAGTGCTATGGATAAAGTGTTTTGTCAAACTCCATAATTTTGGATGGCCAAGGAAGAGCACATAACTACTTCCATGTTACTTTCCTACCTGAGAATGCAAAATGCTAAAAATACTTTTATCTCCTAGGGGTACAGTGTTCGTCTAAAGAGGTTTCAGTTCCATGTTGGCTATAGGGTGGTTTTGTCTTAAAAGGACTATCTAATCCAAGTCATAAAGACCTTTCGGGCATTCCGAATAAATAAAGGCCATTGCTTCTGGTTTCAACAGTCCTGAACTGTGATGTAGGGTACTTTAGGAAGGATGAACCTTCAGAAATGTTTCTTTAAGCAGCATGTGATTTTTGTCCCCTGTAAACTTTTGTATTTTGGGGGAAAGGGGATGATGGTATTGAACCTGAAGAGACTGTGAGTGTGTGCATGCGCTTGAGGGGGCCAGGGGTGGCCATTGGGTGTTCCCATTGCTTTTACCTCACCCCCTCCCTTTTTAATAGAGGTCTCCCACTGAATCCAGGGGCTCACCAAATGGCTACACTGGCTGTGCTTTGTGCCGCACACAGATTTGCCTCCAGCCCTGCTGTTCTGGCTAAATGTGGGTGGTGGCAATCTGAATCAGTTCTAACCTCTTGCTTTGTAGGCATTTTACTGCTACCACATCCTCCTCCCAACCCCAGGATTTTTCTCAGTGGTAAGTTTTGAGACAGAGTGTCACTAAATTGTTCAGACTGGTCTCAATACTTGTTAGCAGGACTGTGGTTGTGCATGACTTCAATTGGGAGGCAGACAGGCAGGCAAGCTGAATCTCTATCTAGTTCAGAAGCCCATCTGGTCTACACAAGAGAAACCCTGTGTCAGCCTGGCAGTGGTGGCACACGCCTGTAATCCCAGCACTCGGGAGGCAGAGGCAGGTGGATTTCTGAGTGAGAGGCCAGCCTGGTCTACAGAGTGAGTTCCAGGACAGCCAGGGCTACACAGAGAGACCCTGTCTCGAAAAACCAAAAAAAGAGAAACCCTGTTTCAAAACAACAAACTAAACGAAAACAAAAGTTCTCCCTAATCCTCCTAAAATTCTCTTACCCTTAAAGGTATGTATTGTGTAGCGTGTATCCCCTCCTCCACTCAGATTTGACATGTTTCACCTGTGGAGGTCAGAGAACAATTTGTGAGTTTCCTTCCATTTGGGCCCTGGGGATTGAACTCAGGCTTGTTGACAAGTGCCTTAACTTGCTGAGGTCACAGTCTATTTAATAATATTCTGAAAATTCATGAGATGATGATGATGATGAAGAAGAAATAATAATAATGATGATGATACTCAGGAAATGTCTCTGGCTTTATAATTTATTTCCTTCCAAATAATTTGTTACTGCTTTGACAGTTGAAGTTTTTGTTAATGTTTTCATGACTTGGAATTCTTCCTGCCTCAGCCCCCTAGGTAGCTTTTTGTAGGACTGCCTCACCTGGCCCAGTTCTCTTCACATTTGCTTCCATTTTGTCAAGAAAATAGCACATTTACTTAGTTTGATGCTACCACATCAATTGAACTCCCACATGCGATTTTTTTAATCCTTTTTTTTTTTTCCCCAAGACAGGGTCTCAATACGCAGTGCTAGTTGGCCTGTAATCGAATATGTAGATAAGACTAATTTTGAACTTGTATCTGCCCACCTTTGCCTCCCAGTGCCTAGATTAAAAGCATTGCCACCATACCCAGTAACACTTACTAAAGTTTTTTCTTGTTTTTGTTTTTGGAGACAGGGTAGCCTTGGCTGCCTGGAATTTGCCTTGGCTGCCTGGAATTTTCTATGTAGACCATGCCAGCCTTGAACTCCACAAATGTCCCCTTACCCCTGTTTCCATAATGCTGGGATTAAAGGCATTGACCACTACACCTGACCTTAATTGACTTTTAAGAGAAAAGATAGCTTTAGTCTTTAGTGGATATGGCCTTGGATTGTATTACTCTACAGTACTGATCCTCTTTTGTGGGAAAGGAAAAGAGCTATTTTTGTTGGTGACCTGGCAAGACTCTTGCAAAAGATTGTTGCCCAGTCCTTCATGGACAGAGAAATGTGTGCATAGGGAGAAGTCGTGTGTCTGGCAACAGCAAGGCTCGGGAATATGGTTGTAGAGTTCAAAGCTCAACAAATGGGAGGGGTGCAGTAACAACAGGTCCGCTCTGGCAGGTTTCTGGGTCTGCCAGGGGTTTTCTTTTACTTTTTTTATCCTTTTTTTTGGAGATTTTTTTATTTAATACTTTATTTACATTTCAAATGTTTTCCCTTTTCAGGTCACCCCTTTGGAAGCCCCCTATCCCATCCTCGCTCCCCCTGCCTCTATGAGAGTATCCCCCCCCCCCCACTCCTGTCTTGCCTCCCCTGCATTCCCCTATACTGGGGCATCTAACACTCTCAGACCCCAGAGCCTCTCCTCCCACTGATGGTCAGCAAGGCCCTCCGCTGCCACATATGTGGCCAGCACCATGGGCCCCTCCATATGCATTCTTTGGTTGGTGGTCCAGTTTCTGGGAGTACCGGGGGCCTGACCAGTTGACACTGTTGCTCTCTCCCCATGGGGCTACAAACTCCCTCAGTTCCTTCAGTCCCTTCATCAACTCCTCCATCTGGGACCCCACGCTCAGTCCACCAGTTGCTGTGAATTGAATCATGTGTGTTCTGAACTTTTGGGCTAATATCTGCTTATCAGTGAATACATACCATGTTTGTTCTTTTGTGACTGAGTTACCTCTCTCAGGATGATATTTTCAAGTTCCATCCATTTGCCTGCTAATTTCATGAAGTCATTGTTTTTAATAGCTGAGTAGTATTCTATTGTGTAAATGTACCACATTTTCTCTATCCATTCCTCTGTTGAGGGACATCTGCCTTGTTTCCAGCTTCCGGCTATTATAAACATGGCTGCTATGAACATAGTGGAGCATGTGTCCTTATTAGATGTTGGAGCATCTTCTGGGTATATGCTCAGGAGTGGTATAGCTGGGTCCTTAGGAAGTATTATGTCCAATTTTCTGAGGGTCCGCCAAACTGATTTCCAGAGTGGTTGTACCAGCTTGCAATCCCACCAGCAATGGAGGAGTGTTCCTCTTTCTCCGCATCCTCGCCAGCATCTGCTGTCACCTGAGTTTTTGATCTTAGCCATTCTGACTGGTGTGAGGTGGAATCTCAGGGTTGTTTTGATTTGCATTTCCCTGATGACTAAGGATGTAGAGCATTTCTTTAGGTGCTTCTCAGCCCTTCAAGTTTCCTCAGTTGAGAATTCTCTGCTTAGCTCTGTTCCCCATTTTTTGATAGGATTATTTGGTTCTCTGGAGTCTAACTTAAGTTTTTTGTATACATTGGATATTAGCCCTCTATCGGATGTAGGATCTTTTCCCAATCTGTTGGTTGCAGTTTTGTCCTATTGACAGTGTCCTTTGCCTTACAGAAGCTTTGCAATTTTATGAGGTCCCATTTGTTGATTCTTCATCTTAGAGCATAAGCCATTGGTGTTCTTCTGTTCAGGAACTTTTCCCCTGTGTCCATGTGTTCGAGACTTTTTCCTACTTTCTCTTCTATTAGATTCGGTGTATCTGGTTTTATATGGAGGTCCATTTGGACTTGAGCTTTATACAGGGAGATAGGAATGGATCAATTTGCATTCTTCTACATGTAGACCGCCAGTTGAACCAGCACCACTTGTTGAAAATGCTGTCTTTTTTCCACTGAGTGGTTTTAGCTCCTTTGTCGAAAATCAAGTGACCGTAGGTGTGTGGGTTCATTTCTGGGTCTTCAATTCTATTCCATTGATCTACCTGCCTGTCACTGTACCAATACCATGCAGTTTTTAAAACTACTTCTCTGGCCGGGCAGTGGTGGCTCGTGCCTTTAATCCCAGCACTTGGGAGGCAGAGGCAGGCGGATTTCTGGGTTCGAGGCCAGCCTGGTCTACAGAGTGAGTTCCAGGACAGCCAGGGCTACACACAGAAACCCTGTCTGGAAAAACCAAAAAGAAAAAACAAAAAACTACTGCTCTGTAGTACAGCTTGAGGTCAGGGATGCATCATGATTCCCCTAGAAGTTCTTTTATTGTTGAGAATAGTTTTTGCTATCCTGGGTTTTTTGTTATTCCAAATGAATTTGAGGATTGCTCTTTCTAAGTCTATGAAGAATTGAGTTGGAATTTTGATGGGGATTGCATTGAATCCGTAGATTGCTTTTGGCAAGATGGCCATTTTTACTATATTAATCCTTCCAATCCATGAGCATGGGAGGTCTTTCCATCTTCCGAGGTCTTCTTCGATTTCTTTCTTCAGAGACTTGAAGTTCTTGTCATACACAGATCTTTTACTTGTTTGGTTAGAGTCACACCAAGATACTTTATATTGCTTGTGACTATTGTGAAGGGTGTTATTTCCCTAATTTCTTTCTCAGCCTGTTTATCCTTTGAGTATAGGAAGGCTGATTTTTTTTAAGTTAATTTTATATCCGGCCACTTTGCTGAAGTTGTTCATCAGCTGCAACAGTTCTCTGGTGGAGTTTTTGGGGTCACTTAAGTATATGATCATATCATCTGCAAATAGTGATAATTTGATTTCTTCCTTTCCAATTTGTATCCCTTTGGCCTCCTTTTGTTGTCTAATTGCTCTAGCTTCAAGAACTATATTAAATAGTTAGGGAGAGAGTGGACAGCCTTGTCTAGTCCTTGATTTTAGTGGGATTGCTTTGAGTTTCTCCCCGTTTAGTTTGATGTTGGCTTCTGGTTTGCTGTATATTGCTTTTACTATGTTTAGGTATGGGTCTTGAATTCCTGATTTTTTCTAAGACTTTTATCATGAAGGGATGTTGAATTTTGTCAAATGCTTTTTCAGCATCTAAGGAAATGACCATGTGGTTTTTTTCTTTGAGTTTGTTTATGTAGTGGATTACATTGATGGATTTCTGGGTATTGAACCATCCCTGCATCCCTGGGATGAAGCCTACTTGATCATGATGAATGATCGTTTTGATGTGTTCTTGGATT
>CM052700.1:149137116-149161396 GCA_028551405.1 Uromys caudimaculatus
TATCATGAAGGGATGTTGAATTTTGTCAAATGCTTTTTCAGCATCTAAGGAAATGACCATGTGGTTTTTTTCTTTGAGTTTGTTTATGTAGTGGATTACATTGATGGATTTCTGGGTATTGAACCATCCCTGCATCCCTGGGATGAAGCCTACTTGATCATGATGAATGATCGTTTTGATGTGTTCTTGGATTCGGTTTTTGAGAATTTTATTGAGTATTTTTGCATCAATATTCATAAGGGAAATTGGTCTGAAGTTTTCTTTCTTTGTTGGGTCTTTGTGAGGTTTTGGTATCAGTGTAACTGTCAGGGGTTTTCTTAAGGAGAAAGATCCGAAGGACAGTGTTGGAGTTCAGTCTTGGGGATTGAGTCTGTTTTGCTTGAAAATCAGTCACTGAACCAGGGTCAGTTTAGATCTGAGATTTGAAAGATTTGCACACATGCTGTTTATTTACTCTTTCATTCCAGCCTGCCCTCCACCCTGCTTCTCTCTCTTAGGATGGGCAGTCTATCAATGGGGCTTTAACAAGCTTCCCATCTGGCAGCTGGTATTGCTTTTGCAGAGTATCTGAATTTCCATCCCAGCACTCTTATCAGGCAGCTCACAAGTGCCTGTAACTTAAGTAACCAGGAGGTGCAACTTATGGCCTGCCTCCCTAGACACCTGACTAAATATAACTAATATATTGGAGCTGGGTAACTGGGGTCTGTAATATTATCCACTCAGGAGTCTGAGGCAGGAGAACTGCCAGATACAAGGTCAGCCTGAATAATTTAGTCAGACCGTGCTTCAAAGGGGCATGGGTCAGCTGGGACTGTATCTTAGTGGTTGAGTGCTGCCTGGCATACGGAAGGCCCAAGTAAAATGCCTACCATCACTAAATGAGAGAGTTGAAGGGACTTTTTTCCCTTCTTTTTGCAGCCCTGGATGTCATGGGCCTCAATCTCTAGACCAGGCTGGCCTAGAACTTCGAGATTCACCTGCCTCTGTCTCCTGAATGCTGAGATTAAAGTAGTTTGCCACTATACCCAGCTGAATTTTGGTATTTGCTAAGTACCCAGTGCATTGGGTATGGGCTTCTGGTGGGTGTTCTGGATTCAAATAGAGTAAAACGTGTTTCCTCTTAATTTCTAGTGTATATTTAGATAGTGGATAACATTTCATCCGAAGTGGATAAGCAGCAACTTTGGGCTCACATTTTATATAGTAGTCTATAGTATTATTATTATTATTTGTCTGTAGTATTAGTTTTGAATATCTGTAGTGTTAATTATGAGTACTTGTTTGAAGTGCATCTTGGCAGGCTGTCTTGTAGAATTGGACCAACCAGTAGGTCCTTGAGCTTTCATTTCTAGTCCAGTGACTGTCTTTTCTCTATAATCTTCCATCTTCATTTTTGTTTGTTTATACGTGCTCTATTTATCTTTGCAGTTCATTGTTGGTCTCTTCTTTCCTTTTTGATCTTAGTTCAGGTTTAACTGCTTGTAATCATCTCAGAAGAAGTACTGTCAACTGGGTTTCCCTCCCCCTATAATTAGGGGTGCCTGGCCCTTGCTGGCATCCCTGTATTAAGGATTAAAAACTGGAAGTGAGTCAAAGCTTGGTTTTTAGTGATCTCGGCAGGAAAGGCCAACAGCTAGATGGAAAATGGACAAAGGTAATCACTTGTTAGTAATCAAAGCTGTAGGTCTTCCCGTTTCCAGACTATGAGCTTACCATGATATATAGATAGATAGGAAAAAAAAAGAAAGAAAGAGGGTTTTTCTTTGTAGCCCCGACTTTGCCGGAACTCTGTAAACCAGGCTGACCTCCAGCCTCATAGAGGCCTGCCTCTGCCTCCTGAGTGCTGGGATTAAAATCAGCATCACCACTGCCCTGCCATAGAGAGAGACTCAAAATGGGAGGAAAGGTCATGGATCTCTTGACTCATTTGTTTAGGTATTTTTCAGGACCCTTGTATTTCAGGACCCTGGTATTTTTTCAAAACCTTTGTTTTGATTTTGGTTGCTTTTGATGGTTCCAGGCAAATCCAGTAGGCTGGATACCTCAATGTAGGAATATGACAAGTGCCAAAAGGAATTGTTTGATTTGGAAAATTATTTATTAAAAAATATTTTGAGATTAAGATCTCACTATGTAACTCTGGCTTGCCTAGAACTCAGATATGTTCGCTTCTGCCTCCCCAGTGCTGGAATTAAAGGTGTATGCTACTATGCCTGCTTTTCAAAGAACTTTGCTAACTTTCCTAAGCTGCTGTAGTATGATTTGGTTGTGCTGTCCTAGTAGAAACATTTGCCAGCAGGAAGAAAAAATAGATCTTGGTCATCTCTATCATTTTTTTACTACTGCTACTACTACTACTACTACTACTACTGCTGCTGCTACTGCTACTACTACTACTACTGCTGCTGCTGCTGCTGCTGCTACTACTACTACTACTGCTACTGCTACTGCTACTGCTACTGCTACTGCTACTACTACTACTACTGCTACTACTACTACTACTGCTGCTGCTGCTGCTGCTACTACTACTACTACTACTACTACTACTACTACTGCTACTACTACTACTACTACTACTATTGAGACAGGATCTCAGTAGTTAGCCTTGGCTGGCTTGGAATGCTGTGTAGAACAGGCTGGCTTCAAACTCACAGATATATATCCTCTTGGTCTCTGCCTACTGAATTCTGGGATTAAAGGTGTGCACTACCATGCAGCCCAACTACAGTTTACATTTCTTTGTAAGGCCAATGTACATTGGAGTTTTTGTTTGCTAGTACTGAACTTGTTTAGAATTGGAAGGTACCTTTTAAGTTAAGTTGCCAGCCAGTGGTGGCACACATCTTTAGTTCCAGAAGGCAGGAGGCGGAGGCAGAGGCAGGTGGATTATTACCAGGAAAGCCAGTGCCACACAGAGAGACCTGACTTGAAAAATCCAAACCAACCAACCAACCAACCAAAACAAAAGATGTTTTTCTATCTGTTTTCTGAGTCAGGGTCACATATGTTTCATGTTGTCTACAAACCTGTGTCAGGCCTAAATTCCTGATCCTCCTACCACACCCAGGTTGATGTAAGTTGGGATAGTTCCTAAACTTTGCTTGGTAATCTGTGGCTTATTTCGTAACTCCTTCCCTCTCATACCTGACACTAGTCAATACAATGAGTGGTTGTTGTCTTAATTTCCTAGTTAACTTAGTAGAGTCCCTTGTGGCTGGTATTGCCTAGGGTATTTTTGAGTCTGTCTTCATTGAAAAGAGGGTGGCCCCAAAGGCTTCTTTCTGTAGGAGTAAGGACTGAGTGCCATGCTGAAGTGGTTTCTTGTTCTCTAAGAGTGGATTAGCACAACAATGTTTGCCTTGTCTCTGTTGGGTCCTTTAGTTATTAGCATTGGTTTTTAAAATGCTGCTTTAGACAGATCCTTTGCAGCTACAACTGATGACCGAACCCAGGGCCTCACATGTTCTAGGCAGGCTCTCTACCTACCACTGACATATCTCCAGTGTTTATTTTGATATTTTTTGCATGTATGTTTTTGAGACAAGTCTCATTGTGCAGTCAAGTTGGGCATAACGTCTGAAAGGGTAGGATAATGGATGTTTGTCATCAAGGTGGTATTTAAAGTAGTAAAAGATTGTGCTTTTCCATTCTGCTTGTCGAGACCCTTTTCAAAGCTCACTGTCTTTTTGTTCTTCTGAAGGTGAGTGGCAGTTCTTCTTGTCTTCCTTCTGAGGGTGATGTAGCCTTTGAGGAATCTCATTTCCTGTAGGGCTCTCAGTAGTAGCTTTCCTGTGCCTGAAAGGTGAGTGTAGTTTGAAAATTCCAGGTCTTGTGGACTGGTGCTCAGGCTGCTATTGTGTTAGGATTATAAACTCCCTGGTGCTTTCCAGTAACTGAGCTGTGCCTCCTTCCTGTTTTGTCTGCCTTCCTTCAGTTTATATTTTTTTATTTAGTTTTTGAGACAGGGTTTCTCTGTGCAACAGAGCCCTGGCTGTCCTGTACTCGATTTGTAGATCAGGCTGGCCTCGAATTCACAGAGATACGCCTGCCTCTACCTCTTGAGTACTAGGATTATAGGCTTGCGCCACCACACCCAGCCTTCAGTTTATATTTCTTTTTCTTTTCTTTCTTTTTTTTTTTTTTTTTCTTTTTTTGGTTTTTCGAGACAGGGTTTCTCTGTACAGCCCTGGCTGTCCTGGAACTCACTCTGTAGACCAGGCTGGCCTCGAACTCAGAAATCCGCCTGTCTCTGCCTCCCAAGTGCTGAGATTTAAGGCGTGCACCACCACTGCCCGGCTGCAGTTTATATTTCTAATGTATTTGTAAATTTCTAATGTATTTGTGTCATGTGCAGAAGGACATTCTATTCTGTTAGATTTCTGTGAAGTATTTTTGAAATTAGTTTAGTTTTGAGGCAGCGTTTACTGTAACCCATGCTGGCCCGGCACTTGGCTATGTAGCCCAGACTAGACAACATTCCTCCTGTTAGCCTCCTTTAGTGCCACGATTATGGGTATGGTTGATGCTCTACCCACCTCTAGTTATTTGAGGTTCCTGGTCTAGAAACAAGCATTGGGCTATGCTGAGCAATTGTAGTGGTGGTACCTTTAAACCCACTCTGGCCCAGACAGAGTTTGAGGCCAGTCTGCTCTACTTAGTGACTTTCAGATCAACCAAAGCCATATAGTGAGAACTTGTCTCAAAAAATAAAACAAAACTACAAACAGTAAGAGTTAGATTTAGTTAGAATTAGTCTATATACCTTGAATAAGAATTGTACAAGGAGGAGATGAAGAGGTGGCTTAGCAGTTCAGATAATTGATTGTTCTTCCAAAGGACCCAGGTTCAATTTTCAGCATCCATACGGCAGCTCACAACTGTCTGTAACTCCAGTTTCTGGGATCTGACATCCTGATACACAGATGTACATGCAAAAAAAAAAAAACAAAAAACAAAAAACCAGCACATTAAAAAAAAAAAAAAGGAATCACTAAAAACTTAAAACTTGGTAAAAACCTCAATTTGGAAAGTAGAAATGTTATACAAATGGGATATTTGGGGTTTGGGAAATGGCTAAATTAGTACCCCCAGTACTGGGATTAAAAGCCTGCTGCTAACCAGGTTTTATTTTGTGGGCATGTGCATGCACTCATAGGCAAGAAGAGGGCGTCAGATTGATTACCTGGAGCTGGAGTGGGAACTGGGAAGCAAACTCTAAAGCAAGAATCTTAACCACTTAGTCTTAAGTTATGTCTGTGGAGAGTGCTCAAGTGATTTAGATACTGTTAAGTGAAAGCACATTGTTTAGAGAACATCGAGACCACATTATCAGGTAGTTAGAAGCTGAACGAATGGCTTCTTTGTGCTGCTCTGGAGACTAGCTGTAATCCATAGGTAAAGGAAGCCATGCTCTGTTCCTGGATTTCAGCTAAAAATTAGTCTGCAGGTTAGCATTAGAGCAGGGTTGTGTTGGTTTGGTAGTTGGGTGCTGGACAGAGTGGTCAGGTCATATGACTGGTCAAATATGTTCCCCTTTCTTGTGGGTAACTTTTTAAAAAAGATTTATTTATTTTATGTATATGAGTACACTGTAGTTATCTTCAGACACACCAGAAGAGGGCATCAGATCCCATTACAGATGGTTGTGAGCCACCATGTGGTTGCTGGGAATTGAACTCAGGACCTCTGGAAAAGCAATCAGTGCTCTTAACCACTGAGCCATCTTTCCAGCTCTCTTGTGGGTAACTTAATGCAACAGCTGATGCCATTCCCATGAGAGAGCCATGGTGCTGAGGCCAACATGCTTCTCAGTGCAGGGATAGTTAGTATGTTCATCTTTGCAATCTTGCCTGATATCATCAGGGGAGGGAAGTAACCAAATCTCCCCAAATGCATTGTGGTCTAGGAAAGCAGATGTAGCCAGTCCTTTGCCTCAGAGACCAGTGACCTGTTTATAGTTTAGGCTATTATTAGGTCATTTCCAAACATTTTTTTCTAGATAGATTTTGGGGACCCCTCCATTTCTCTATGTAGCCCTGGCTATTCTGAACTTACTCTGTAGACCAGGCTGATAGAGAAATCAGATCTGCCTGCATTTTGCATCTCTAGCACAGCAATTAAAGGTATGCCCCATCACGTGGATGGGGAATGATTCTTGAACCTAGTTTCTGGACAGAGGTCCTGCCTGAGATACAGGCTAGTGACTGGGTACCAGAAGTTCTCTGGGCCAGTAGGTGCTGAGAAGGAACCGACTTTCATCCATTCTCTCGTTTCTCACTGATTGGGCAGTGTTATCATGGGCTGTATTTTTTTATTTGCAGGATTTGTTCCAACAGTCTGTTAAAACATGGTGGATTACTATGAAGTGCTGGGCGTGCAGAGACATGCCTCATCTGAGGACATTAAAAAGGCGTAAGTGATTCTAATTCTGAGATGATATTCTACCATGGTTCATTGGTAATTAGATAATGTAAAAATTAGGTTTATTCATTTTATGTGTGAATGGTTTGCTTGCCTGCATGTATGTGTGTGCTCATTGTTCAAGGAAGTCAGAATATGTATATGATCCAGTTGCAAACCACCGTATGGGTGCTGGGAATCAGACTTGGGATCTCAGTAAGAGCAACAGGTGCTCTCAAACCCTGAACAAGGCACCCACCCTATACTGGGATCTAATCTAGGAGACTCATACCTGATAGGCAGGCACTGGTGTACTGCCCAACACTGACTTAAAGTGACTTTTAACCCTATGGTTTAATTTTAGGTTAAAGTGCTAACATTTGTGCTCAGACCTGGAAATTATTGGGCATTCTATCTAATTGGTGATCTTTAGGTTCCTATGAAGAAAGATCCACCCAATCTTAAAACAGTGAAGTAGATGATTCTTAGGAGGTCAACCTGGCTTTCACACTCATACATACACACATTTGTGCACACATACACACATACACACATACACACATATATACACGTACACCCCCAAAACTTGACAACTCATACCATGTCCCAAAATAGAAATGTTAAAATTGCCTTTGTATGCTAGAGGTCTTGGGTTCCATCTGCAGTTCCTGGTACTATCTATATTTACTTTGTGGTAATTTATATTATGCCTTTTTCTCTCCCTGGTGTTTCTGAATTCCAACCTAGGCCTATTGTCTCCACTGAACTATATTTGTAGCTTAGCTCTTCACCATTATTTTTTAAAATGTTTGTGTACGCTGGGTGATGTTGGCACATTCCTTTAATCCCAGTACTTGGAGGCAGAGGCAGGCAGATCTCTGTGACTTGAGACCAGCCTGGTCTATAAAGTGAGTCCAAGACAGCCAGGACTCTGTTACACAGAGGGTTGGGGTGTAACCAGGGGCATAACCAGTTGAGTCTGAGTGTTCTAGTAGTTTATTTCTGTTGCTGTGATGAAATACCCAAAAGAAACAGTAGAAAGGGATGTATCTCATGTTAGAGGCCAGGTCACATAGTCATCACTGTGGAGAAGTCATGGCAGAAGCGTCAAATAGCTAGTTACATTATATCTACTATAGTTAAGATAAATGAGTGCATAGATGGTTGTGTTCTTGCTTGTGCTCAGCTTGATTTCTTTGCAGTCTAGGGGTCTTGACTACAGAATGGTGCTGTATCTAATTTTCCCACATCAGCCTCCTTGAGACCATTCTCCAAGTGATTCTAGGTTATGTCAAGTTAGCAATTACAGTTAACATGACTCCTGGGTTTTCATATACTCCTTATAAGGTTTATACAGGATACTGGATATTTGTCTTAATTCCAGTATTGTATATAACTTCCCCTAATGTTTTGCTTTAGCTTAAAGTTGTGTACGTACTTAGGCGCTCTATCACTCACTGGCCATACTTTAGCCACAAAAGTTGATATTTCAATTTTGTTTAGACATCAAATCTAGAACAAGTGGCTTGTGCTGTGGGAGATGTTCTTCCTTTATATTGATGAGTGGAATATTGGGATGGCTGGGAAAAAAATAGAAATACGAGGGAATTATGTAAATTGTATCTGTTCTGCTCCGTGGACAGGGAGCTGTCTACATTCTGTACATGCTTAACCTGTTCACCAGAGCCTTGCATCATCTGACATACAAGTTTTCAAACTAATTCTTCTTGCTAATTTGTGCTAGTATCCAAAATTAGAACTTGCTTATTTCATTCTCAGGAAAAGGGGGTTTACTGCTAAGATATTCTTACACCTAATGGTGTAGCCATTTTCTGCTTAAGGGTAGGATTTTTTGTTTTTGTTTTTTTTTTTCCCCCCCTCCTTTTTTTCCTTTTTTGAGACAGGATTTTTTTACTGTGTAGCCATGGCTGGACAGACCCATTGCTGGAATTAAAGGTGTGCTAGCTGCTTATGTTAATTAAAATTCTATGGACTTCATATGTACTCAATATACACCCTTTTCATCTTTCAAGGTATCGAAAACAGGCACTTAAATGGCACCCGGACAAAAATCCTGAAAATAAAGAAGAAGCAGAGCGGAAATTCAAACAAGTAGCTGAGGCATATGAAGTGTTATCGGATGGTAAGTAAGTAAGCTGAGCTTGTGAAGGGCTCTGAGAGGGTGTCTCAGAACAGGGTTTTCTAGAGAGCTCCGACACAAAATTTGTTTGCTCCCAGCTAGACTGCTCCCCCTTTCCAAAGGTTTTTATTTTCTTGTGGACTTTGTATGTGGTACATCTAACCATGGGTGTTGAGGTGCTATAAGCCGTGGGCTGTAGACATTGTTCTACTGCAGCAGGGTTTTGTTAATGGGGTTTTACTACTTACACAAGGAAGGGATGCTCCAATTTAGATTTACACATACAAACACACACCCCACTTTGGATCTAGAGCATAGAGCCTCTGTGAAGGTTTTTTTGCATGCAATTGGGTGAACGGTTAGATGTCAGCTGGGGGCAGCGATCAAATTTGAGTTTGTGGTGAAGGAAAGATTTTGCATCTACAAGGCTGGGAATAGTACCAGAGACAGGAAGAGTATTGCCCACATCCTAAGCACTATCCTGCTGGGTGGCCTGGTATGAGTCAAGGCATTTAAAAGGTTAGATACTGATTGACTGATCATAGGAAATAATAGGTCACTGTCTTAAAAAGTCTATTTCTAGAAGGAACCTGACCTAAAACTCAATGAGCCAGCTTATTGACATACAACTCCTTGCATTATCAATACTCTGAATATATAACGTTCTCCCCAGTTTTAAAGGCAGCCCTGGAAACTTCACAGTCATCTCCCCCCCCCCCCCCATGAAGACATTGATAACAGAGATCCTGCAAAAGTTGCTTTTGAGCTCTAGTGGCTGGAGCCTGAGCTTCAGAGCTTATGTTACTGTTCTTACAAGTCAAGATGGGACAGCTCTTCACCTTGTTTCCCATGTTGTAGAATATAACATAAGATTTTTGGGGAAGACAGAAGGATGTGGCAGCTGTGCTTTGGCTGTCCTAGAAGCGCAAAGGCAGCAAGCAGGGCTTGTGCATACCAGATAGCACCTGTGAGCTGAGTTGAGTGAGTGAGTGGTGGTCAGCTCAGCAGATGCTGAGCCTGACCCTGTGCAGTGCAGCTTGTATAGTAAGCACTTGTAGCAGTTACAAGTAAATTTGCCAGTTCAGGAGACCTGCCTCCTTTTTAAAGTCAAGGGTCTTCTAAATGGACATAGATTTAAAATGGAAAATACTGACTGAATTTTGAGGGTTTGAAAGAACTTATCAATACTGATTGTTTTTCTCAAATTTAAAGCTAAAAAGCGGGACATCTACGACAAGTACGGCAAAGAAGGATTAAATTGTGGAGGAGGAGGAGGAGGAGGAGGAGGTATGTCAATTTTCTTTTTGGAGATAAATTTGTTCAGTTCTTATGATTTGTACCTGAGAGTCAATAGGGATTTGCCTTAAAAGTGGTGAGTTGTGTAAAGGAAATATTTACAGGAACTGCTTGATGGTCAGGCATGGTGGTACATGCTGAAAATCTAAGCACTTTACAGGCTAAGGCAGGGCAGTACCTGTGAGTTAAAAGCCTGCCTGGTAGGTTTCAGATCACTCTATATGATTCTTCTGAAGTAAGTCTGCCTCCTTAAAGGATTAAAAACTAATTTAAAAAAATATAAAAAACTGAACCAAAAGAGAATTTGACAGGAGCTTTGAGAGTTAAAGGCCAGCCTGCTTTACATAGTGAGGACCTGCTTCAATGTATGTGGAAGTATTTGCTCTGATAAGATAACCTTACTGTGTTTTCAGCAGTGACATTGCCTATTGTATGAAAATGGTACTTAGCAGATGGGCTGCCTCACTGTGGTCCTTAGAATGCTTGCTGTGACCTAATGTTGTACCTGTGGGGAAATTGGGGTGAATATTTTTGGCTTTCATAAGCCTTTATAACTAATAACAAAAAGTGTGGACAGTGATTTAATTACATTAAAGCGGCATTGTAGACAGACACTGAGAAATTCATAGGACTTAGAGATCTGAGCACTCATGTGGTCAAATGCTAGGCAAATGCAGTTAGCATCAGTGATAAGGCTCTTGGGTTTTTAGAATCCCAGATGTGTGGAATAGATTCTTTCTTAGACCATGAAATATACAAAAGTTTATGAACAAACAGTTGCTTTGAAATAGCAGAATTCATAAGCTTAATACTTTTTGTATAGGTGGAATTCATTTTGACAGTCCATTTGAGTTTGGCTTCACATTCCGGAATCCAGAAGATGTCTTCAGGGAATTTTTTGGTGGAAGGGACCCATTTTCATTTGACTTCTTTGGTAAGTACCTACTTGGTCCATCCTTTGGTCTGGCCTAGTGAGGGCTGGTGCATTTAACATTGTGTTGTGTTACTGATTGATCTCTTATCTTTACGGACCAATGGAGTGCTCCGACATTTTTTCTGCCAACCTTTTCAGAGCTTTTGGATTTATGACTTCAGCAATAAGGATTTTAGGGAATTATTTTCCTCTTCCATGTGTATTATTTGATCCTAGTTAATTTGTTTTTGCTCTCCAGTGAATCCATGGTTGGTTGGCACAGGATAAGATGTTGGAAATCTGATCTTAATCTCTTGTAAACATTTATTTCTTGCTTTTGGTGCTCAGGATTTGAAACCAGGATCTTGGATATACTGACATCTTTGTCATTCACCTACCTGCAAGCTAGTTTATTAGTGAGTGTGTGAAATGCACTAAGCATCATAGATGCTGGTCCAGACCATATGGGTTCCATAAACACGCCCTAACTGTTATTATAGTCCACTTAAGAGTGTGAAGAAAGGATGCATCTAGAGCAAGGTGGATGGCGTTGAGATGGCAGCTGTTGGATTGTGGGGAAGTAGATTTTCCCATCTCTTTCCTTTAGTCTGATGCCTGACCCTGGACTCTTAGGGATCTTGTGCAAACTTTTCCATGTCCTTGTCAGCTGTCACTTAGTTACTAGGAATCTTCCTTATGGCTGAGCGTTGGTGAGCACTGGACATGGGAGGTCAAGGTTGAACGTGTTATTGCTGCCTCTCTTTTGTCCTGGTGCACTGAGAGGGAAACACATCCTGTGTGGCTGAAGAAACTTGAACATCACCAGCAAACACCCAGGAGGAATAAAAGACAGTTGTATCTATCAGTGATAGCAAAGGGAGACAGGCAGGATCCCTGCATGTCATGATGTCATGGGTGTGAAGAGGAACAAGTCACCCTGGATCTGGTAGGTCTTGGACTTTTCATGTTGTGATACTAAGTTGATCTCAATGGGTGAGTGTGTGGAGGGGAGGGAGAGGCAGAGGCTGATTTTTCTTTATCCTTCCTGCCTTTCAGAGAGAGATATTTTACTTTTATTTTGCCTTCCTGAGGGAACGAAAACAGTAAATGTGTCAGAGCATGCTCACTCATAGCTGAAATTAAATAGGAGAAAGATTTATTGTGAGTGAGGGTTGGGATGGACCAACTTTAATGTTTGCAGAAACATACAGAAAGCTCCCTATAAACAGATGAGTAGGAGTGAGGCTAGATATAATTGTAGAGCAATTAGAATTTCAGATTAGGAACAGTCCAATAGCAGTAGACAGTCTAAATATGGCTCAGCAGGTGAAGGTACCTGCTACCAAACTTGAGGGCCTGAATTCGGTGGTTGAGTATTTATTTGTACAGGAGCACATTAATAAATAAACGTGTGGGAAAAAGAGTAAAAATTTAAAGATCTCTATGGCCTCTACATATTTAAGATGAGCAAAAGTAATTTGTAGTAAGAGAAAATGAACATTTGTTGTATTCTTTGTAACTCTTAGGAAAACTAAGATATAGCTAGATATGATCATGTCTAGCTGAAGTACCAGGTCTGAGCTTCAAGGCAGCCTGTCCCACCTAGGAATAACCAAAACAAAGCAATAAAATCACTTCTATGTATTTTTTTCTAAAGAAATTAGTGTTTAATAATTGACACCTTGGTTTGTTGTGGGACAGCAGTGTTACATGGAGTCTGTTCTGATGATGTCTGACCTGCTGTTGTTAGATAGCTGAGCGAAAGACTTGCCTTCTCCAGTTTGGGAGTTAATAAGATGAAGGAGGCCAACTTTTCTGTCTTTGAGGAGGTCAGGCATCTGAAACACTGCTTTATCTTGCCTAATTAAAGAAAAAATTGAAGCCTTTGTTGTGGTACACATCTTTGTAGTCTAGAACTTGGGAAATTGGGACAGAGGATCATGAGTTTGAAGTTAGTTAAGAATACATAGTGAATTATAAACAACAAAAACTAAAACCTTCAAAATCTCACTTGGGGTGGAAGATGACATAGATATTTTGAGACTAGCCTGAGCTACTTTGAGAGCCTGTCTAGAAGACAAACAAAAATTAAGGACTGTGGATGTTGGTCAGTGGTAGATGCTTACCTATTACGTACAAACCCTGGATTCTGTCCCTAGTACTGTCACAGAAAAGAGGCCGGTGTTCCTTTTTAGTGAATTAATACTCAAGTGCTTGTTTTCCTTGAGAAAAAGAGTCTGACACTCTAGTCTTTGGACAGTTCTTTCCATGGAAGGGTCTGTATTAGAGCTTTTCATTAGATGTGCCTAAGTTTGTATCAGTAGTGCAAGAAAGAATGTAGTAGTATGCTTGCTAAGTCTGCTCCACCTCAGGTATGGCTCAGATAGGCACTCTCTCCCTGCTTTGCCGACATAAGTGTGGCAGTGATAATTCTTTAATCCATTCTTGTAGGTCTTCTAGGGGACTTCCATTTTCAGGCAGTAAGGATTTTCGCACAGGAAAAGAAGTTGCTCCATGGCTACTACGTGTATGAGGTGACCGTGCAGCCTGCTGGTGGTATGTGGAGTGTAGACTGGGTTCTTTGTGCAGGGCTGGGGGACTTAGTGTATGGTCAGCAGCATTCCAAGCCCTTGTAAACCTAGTCACAATGGCTATTGATTGTAGCCAGTTATTTTTCAGTTTTAAGTTTCCATTCAACCAACTTTTATATTCCTTTTTGTTATGTTTTGTTTTTTTCAGAGTAGCTCCCTCTTACAAATATGCTGGATGCAGTATAATGTACTGTGCCAACAATCACAGCAACTTGAGAGGTTGAGACAGATGGTCTTTTCTGGGTTTTATAGACCCTGTCCCTATCCCTTTTCTATCTCTCAAAAAGTCATTTTTAAGATTTTTGTTTTAAAATGTAGTCCAGGCTGTCCCTGTATTTCTGGCCAGCCTTCTAAGTGCTGGGATTGCGCAATGTCCTCATGTCCTATTGTGAGGTATTGTTGAGCTATACTGCTAAAAAAAAATTCAGGTCTCTTCCCTTAGTGATGGGGTGGGGTCCTTAGAGACTCTGAGAAGGGAGATGCTCTAGAATCCTGCAGGAGCTGAAACACTTTCCCCTGTGACTAGCAACTTTTCTAGGAAGGCCAGGATACAGGCATTTTCCACAAGTAGCTTAGTGGAGGGGGGTGTATATGGAATGTTGAGGTTAGCTAACCTTTGCATTTCCCAGAATAAGGATTGCACCCACAAATGAACTTTTGTGGAAATGTTGATAGAAGACAGGGTGTACATTAATTCAAATTAGGTTGATCTCTTCGTGTGTTTTACTGACCCAGGACATCATTACTTGTGTCCTGGTTCTGTAAACCTGGTAATGTAAGACTGACAAGTTCCTGGCAGTAGGGCTTTTGGTTCTAGTAGTTACAACAGGAAGCATCTCTTAGAGAACTGTGTGGGTTCAATTCCACACTTTATTCTCATTCTCAGGAATAACCAAATTGCCTTTGACATTGTTGGCAGAGGGTCTTTTCTTTCCCTTTACCACTTAGTATGCTCTTTCTTCACAAAGACTTGTGAATCTGGGGAAGGATTTGGTAGTCCACTGGAAAAAGTCCATGGTATGGAGAACCTTGGAAAAAACCTTGTGGGGGAGGGTAATTGTGTGGAGGGTATTTCTTCTGAGCCATAAATTTAATGTAGTGAGTCAGTCATTTTACTCTCCAGGATTCGAGGAAGTGGCCAGTGAGGACTTGGAACCTAGTGAAGAACTAGACCAGCCCTGTTTTGAGGAGTCAGTAGAAGACGCCCTGAGTGACGAGCAGAGTGAGGTTTTGGATGTGATATCCAGTGAGGAGCTGGACCTTAGTGAAGATGAGTCGAGTGAAGGCTGTAGCTGGGGCCAGGGCGGACTTCTCAGTGAGGACCTGGACCTCATCTCCAGCGAGGAGGAAGCCAGTCTCGGGGATGCGGAGGAGCTCAGCGAGGAGTATGAGGAGCTGCTGAGCGAGGAGGAGCACAGTGGGCCGGAACCCGAGGCGCTGCTTGTTCAACAATAAACAAAAAGGAATGACCTTTTTGGGTCTCTGTTTTATAAGAAAGTTTATTTTATTTAAAGTTTATCTAGAATAAAAAGAATTGCTTCTATCACCACCACGTTGTATTTGGTCAGATTACCAGAGTTGACTTGGAGACAGACCAAGGGGGTAGGGGGTCCCAGGCCAGTGCTCTTTGTAGGAGGACTGAGCTAACAGCCCAGGTAGCACTGGGAGTGCTGTAACAAAGGGACTTAAACAACAGAAACTTCCCCAGAGTGCTGCAACCAAAGTAAAGGTATGCCGGGGTCCCTGCTGACCTGAGGCAGATGTGCTGTAGGCAACTCCCAGCTGCTAAGAGTGCAGTGAGTCTTAATATCATCTCTGTGCCATAGCATCATCCTGTGACCAGTGATGATCCCTGGTCCTTAATTCCCTTTGATCTTGATTATTTCAGGGAGCTGGTAGTAAGAGCCCAGGATCCTTTACGATAAGATGAGATTCCAGCTCAGTAAGATTCTTAGCAGTTGCTTAGAAGCTAGTAGTACATTTAGAAGTAGAAAATCTTGAAAGCTGGGGATGTTTTAAAAGAGTTGGAAGTTAGGAAAAATGTAATTTCAGAGATCAGAGTGGCGCCGACAAAACAGATGGCTTAATCTTGCATTGGATTGGTGACTGCATCTCTCATATGTGCTTGTTTTAAGGACAAAGTGCCATTTTCTCTTCCCAGTGGGATTTGAAAGAGAGTAGTGGATAAGATTTAAAAGTATGTAGAAGCACTTTATAGACTGGTTTCCAGTTAGTTGTTAAAGTGCTACATTTTCATTGGGTTTTAGAATACAGCTTGCCTGCATCTTTCATTAGCTTCCTTGTTCTTTCTAAAAGAAAGATGGTAGGAGCTACATTGAATTAGAGATTGATACTTAACCGTGCTCCCAAAAACTAGTCCTGGCCGGGAGGAAGAAGGATGGAGGCTACTTTGATTCCCCCCTCCTCCCAATATGATCTGGTTGATTCAAGATTGCTGATATATTCATTTAAAAAAATTTTTTTTACGTGTATTGATGTTTTCTCTGCATATATGTCTATGTCAGGATGTCAGATCCCCTGGAACTGTTGTGAGCTGCCTTGTAGGTTCTGGGAATTGAAACTGGGTCCTCTGGAAGAGCAGCCAGTGCTCTTAACTGAGCCATCTCTCCAGTCCCTGAAGACATTTGAGGTGTTCTGAGGCTTGCGTTTTTTGCTGTAGATTACCCCACAGCCATTGAGCAGTGAGGTTTTCATTTACTTTGTAAGGTTTTTCTGTAACACTTCCTGTTCTCCTCCACGCTCCTCCATATAAGTGAAGAACACAAGTACCTTGTTTGGTTGCTCAGTACAAAATTTGACTTTCTGAGACAGGGTCATTCCATGTAGCCTCACCTGGCCTGGAACTTGCTATGTAGATCCAGCTGGTCTCAACTCACATTAGCCTGCCTTTGCCTCTTTCTCCTGTGTGAAGATTAAGGGGGTGTGCATCACGTCTTTAATATTGTCTTCATGACAGTGGACAACTCACAGGTGAGCCCGACACCCTTGGGTATATCCATGATGTTCTTGGATAGGAAGAGTAGTCTAATGAACCCTAAGCTTCCTGGTGTGGGTTTAGGGAACAATGGCAATGCATTGCTTTTTAATTTACCTCGTGGGAGGGGAAGCAGCAGGTTCACATTGTGTGAGAGCAGTTAGCATAGAAGATAGAACTAAAAACTGAATTGTCATCTTAGAACAGCAGAAGGCACCCCTATCCTCCCAATAAAGCCATTGGATGTCCTAGCATGTTCACTCTAGGGGAAAGTCTGTGATTACTGTGTCTCCTGGGCTCCTTATGAAGTAGACTATAATAATAAACAAAATCACTTTAGAAGTTGGAAGTGACAACTTGTTTAACATACACGATACCCTTTAGTTGTATCTACCCTGAGTGTCAAGTCTGTGGCTCAGTGTGGTGCTGGGCTGTGGTTTTATTTCTGTTAATTCCAAGTAGTCATTTTCCATTTTTGAAGTGTAAAAAGGTACCATTTGAAAAATGGGAGTTGTAACGAGGGAACACTTTAAATTTAGTTCTTAGGAGTGGAATTAGTCCTTGCCCTGTATCTCTCCTTAGGATGTTTTTCTTTTTTCCTTTTAAAATTAATTTTGCTATATGTTCATTGATGTTTTGCCTTCAATATGTCTGTGAGGTGTCAGATCCCCTGGAACTGGAGTTAGACAGTTGTGAGTTACCATGTCTGTGCTGGGAATTGAACCTAAATCCTCTGGAAGAGCAATCAGTGCTTTTAACTGCTGAGTCATCTTTCCAGCCCTGTATTTTTCTTTTGCTTTTGCTCGAGAATTGGTTTCACCATGTGGCCTTGGCTAGTTGAGAATTTGTAACAGTCCTTTTTGCCTTAGGGTTAGGATTAGGGGACATGTGCAGATGCTTAGCAGTTTTGTGGGGAGGTAGGTCCCAGTGAATTGCTCAGGTTGGCCTAGCTCTCAAATGCTGAGATTTTAATCCTACGTTGTATTGGTAATTTGGTTTTAAAGTCACTCAGTTTTTAGGTGTTAGGAATTCCCATGGTGTGTTCTGCCTCCACCCTCATCCCCTTGTACTTTTCTGTTTTGGGAGTTGATATGGAAGCATAGGGCTATGGAGTGTTTGGGCCTTGAGTCATTAGTATATTCTACCTGCTGTGTGAGCCGTGTTGACGGCATAGTTTGCTCCTGGGCTTTTATTGGTAGGGAGCTCACAGAAGCATCAGATTCCAAATTAGTATTCTGTAATGTAAAATGTGAACATTTCATTAGTCTTACATGTTTACCTCGTTTAGGGTTTTTGTTACCTTTTATGTACCCAGTGTGGTTCCCCTCTCCTCCCCTCCCCTTCCCTCCCCTCCCCTCTCCTTTCTGTTTTTCTTTCTACCACTTAGATATTTTTTGTCAGTCCTTGGAGTATTGGTTACTTCAGTGTCAGAAAACAGGATCACACAAAGTTCCTCCTTAAAATATTTAAAATGTATGGGTGCATGCCTGGTGTTGGCAGAAGCCAGAAGTGAATGGCTGTGAGTCACCCTGTCTATGGTGGGAATTGAACTCCCTGGATCCTCTGGAAGAGCAGTCAGTATTTTTACCTGCTGAGCCGTCTCCAACCCCTCTTAAAATTTTTTGTTCAGTAAATTACATGCAAGTGTGTGTTGGCTGTTGGAGGTCAGAGGACCTTCTGCAGTTTTCTCCATCCACTTTGATAGTTCCAAGGAATACACTCGTGTCAGCAGACATGTACACTCTGAGGCATCTTATCTTAGCAGCCATTATTCTGTTTTCATTCCCTGAGACAGGGTCTTATTATGTGATCTCATCACTTCCAGATTGCTGTTATGAATGAATTCTAACGTTGTAACTGAAATGATATGTCTTGGTGATTCATGGGATGGAGCACATTTTTAAGGAAGTGCTCCCACTGAGCCACACTGAAGTTCCCAAATAATCCAGAACAGTTAATAAGGAGAAATTGCAGGTTATAACTCTTGAATTTAGTATAAATGACTCCTTTATATTGTTTTGGTATCCTTTAAAAAAAAAAAGAAAACAACAAAAAACTGACCACTAAGTAAAACTTGAGCATTTGCAAATAAAGCCATGGTTGGGTCGGGGCATAAAATGGCCTAGCCTGGTGAAAGCACTTGGCTGTGCAAGCCTGGTGACTTGACAGTAAGGTGAGAGGAGAGAACTGTCCTGTGACCTCTACAAGCATGCTCTGTTAGTACCCCCACTCCAAAGTGTGTACATAGATATACTGTTAAAGATTTTAGAAAAGAGAAGGCTTGGTTAATTTAAGATTAGCTGTGGAGAATTTGTTTTTCATGATGATGTGGATTGTCCCCAGTTTGTTGTGAATATCACTGCTTGTAACTGTCCCAGTCAAGATGGGAGAGCCTAGGCTGGCTTCAAACTCGACTGTGTAGCTGAGGATGGACTTAACATCGGATCCTTCTGCCTCTCGAAACTGCTGAGTTCACAGGTGCTGGGAATGAAACCTGAGGCTTTGTACTAAGCTCCAGCCCAGCCATTTGAAATTCTTTCTTTCTCTTTCTTTCTTTCTTTCTTTCTTTCTTTCTTTCTTTCTTTCTTTCTTTCTTTCTTCCTTCCTTCCTTCCTTCCTTCCTTCCTTCCTTCCTTCCTTCCTTCCTTCCTTCCTTCCCTCCCTCCCTCCCTCCCTCCCTCCCTCCCTCCCTCCATTTTTAAACAAAACAAGGTCTTACTATGTAGTCCTGATTGGCCTGGAACTCAGAAATTCCCTTTCCTCTGCCTCCTAAGTGCTAGGATTTAAGTATTATTCACGATACTGGTTTAATGATTCCTTTGCTTTTAGTTTGGGTATTATAAATACAAAAATTGCTATCCATGGTGTGGGCCTGCTGTCTAGGAAACCTTGGTTTATTGGCTGCTAATCAGTTTTAGTAAGTGAAATGTCCAAGTTTTTTTTTTTTTTAAGTTTTAAAAAATAGATTTATTTATTATATATACAGTGTTCTGCCTGTGTATGTATATCTATCTATCTATCTATCTATCTATCTATCTATCTATCTATCTATCTATCTAATCTATCTATGCCTGCATGTCAGAAGAGGCCACCAGATCCCATTACAGATGGTTGTGAGCCACCATGTGGTTGCTGGGAATTGAACTCAGGGCCTCTAGAAGAGCAGTCAGTGCTCTCAACCACTGAGCCATCTCTCTAGCCCATGTCCAAGTTTTATTTGTAGTCTTTGTACAAGTTTTGTTTGCAGTCTTTGTAGCTATTGGGAAATTTTACTTCGTTGTTTTTTTTTTTTTTTTTCCTCTTTTAAATGATGGAAGAAAGGAAAGAGTCTGTTTATAAGGGGTGGCCTATACTGGAACACAGTAACACAGCATTCAGGTCAGACAGCTCACATATAGTACCCCTTTCTGGCTGTACCCAAATGAACAAACCCATACACAGACATACTCTTAAATATTTAAAAATAGGTTCTGGGAAGAAAAATATCATAAAATACAATAAGACAAAATTCATAAAAAGATGACATCTCTTAGTCACAGCTCAGACAGCCATGGGTCACGTTGGTGAATACAGAAGTTCTTTCACCCAACCACTGTGAAATCTTAGAAGAAACCATCCCGGGCTACTTAGGCAGGGCCCTTAGGTAGAGCTTCCTGGCCAGCCTTGTACAGGATAACCTTCTTGTCTACTTTGAGCTTCTCTTCCGTGCCCATCTCAAGCCTTCTGGAGCACTCCAAGCCTTTGCTTTGGTCCCCGTGGTCTCCCCTGAAAATAGCATTTTGGGCAATCCTAGACAGAGATGCCTGTTCTGGAACCAGGGCCTGCTAGGATGGTGTGTTCATTTGACTTTAAGTAGACCAGCTGGTTCTTGATTTGTCCTTTCCCTTCCTTTTGTCATTTATGCATCTATGATAACTTTCTACATGTATTTATATTTGAAAGTATGTGATGTATGGTTCTTTACAGATTTTCTACTTTACTAGGGGAAATAAAAACACTAAGGTAAGTTTTAAAAGTAATAGTTATAAATATTATGTTAGCTGCCATAATGAAAAACTGAGCTTGCTGCTGCCTGTAGATTGTAGTGTTGATACTTGTTCTATGTAGAGTATTCCTTGCTGAATCATTGGTGAAGCATTGCTGAAGCATTTTCTTTTCAGGGCCATCATGTGACATTATGGTCACTTGTCCCAGCAGAAGTACTTCAGAAGTATAGTCCTGTCCCTGCCAGTTCATGTCAGAACAGATTCCATTGGTCTTATAAAGATATAAGATTCTCGTGTGTTCTTGAGTGTCCTGCTGCCTATGTGTCTGTATCACATGAATACTGCCCATGGAGGCCAGAAGAAGATGTTGGGGCCCCTGGAATTGGAGTTGAGATGGTTGTCAGCCTCTGCTTTTAACTTCTGAGTCAAGTTTTGAGCCATCAAATTGAATAGATATGAGAAAGGAATTATTGGGACAGCTTCTTCAGGATCACCAGCAATTATATTCACCTGTTGCTGTTGTTTTGGAACTTTTGTAGACCAGGCTTGTCTCAGATTTGGAGATCTGTTTGTCTCAAGTCAGGCATCTTACAAGTACCTTTAACTTCGCTTCTGGGTGATCTGATGCGTCTGGCCTCTCTGTGTACCTGTATGCACATGCACCTAAACTATACCTAACTATACATAAAATAATGAAAAGTTAAAAAAACAACAACAAAGTTGACCTAAATCGAAACCATCTTTTTGTTTCTGTTTTTCAAGACAGGGTTTCTCTGTGTAGCCCTGGCTATCCTGGAACTTGCTCTGTAGACCATGCTGGCCTTGAAATCACAGAGATCCACCTTTAGGAGTGCTGGCATTAGAGGCTTGTGCCACACAATGCTGGGCTGAAACCATCTTTTCTAATGGACCTATTCGTGTACTGAGCAAAAGCTTGGATGAATGGCCCTCTGAAGGCTTGGTGAGGTCGTGCCGTTCCTATTAGGCCTCTGTCTGGTCATTTGCACTGAGCTTTATTTGAATGATACCAATAAGTGAAAGTTGTTGAGCATGTGCTCCAGAGTGCTAAGAGCTGTTAGGTGTTTGTGCCTAGACCATTGTGTATCAAAGCATTAACCCATTTTTCTTCCTCTATGGAAAAAAAAACCCAAATATTTTCATAACACATTTTTAAAAAATCTATTTCTAGAAGACCCATTTGATGACATTTTTGGAAACCGAAGGGGTCCCCGAGGAAGTAGAAGCCGAGGTGCTGGCTCCTTTTTCTCTGCGTTCAGTGGATTTCCTTCTTTTGGAAGTGGATTTTCTGCTTTTGAATCAGGTATTAAAGCCTTACATTTGATCTGTCTTTTAGCTAGTATAGTTTGAAGTTTGTATGGGACAGGGCAGGCAAGTTTCTCTTTGGTTGGATATGTTTCCTGTTTTGAGGATCGGTAGTGTAGACAGATTCTTGTGAAGATACTACCTGTAATCCTACCACACTGATTACCAGGTTTGAGCCCAGTCAGGGTTTGTAAAGGCTTCTTGTCAAAATAAAAGCCATGGCCACTAGTTGTGGATGTGAGCGGGTATGGGTATGTAGTTACTCCTGCATTAAGGTGCTCATAAGGTGTGGGCCAAATGTGACATATACTCAGGGTTCTCAAAATCTGTATATGAGAAAGCAGGGCATTATTTCAGTCTTTAAAAATAATTCTACTGTTGTGTGTATGTTTGGGCATAGGCATGCCATTGTATGTATTTGGAGGCCAGAGAAAAGTCTCTTATAGTTTCTTGAAGTTTTCTCCTTCAACATGGGTTCTAGGGATGGAACTAAGGTTATCCGGTTTTAATGGCAAGCACCTCCCCCCGACCCCATACTCCCAAAACACCTATTCTCTCTCTTTCTCTCTCCCCCCTCTCTCACCACTGGAGAAAAGTAGCTAATAGACCTATAGCATTGGTTTCTGTGTATGGCCTTGCTGTTCACCGGCATGTGTTGACTCCACCCCCAACCCTTACAGTCTCACTCTGTAGATTAGGATGGTCTTAGATCACAGGAATCCACGTGTCACTTCATCCCACATGCTTGGATTAATTTGAAGGCATGTGCCACACCAGGACCTTGGCATGTTTTTTGAGGCAGCGTTTGGGAGAAAAAATTAAAAATACAGGTGTTTGTGCATGTTTGTTATGTGTATGTGCAGGCACTTGGTAGGGAACACCTGGCCTGCACGGAGATGGAGAGGACTTTGCAGTTTTCCTTCTACCATGTGGGTAGAGTGTCATTCAGGCTTAAACTAGTTAAGTGCCTCACCACACTTGGCTCCCTTTGAGGCTTACAAATTTGGGATTCAGTAATTTTTGTATGTAGCTTGTAACTGTACTTTTCTGTTTCTTTGTAGGCTTTACTCCATTCGGGTCACTAGGTCACGGGGGTGTCACTTCATTCTCTTCTTCGTCATACGGTGGCAGTGGAACGGGCAACTTCAAATCAATATCAACTTCAACTAAGATAGTTAATGGCAAAAAAATCACTACAAAGAGGTATTTTTCTTAAATTAATTTATACATTTACTTTTGAGGCAGCAAACTCAGCTAGACCAGGAACTCACCTAGACCAGGTTGGCCCCAGATTCACAGAGATCCACCTGTCTCTGCCTTCAGTGCATTAAATGCTTAGTTAGGATCTTGAATTTCTTGATTCTTCTGCCTCCTGAGATCATAGTACTGTAGTCACACCTTTGTGACACCATTATTGTGCTGAGGCTTAAAGTTCAGGATCTTACCCATTCTAGGCAAGTTCCCTACAGACAGAGCTATATCACCAGCCTATTACTATTATTGTTATCATCATCATCATTATTGTTGTTGTTTCTCACAAGTATTTATTTTTTTGAGACATGGCAGACCTAGTTGACATTGAACCCCTAACCCTTCTGCCTGTCTTCCTAGTGAGGGTTAACAGGATTAAAGTCATGCATATCGTATGTAGCTTAGTGTTTTGTTCTTAGTAGCAAGGTACAACAGTATTTCATATGCAGGCACAGCTCCCAGAGCTGAAGTATTAACCATGAAGCTTTTTGCGTTCGGTATTTGCTTAAGTGTGTGGTCATTTGTAGTGAGCTTCCCTGACATTATCAGTGTAGGGAAGTGAAAGTGGCTGAGCAGGAAAACCCTAATGGCAGAGTTGGGCTGAGACCACTTAGCCACACTCCAGCCCTAGCCTTACTCTCTGTGGTTAGTAACATCTCCTGTATGGTCCAAATTTAGTTTTGGCAGGATAGGAATTTTAGGAAGCACTCTTGAGCTTAGTTTTCATGGGTCTGTTATGTAAATTCTTAAGTATCATAAAATTATCTTTTGTAGTTCTAAGGACTGAGCCCAGGGCATTAAAAGTTTGCTAGGAAAACTCTTGCTATACATCCTGATTGAACAGAGGTTTCTAAATGGGTCATTTCTTACAGAATTATTGAGAACGGTCAAGAAAGAGTAGAAGTTGAAGAAGATGGACAGTTAAAGTCCTTGACGATAAATGGTAAGGAGCACCTGCTACGCTTGGATAACAAGTAATTCAACGCACGCATTTAACAGAAATGTTAAACCATAACAAGCACCATGTGAGGAATAACAGGAACTTTTTTTTGAAGATTTGAAATGAACTCGACTTTCTGTATAACTGTACTTAATCTAAAGTCTTTCTAAAGCAGCTCATCGGAGCCCCCCATCTGTCAGACTTTTGAGTTTGTTGTTGGGACCACAAAATAGGACCTTTCTTTTTCTTTTTCTTTCTTTTTGTCTTTAAAATTGTTGTAATCTCTGTATGCACTTTGCTTTAAACAAAACGTAATCTGAGGTGAGCCCTGTGACTCTTGAGTAGCGCTAGGACGGGATTGTTCTTTAACACCAGCATGGATCTGCTTCCCATTGTGTTGAATTGTGAGTGAGTAGTGTCAGCCTGCTGTGAAGTTAACATTG